>JAYXIM010002290.1:0-13195 GCA_037575425.1 Anastrepha fraterculus
CTGTATATGGGAATGATTGCGATCAGTATTTAGTGATCGGTTACAACGATTAAGAGTGGACATCGGAATAGTAAAAGTATGTTGCGCGCCAGGTGTGCACCAAAGGCTGATTTATTCCTTACAAAATACCAAGAAAAAAGTTCTAAGACATTACAGAGACCGATGAAATCGAGATGAAGAGCGCAAGACCTTTCATAAGAATGTAATTTAAAGACTCTTTTTCGTTATGAAAACTTAAAATAAAATAAAAAAAAAATTTTTTACCCGAATATCAAACAAACTGCAGATTAAAGCGCATACTTTCCACCAGCAATAACGATCGCGTGAAAAAACTGATAGCAAAAATATTTTGGTACTACAATGAACCCTTGTGGTCTATGTGAGATCTATGCAGAACAGCCAGATATACAGGTACCTACCCTAACGTAGTAATAAAGATCTATTATTCGATGGTAATTTAGGATATCGTTAAATTTAAATAAATTACCAGCGAATATCAGGTCCTTATTACTAGTTTAGGTTAGATATATCTGGCTGATCTGAATAGATCTCACATAGACCACAAGGGTCCGTAGTGTTGCCATTGTTGTTGGAGTCAAGCTAAACATAGTTCGTGACACATTTCTTCTCTTCTTATTTGGCGTAATAACCGCTTACGAGATTTTGGTGGCGTTTAACAAAGCGCACCAGTCGATTCTTTCTTGTGCTAAACGGCTCCAGTTAAACACACCAAGTGATGTCAAGTCCTTCTCCACCTGATACTTCCAACGCAAAAGAGGCCTTCCTCTTCCTCTACTACCACCAGCTGGTACCGCATCGAGAGCGTTTGTATCCATTCGGACGACATGACCCAGCCAGCGTAGCCGCTGGATCTTTATTCGCTGTGCTATGTCTATGACGTCGTAAAGCTCATACAGCTCATCGTTCCATCGCCTACGGTACTCGCCGTCGTCAACGTGCAAAGGTCTAAAAATCTTACGCATAATCTTTCTCTCAAACACTCCAAGCGTCGCCTCATCGGATGTTGTCATCGTCCACGCTTCTGCGCCATACGTTAGGACGGGCATGATGAGAGCCTTGTAAAGTGTTGGTTTTGTTTGCCGACAGAGGACTTCACTACTCAGTTGCCTACTTATCCCAGAGTAGCATTTGTTGGCAAGAGAGATTCTACGTTGGATTTCCAGGATTTCACATTGTTATCGGTGTTAACGCTGGTTCCTAATAAACGTAGTCTTTTACAACGTCGAAATTTTACAACCTCGAACTGTCAACAGTGACGTGGGTGTCGATACGCGCGTGCGCCGACTGTTTGTTTGATGACAGGAGATACTTCGTTTTGTCTTCGTTCATCACCAGGCCCATTCGCTTTACCTCTTTATCCAGTTTGGAGAAGGCAGAACTAACAGCGCGGTTGTTAAGGCCGATAATGTCGATATCATCGGCATACGCCAACAATTGTACGCTCTTGTAAAAAAGTGTGCCTGAGCAATTAAGGTCTGCGGCTCGTACGGCTCAGGTTAAAGAAGTCCCACGACAGCGAGTCACCCTGCCTGAAACCTCGTTTGGTATCGAACGGCTCGGAGAGGTCGTTCCCAATTCTGACGGCGCTGCTGGTGTTGAGCATAGCCGTATTAGTTTTGTGAGGATACCAAATTCAAACATCGCGGCATACAGGGAGCCTTTTTGTACTGTCGAATGCAGCTTTGAAGTCGACGAAAAGATGATGTGTGTCGATTCTCTTTTTATGAGTATTTTTCAAGACTTGGCGTATTGTAAGTATTTGGTCGATGGTAGACTTTCCAGGTCTAAAACCACACTGATAAGGTCCAAGCAGTTGGTTGATGGTGGGCTTCAGCCTTTCACACAATACGCTCGCTAGAACCTTATAGGCGATATTTAGACGAATTGTCCCGCAATAATTAGCACAGATTGTAGGATCGCCCTTTTTATGGATTGGGCAGAGCACACTTAAATTCAATCGGCAGACATATTTTCATCCGACCTTACCAGCTCCTCGCCGTCATGTTTGAATAGCTCAACCGGTAGTCCGTCGGCGCCCGCGGCTTTGTTGATCTTTAGCCGTGATATTGTTATTCTCACCTCGTCATGGTCGGGTAACGGAACGACAATTCCGCGGTCAACGATTGGGGTATCGGGATCTTCACATTCTCTGTGACATGCGCAGCTATCGCTGTTTAGCAGGTTCGAGAAGTGTTCCCTCCATAATTTAAGTATGCTCTGGATGCCAGTCACCATCTCGTCATCTCTTGGAGAGTTTTAATGAACAGCTTATACTTTTGTCAGCAATATCCTTCAAAGCTTAAAACTATGCCAACCCCAGGCAATTGTGACGAATTCTGCTTTGAACAGGTCAGTAGCAAAGGAGGTGTTCCCGCGTACCACTTTCTTCTTGGCATAAGTTACACGCGTCGTTCTGGACCAATCCGTTTTTAGCCGCGTGATATCGAGTGAGACAATGTCCCGTCAGTACTCCAACCAATATTTTACATTCCTTCCATGGGAGTGATAAAATAAAGTTGGTTGTTTTCGTGTTGCAAGTTCGTAGCGTTATTTAGGCAATCCTATGGGAGGTCGAAGTATCTGATATAGAGTTACTTCCTTGTCTAGTTCCGTCTTCAAAACTGAGAGTGAGGGATATATGTTCAACGCAATCATCCTAGTCAAGCGACTGCCTGCCTTAGCAAACTCGTCAACTCTCTCATTTCCCTCTATTCCCTTGTTCCGTGGTACCCAGTAAATTGTGACCTTTCTATTCTCACAGAGATCGTCCATTTTGGATCTACAGTGTAACACGTATTCCGAGCTAGTCGTCACAGCGAAGCATGGAGCATTATTGGTCTAACTAACCCGGCCCCCTTCGCTGGGCACACTAAAATAGAATAGATATGGTTTAGAACAGAAAATATATGATTTTCATATTATTTATTTCTTTATTCTTTATTCAAGCGCTTTGGCATAAACAATATTTTTTGTTTTTCTATTTGTTTTTGAGTAAATATAAAATATAAATTGAAAATCAGGAAAAAAGAAGATTGTTTTTAAATTTCAAATCAACGCATATGAATAAACAATCGTCTTTTTTCCTGATCATCCATGAATTTTTCGTTTCAATTTATATGTTTTATTAAGCATTGGAGCTTTTTTAACCATTATCCATTTATATTTTTCAAAAAAAAAAAAACGAAAAAATTGTTTTTTCCACGAAGACGTAATTTCATTCGGATTTCACATTAAATTCTCAAATTTCGTAAGAAATTATTCACTGTTCCAAAATCCACTCCAAAAAAATTCACAAACAATTTTTACATGTTGCACTTACGTTTTTTCCTTATGGCATCCAAATCAGAAAGAAATATTGACACATTGTAACTCACACTGTCAATTTGACAGTTCAGTTACAACCAAACTTTACGAAACCCATTTTCAGTACTTACTTAACAATGTGCATAAATTTGGTTTAATTCGGTTCAAAGGCACGGCGGGTCCACGTTTTGGCATATATTTCGAGACCCTAGTCATCAATAGGTATGAAAATTACTCCGTATTAAAGCACTTATCAACAGCTTTCATATGATATCCATATTGTACAAACACATTCTAGGGTCCACGTTTTGGTCTCTATCTCGAGACCCTAGTCACGGAGCGGATGGAAATACTCTGAACTAAAGCATTCACCAACAGCTTCCATTTGATACCCATATTGTACATACACATCCGAAGGTTACCCGGGTCCACGTTTTGACCTATATCTCGAGACCCTATCTACCAATAGGTATCCAAACTATACGGAAACCATCTTCAATACCTCCTTAACAATGTGTGTAAGTTTGGTTTAATTCGGTGCAAAGACACGGCGGGTCCACGTTTTGGCATATATATCCAGACCCTAGTCATCAATAGGTAGGAAAATTACCTCGTATTAAAGGACTTATCAACAGCTTTCATTTGATACCCATATTGTACATACACAACCAAAGGTTACCCGGGTCCACGTTTTGACCTATATCTCGAGACCCCAGTCACGGAGCGGCATGAAAAATACTCTGTACTAAAGCATTCACCAACAGCTTCAATTTGATATCCATATTGTACAAACACATTCTAGGGTCCACGGTTTGGTCTCTATCTCGAGACCCTAGTCACGGAGCGGCATGAAAAATACTCTGGACTAAAGCATTCACCAACAGCTTCCATTTGATACCCATATTGTACATACACATCCGAAGGTTACCCGGGTCCACGTTTTGACCTATATCTCGAGCCCTATTTCCAAAATAAAATATAATCCATGTTACTCGTGGATGATGTAGCTTTTGAATGGTGAAAGAATTTTTTAGATCGGTCCAGTAGTTTTTGAGCCTATTCGTTACAAACAAACAAACAAACAAACAAACAAAGTTTTCCTCTTTATAATATTAGTATAGATAACCGCCATGTGTGTTATATCCAATGTGTGAATCGAGTAGATAAACCCCAAGTCTACCACGCATTCTCCTGCATACCTATAAGGCATTAGAAGCTTTCTTCGCTCTTTCTTCCATATTAAATCTCCTTCTTGTGATTAGTATTAAGTCCATTTTATATTGATTTACTTCCAGTCCGACCAATTCTGTCCACTTGTGGATTTCTCTGAGCGTCCTTGTGAGTATTTCACTCATTCTTTGAGGACACCTACCTGAGCTGATAACAGCCAAGTCGTCAGTTTTGGTCCGCTAACCTCAAGTCTGATGAGACTCTAGTTCATCACTAGAGTCCTCAATACTAAAAGGAATCCATTTTATTTATAATTCTGTGAAGCACGAAGAGTGAATCTGTAACTTCCATTGAATTTTGGGCTCAATCACAGATTTTGTAGTTGTGCTTAAAATAAAGCTAAAGACTTAAATCGGTACACATTTGTTAATTCAATATCCTCCACAAATCAAACCGGAAAAGAACTATGTGGAGTCTCTAATGAGGCTAATCCCATGAGCGATCGCAAAAGACTTTTACGCTGTCTGTCGAGGAATCTGCACTCTATTTGCAACTTCCAACTACCCCAAAGGCAATCTTGAAAAATCGAATAACACAAAATCCAGCTTACGTATCCATAGTAATCATCTTACGGAGTAATCATCAGTGCGCTGATTTAGGTTACTCTTATCCGAATAGGTAATTTTATCGAAAGTGAAAACAGAATCAACCTTAAGTAGGCTGTTTAGTTAGTTGGTTAGAGTGGTGATTCATCCAGAATCCAACTAGTGCTTCCGCACCATTTTGTTGCCACACCCTCATTCGAGTAGGCTGTACAAAGCAGGAAAATAACTCAGAGTAAGCTTCAATGTAACTGGATGATACTGGATAAAGAAGCAAAACGAATGTGTCTGGTGGTGAACGAATTGCTTCCTGTCATCAAACAAACAGTTGGCGCATTGGCGTAGAGACACTCACGTCACTTTTGAGCTTAGTCATTGAATGTCCACGGACGAGCGTTATTGGAAAAAACCTTTTCCACACAGTAAAAAATGATGGTTTATATTTAATACCAGTTGCTATTGAATTTATACAATTTTGGAATTAAATTTGATTTTTAATTCTAAAAAGTTTTATTTTAAGACTATGAAATATTCTTACAATTATTTTAATTCCAAAATGGGTTTAAAACAAAACTTTAATTGGTGCTGAGCGTTGCGTTTTTGAAATTTAATACCTATTGGACTTAACGTAAGACCAAAAAAACATTAAAATGCTCTCTTTAATGTTTCAAGCTATTTTGGTTTCAGTTTAAGTTTCAATTATATTCAATTTAAAATTTATTGGTTTAGAAGTACAGGTAACCCTCCTATAACGCGGTACTTCTATAGCGCGATTTCGCTACAACGCGGTTTGCGAATTGCGGAATGTTTCTTATAACGCGCCTCCTACAACGCGATTTTTAAGCATTTTTTAAATACATATTCTATAAACTGAATTCTATAAACACACAATTATCAAAAATTACTTGTGTATATGTGTATATCTATTATTCGTAGTCTCATAAAGAAATAATAATATGTCTGTATTATACATATGTACATACTAAAAGTGTCTGAATGTTTGTAATTTTTTGAAAACTTTAAAATGTTACTTGCGTGATATTGTTTAAGAAAAGGAAAAATGGAGGAAAAAAAAGTTTCCTACAACGCGATTTTCCTACAACGCTGAGTTTTTCAGGAACCAATTAATCGCGTTGTAGGAGGGTTACCTGTAAAACCAAAAAAGTATTAAAAAATTTTCTCACTCTCAATTAATTTTAATGTACTCTGAACTTTAGTATTATTTGCTTTAAAGTAAAACCAAGAAAGTATTAGTATTATTATTATTATTTCACTTATGTATTCGGCCGCCGTAGCCGAATGGGTTGGTGCGTGATTACCATTCGGAATTCAGAGAGAGGTCGTTGGTTCGAATCTCGGTGAAAGCAAAATTAATAAAAACATTTTTCTAATAGCGGTCGCCCATCAGCAGGCAATGGCAAAACACCGAGTGTATTCTGCCATGAAAAAAATCTCCTCATAAACATATCATAAAACAAAATAAAATAAATGTTTAAAAAAAATTTTTTTTTTGTGATTCGAACCAAGGATTTTGGATCGGAAGCCCACTAGGCTATCGCGCTGTGCTGCCGGCGCTGGACTAAAAGTTATTTTGTTATTTTTAAACCCTTAAAGTATATAATTCAGTCTCATTCTTGGTTTTTTAAAGAGAATATTTTAATTAACTTCTCTCTCTCTCTTTTCTGAAACCGGAATGGTTTTAATTTAATACTTTCTGGAATTGTTATATATAAACACCAAATTGGTATTAATATTAAACTAAAATTTTTACTGTGCATCCTTTGATGTTTCATACCGACTATAGATTTCGAACCCGGACTCTACCGATTGGTTGGTTGGTTGGTTTAAGTGGTGATTCTTCCAGAATCCAACTAGCGCTTCCGCACCATTTTGTTGCCACATCCTCGTTACCAACTTGTTTGCCAGTTATTTTCAGCATGTCTATATCCAGTCTGTGCGGTTCAGGAACCTTATCAGGTTGTTGACATCTAAGCCAGACAGCTGTTCCTGACTCTCGAACAGCGGTTTACCCAGGGATAGCATTCTGTCCTTCCATAGGGCTGGGCATTCGCAGAGGAAATGGAATATTGTTTCCTTTTTCTCCGGTTGTTTACAACTGTGACAGTATGTATGTGAGGGATGCCCATTATGGCTCCTTGTTCTCCCACAGACCAAAAGCCAGTTATGACTGCCGTTAGTCTCCAAACGTCCTGTCGTTTCATGTTTAACAATATTGGCGATTGCTTAAGGGGTTAGGGGTAGTCAGAATTTTCAAAAAATCGATTTGTGTTTTTTTGCATTTTCTTAAAGTATGATATCTTAAAAATATTGTGTAAAAATATGAAGTGAATTCGACAAATACTTTTCGAGTTATTCAACAATTTACAACGGGCGCTCGGGCGCTCCAGAGCAGATAGCTAAACTTTATATGCGTTTTTCTCAAAACTATGTTTTTCAAACTGGTGAACACTGTAACTTAAAAACCGCTACGTAGATTTCAATAAAATTTATACAGCTTTTGAAAAACATAAAAAACTTGTGCCTGATCGAAGGATTTTTTTTTTTCAAAAACTTCGATTTTTTTTTAACAATTAACTGTTGGTTTTTCTTTCTAAAATCTGGAAAAAATTTTCTGAGGCCGCCATTTTGTTCATTTTGAAAAAAAAAAAAAGCTTCGATCCGGCCCGAGATTATCTATTAATAAAACTAATTTCTCTTGTCTGATTAGTTTTAGATGAATCTGCAAGGACTTGTGATGTTCACCGCAAGGGACTTCTGGAGAAACGGGCTTCACACAAACAGCGATAACTTTTGCAATTATTAATTTTTTTTTTTGAAATTTTGGTGAAGTCAAGTTAAAACATGATGTTTTTATGCTATGTTTTTATTTTTGTTAAATAAATTAATTAAGTAGCAAAAAAAAATCGTGAAAATCATCATTTTTTCGGGCCTCTGACTACCCCTAACCCCTTAACACGTTGAGTGCCATGTGAGTCCAGGTTGGTCTCACAGTGCGAAGAGACTTTCAGGCCTCGTGGTGACACTTGGTCTCACGGTATAATGTGTGAGATTTCGGTTTGTGCTGATGCAGCTGCTTCATAGAGGCTATTAGTATTAGTGTATTCACGCCATACTAGAGCCATTGCATTGTTTATGGTGCTTGGCCTATGGGTATGAGACCAATGTGGCATCATATGGCCTATTCAAAAAGTGATTAAAATTAACGGATTTTTTTACTCGTCTAGGTTTTATTTATAATATATTTGTAGGGAGAAATATTAGCTTTTGGATTCAGTTTTTGATTAAAATAAACTTATTAGTTACAGTCAAATTCATATACCTAAATATTTTTACATCAATTCATTAAGAAAAAAAGTAAAAAAATAAACTCACTTCAAGTACATTAACATGTTTACATCAATTTATTGAATTTTGTGTTATTTTATGGCAGTCAAAGAAACATTGAAGACAATAGTATTTTTTCACATGCTACGCATTTCAATGTGGTTTGCGGTGTTTTCCTGGTAGCCTGTTCTATACCCGACTCTTCAATTATGATCCTTTTCGAATAAACTTTCAACAATTTTTTCCTTGAATTCCGTTATTCATAGTTTTTCATTGGTTACTTCTTTATAAGCCACAAAAGCATTCACTAAAGCCGTTCCTGTTATTAGTTCTATGGCAAGTTTCCTATACCATTTCAAAGAACGGCGAAGACAGGTATTGTAAGATTTCATTTGGTCAGATATATCTATGTCAATTTCAATTTCATTACGATTAGTTGTTGTCCATTTTTGAATACGGGAATTCGGCAAAGAGTCTTTCTGGGTGCATTGAGAAGCATAGCGATTTGTTTCCAGTACCTAAACACAAACAATTTTAGATATTGAATATATCTACCTGCTTCCAATGGTGGCAACTTACAATTAGGTCCAATACATCGTTATTTACAAACAATTTGAAGAAGTCCATTGGCTCTTTATTGTACATATTGTATAACTTACTTTGAAAGCCAGAAGAATTTTCGGTGAAAGAAAAAGTTTTAAATTTGTTTCCATCTGCAGGATACCAGTCAAAGGTACTCTTTTCGTTTGTGTGAGATCGGTTTGCTATATTTTCAGATAAATTTACTTCTTCATTTTCTTCTTCGGAATCGGAAAATTGCAAATTTTCAATAAAAATCGAAAACGTTTGATCAATAGCGTCCATTTCGGGTCTTGAAGTTGATGGTTCATCCTCAGGATTTACTTCTGCTCTTTTTTTACGAGGAGGTGGTTCGCTATATTCACTACAGTTAGAATCACTTGAGCTTGGTTGATATTCATTGATATTCATCCGATGTATCATTATTACACGGATCACTCCTCTCATTTTCCTCATCGGATATAAGTTCTTGCCATAGCGCAAGTGTATGCTCTTGTTTTTTTCCATAAGACGACATTTTTTTACTTTTTCACCGACGCACACAGAATCACTAACTAATTATTCAGTTAAACAATTTGAAATCAAAATAAACGCTAAAGTTTACAAGCTAAAACATGATCAAAACGGTTTAAAGTGCAAAGAAGAATGTGTGGTGACTCGTTGGTCTCATGTGGCACAGAAGTTCTAACGATCAATCTCCTGGTCCTGTGAGACCAACGTGTCACCATAAACAAAAAGTACCGCTATTTATCGAATATTACATATATTTTAAGAAAAATCGGATATTCAGAATTGTTGAACAATATTCTACTGTATTATGTAAAAAAAAAATCGTGGCCGGACGAACCCCAATTTTTTTTTTGTTGTGTGGTGGCGCTCACCGTGTCAAGGTAGTAGGTGGGCCATATCGTTCTGCTAATTTTGCATTTCGTCTGGTCTCTCCACCTACAATCTGCGATTCGGAGGTATTTTACGGAAATTGCACTCTTGACCGCACCTAATGGTGTGAATACCGATTCTCCAAGAGCGTTACTCATGCAGATCCCCTTCTTGCCAGTTCATCCGCTTTTTCAATGCCTTCAATGCTCCGATGTCCCGCGACCCAGATTAAGGGTAGTCTCGCACAAACTCTTGCGGCTATCGCGTTCACCTTACAGGTTTAATTAAACGAAACAGAAAACCCTCTTACTTTAAATTACAAAAGTAATCACAATGAATTGAAAGTGCATTGAAGAGTCCTTTGCGACATAAGCGGCAGCATCTTGTGTGGTATAACAACAAAACTATTCACCTCAGTTATCCACATGTTTTACAGGCTTACACAAACCACCTTTTATATAAAAAAATGTACATTTTAGTGCTTAAATAAAAGTGAATGCACAAAAGCTTATGCGCAACATGCAGCCCTCCCTAATACTCATATGAAGTGCTTCTCACTTTTTTGTGGTTTGTTTTTTGCCTCTTTTTTTTACTTAGTTTTGACTGCCCAGCATTGAACCACAAAGCGGCGCACATTGAATGAATAGAAACTCAAAGGAGTTCACAATGTACTTGTATTGCAACACTCAAGTGCTGCGTGCTGCGTGCTGCACATGCGCGTGCCACAAACGCCAACAGTTGCGGAATTTTTACAACCCCATCCAAAAACGCCACTGAACTGAAAAAATCCATCACTTTGAGTAAGCAAATATTGTAGAAATTTTTCTAAAGAAATCTGCGCTGGTGGGCTGCAGTCTTTTATTTGAATTTTTTTCTTTTCAACTGCACAGGAATGCTTTGAAGTGCTGAAAACTTGTACGTCTAAGGGCATTTGTATTGAAGCCTCATTGTAAACAAAAGCGGTGCTTGATGGGTTAAGCAGTGCTGCAACAACGGGTTATAAGTAACCTAAATTAATACGAGTGTTTAAAAGTTCGAGTGCTCTTTTGTATTGAAAATAAGGTGGCTAAAGAGAGAATGCAAAGGATACAAAGACTGTAAAGAACGGAGGTGCTTTTAGGTGGTTGCTTCCCTGCAAGAAATAAAACTGGGGATATGACTAGCGGCAGGCTAATCACCTCCCCTGTCAGAAATCATATAGATTAACGTAACCAACGCAAGACAAATGTCTTTTCGAGGCCCTATGCCTCCGAGATGAGTGAGCAAGGAAAAAAAAAACTAAATATGACTACTAGTCAGTAGTTTGTCGCTTTTTCACGTATCACAAAGGGTTAAATTTGTGTCCCGATGCGCTGATGTTCCTAAAAGCAATGCGAAATTTTGAAAAACTTTAAAATAGCCCTGATTTCTGCAGTATAAACATCTTCCAATTTATTAAAATACTGTTGTTGTTATTGCGGTTGTTATGGCAGCATACTAAACCTTATCAATGCAATGCAAATCACCGCTAATCTTCGTCTAGCGCATCTAACGGTAGGTCCAGGAAACTTGCTTTTTCGACAAGTTGGATCCAGAGGGAGAGTGGTGTTAAATGAGTGGGTTTGATGGGGCATGAAAAAAGGTGGTTAGTGTCGTGCGGGGTGCCTTCATATGCCGGACATATGTTTAGTATGTCGGGGTCAATTCTGGATAGGTAGGAGTTTAACCTGCTACAGGTTCCAGAACGTAATTGTGCCAAGATTACGCGGGCCCCTCGGGGTAGCTGGAGCTCTTCATCTGCTGTGGGTGGTGGTCGGATTCTGATTCCGACATTCGTGGGCCGAAAGCTTATGAAGGTGGTAAGAGTCTCCTGATGAATGTCGTTTATTTTCTGTCTAAACACTGTCCGGTCCAGTAGTTGTCGATTCGTTTCGTCCTGCATCTCGTCGGAGTAGTTGAAGAGGTACCTCTTGACGTGCCTGGGAGGCGGCTCTGGTTCAAGCAGGTGTCTACATGGTTGAAACCTGCGGTAGTACCCTAAGAGAAACTGTTTGCTGAAGCATTTGGTCTCGTTATATAAGTGTTTTAGAGGGGGCATCAGGATGCATCCTGTCGCTGTCCCAGTAGCACTGTCTCGGTATGTCTGAAGCTTTCTCCACTGCATGCTACTAGTTCCAGGCCACCAGGCAGGCACAGCGTAGTTTAGAACTCAGTATCTAAAGTGGTAAATCTTCGTCTGGTTTGAGCAGTCCAATGGTACAGAAGGTGTAAAATCATCTCTTCTTCTTCTTCATCTAATCAACTTCTGCAAAACTCATGTATCTGCGCGCCTAGTCTCAGGGCGTGTCGGCTTGTAAGATAATGTCTCGTTATAATAGAAATCAGCATGCTAAGGTTATACTTATGTTGACTCACCAGGGATTCAATGCCCTCAGCATAAAGAGTTGGCCACAATTGTTGGACGGTTCTGCAGGTGGGTTCGTTATGCTCTCTTTCGCCCACTATTCTACCAAATTTCTCAAAAAAGTAGCTTACATATTTATGTAATATTTTATGTTATCATCAGAAAATTTTATGACAAGTCATATTAGTTCATAGGCCCATGCAATTCTCCTCGTTGTCGCTATAGCCTGGAGCCCAGGTTTCCTTTCGGTTAAATGACTCGGCCAACTCGTTAAGAGGTGTCCAGCAGTATTTCATGGCTAACTTGAGGGTTGCCGACTTTTTTGAGGGGGATTTTATCGCCGCCTGGCTAGATCGCCTCGGAATGGTAGATGTCATTTTCTGGTTTCGTATCTCAGTTTAGCAGAGTCGCGGCCTTAATTATTGCCACCAGTTCAGCCTGGTTCCAGCCTGGTTCCAGATGTTTGGAATATGCACCTCCGCCTACTATGACCACGAGCAGGAGTGCTTAGTGCACCATTTCGGGAAGCTCCAAACTATCGGTTTGAATCTTCTTAAATATTGTAAAAATAGTTCTGCTTGGTACAGATAAGCTTCTTCGCAAAGTCGCTGAAGCTGTCGCGCCAATCAAGCAAAAGAAAAAGTTCAGACTTTCCCTGCAGGGTGTGCGACGAAATGTGTGCTCTTTATTTGTATGGTTACTTCTTAGTGGCATGAGCATTAATTAGTTGGTGGCGTGTGGCATGGAAAGTAGCCCGTCTGTCATCGATCGGGATACAGCAAAAAAACATTTTATATGAAGTTGTGACACCCCTTTGTAAAATCAATCGATGCCTTGGTTATGGCACGTGTGAGGTCTCGAGTGCTTAATATGAGCTGCTAGAAATTAAATATACGCGTATACTGAACGAAAA
>JAYXIM010002323.1:0-501728 GCA_037575425.1 Anastrepha fraterculus
AGATGAACAAACTTCTTAGGTTGGCCGCTTGATATTTTCGGATTTCCCTTTCCATTCTGCGCTGTGTCGTAAGTTGTTGTTCGGCAATAAGAATTTATATATTTTAGAGGTAATCCTATAACTGAAAAGTGGTCGCGTCCTCCTAAAACGATTAAAATAATTTGCTTAAACTGTGGCTTTAAAGGTTAACATTAAATTCACTTATTTTCATTCAACTAAAAATTGACACAAGTGAATGTAAAATATTTCAATTATTTTCAAGCTTGAATTTTGGTTGAAAGGTGAGACATAAAATGTTCATCTCCTTCGATGCATAAATATTTGGTAATGGGAACTGAAGGTGTAGCTTACAAGTTATGCGGAGTTATGTTTTTATGTTTACAATAATTGTATTAATTTTACACTAACATGACAATGCATATTTTTTATTAAATTGATGGTCGTATTTTCGCCATTACACATTTCTCAGGCAATAGAAGAGTAATTTTTTAAGCTGCTTTTTCGGTACTACCGGTGCTGCCGTTCCACAATAAACTTCCAAGCATAAAGCAGGGCACAAGTGTGTGTATGTACTATATATTTACATGTACACTTTGTGCATTTATGAATGGACGTCACCCCAGACGTGCCAACGTTCTACTGCTTTCGGTTGCAAGGGTATTTCTCTGTTGAATCCAGGCTTCTTTGCTTGACAAACGAAAATCAATGCAGCTGCCAACTCAACAGCCAGTCAACCAGTAAGTCAGGGTCACAATCAGTTGTGGTTGTGCGGTATCTTTCATTCTACTTTATATTATTATTTTAATATTACTAAGCTTTACATATGGTGAAGATCTATCATAAACGAGCGTCCGTTGTGTCCTCTGGTTACACCCACCAGTACCCTCCCTACTAAGTTTTAAGAGAAAGGTTGCAAATTTCCTGTTTGGTTCTTTCACAAAGCATTTGGCTACTCTGCAGTAGCCAAACTCTGACCAACGTCTTCTCATGAAATCGTCAAACCATAGTTGAATCGGTGCAGAACTGATACATGGTTCAGGCTCTAGTGGTAAGCTTGCAGAGCCTTCATTAGCCAGTTTATCAGCCAACTTGTTCCTTCCATAATGTCCAGGCACCCAAATAAGACAAACTTGTTTGTGTTTTACAACACTGTTCAGTTTTGTCTTCAATTCTTCACGGACTAATTTCGAAGAGCAGTGTGGGTTAGCAAGGAATCTTAGTGCAGCTTGACTATCCAATAATTCCAAAACGATTGGGTTGCAGAATAAGTTCGTAACGTGGCATTTTTTCGAGCATTTCCAGTGCACCATGCCCTCCCAGTCCCACCAAACACATATCATGATCTTCTTTGGATGAAGATCCAGCTTGATTATTGACTTTGGCGCATTTGCTGGAGTCACCCACTCCTTTCTTTGCTTCATATTGATGAATAGGCACCATGACTCATCTCCCGTGACGATTCGGTACAAAAAGCCCTGTTTGTGACGGCGTGTTGCTCAATGGTGGGCGAGATGCTGAGAGCAATTTGAAGGCGACTTTCTTTGTTTTTTTTCGTTGAGCTCGTGAGGCACCCACGCTTACAATTTTTCGTAAATCACATTGAATGAAGGTGATTGAGAATCGATTAATCCCAGTTAATTTTTTCGCCAATTCACGCCTGGTTTGGCGGCCGTTCTTCTTTAAAAGTGAGTGAAGACGTTACGTGCAGGACGTGTCATCCATGTCAAAGTAGCTATTTTTGCACTTTGGAAACCATTTCCGTAGATTCGCTGGAGATTCGCCAATGACACTTTCTCCATGAACGTCGGCAATGTCCCGGGCTGCTTCAGCAGCTTTCGACCTCGATGCAAAGCAAAGAAGAGCAGATGTCGAAAATGCTGATTTTTGCCTTCTGGCTATTCCATTACTAATAGAAAATTAAATAAGTTAAAAATACAATTAACATACATAGTTTTGTAGAGCAGAAAGAGTCTTATCGAATGAATACCGAACAGCAAAAATATCACTGTAAAATAAAAGAAAATATAAAAACGCTAGGAATTTATTCCCGAACGGAGAACTACTCGCCACGTTTTCTCAATTAGCCTAAACAACTAGTGGGATACGGCTCTGATCTCTTCTTTTGTAACGTCAATTTGTACAACTTGGCCACGTATAAGACGCTACGGGCTGTACTTTTATATATCTACTAAATGCTATCGCATTTACTTCTTACAGGCAAAAGTGGACAACTAGTTCAGCAAGCTTTTAATGCCAAAGTCTTACAATTTGAATGATTTTTTAATTGTGACGCTTACATAGCATTTACGGTAGTTTTATAGACGGAATTTGCACTCTCTATCCTTCCCAATGTTAACCTCCGAGTGTATTTCTGCCATGAAAAATCTCCTCGTAAAAAATATCTGCCGTACGGAATCGGCTTGAACTGTGGAACAACATCAAGACGCATGCTACAAATAGGAGCAGGAGCTCGGCCAAACACCCAAGAAGGGTGTACGCACCAATTATACACATACATATGACCAGCTGCGCCAAATCTGGAACTCATCACAAATTCCGGAATTTCGGAAGTGTTTACTCTGAAGGTAAAACAAAAATTTGAATGCGTTATAGTAATCGTGTGTTTTATTGAACAATACCCGGTAACTTTGTGATAGTATGTATGTATGTATGTGTGTAGTTGCACCCTCGTCAACTCGGATATGAAAGTTTAGAATTATTGCCGTTTGCCTCCTAAAATCAGGCCATTAAAGCGTACATTAACAGTTGTGTACCGACTTGAGTGGCCTTTCGAACGCCTTTACTGTATTGCTGAGTGTGTGTGAGTGTATGCTAACAAATTTATTATTGCACATATGTATGTACATGGATACATAGCCTGCCACCGTTTAAATTGAAGTTGGTGCTGGAATGTGCGAGCGTGCGTGAGAGTCGATGTATACAATTTACTGGACGCTAAACAGTAATGGGGAAAAATAGTTTATTTTACCTGATTTCTTTGAACATTTTGGATCATTAAACCATTAAACCATCATTCGAACAATTTCGGACATTATTCGTTCTCTGTAAATGGGTATTAACAGTTTGCTTGTTGCTTATATTTCTAAACAAGTATTTTCTTGCTCCACCAGAGGTTTCGAAAGCTGTAGTGATTCGTTCCGCAAACTACCTGCAATGTAGTTAAGAGTGGAAAAATTATTGAACTCAACATTGTAATCAACAACTGTATAGTGGTACAGAGATACACACATACATTTATGATATTAACTTGCCTATGCATAGTGCTTATCTATTACCATAAGGAGTTCAGGCTTACTTAAGCGGCTTGACTAAGCATCGCTACTGCTGCTACTGAGGCGGCATTAGTTTTTAACTCAAGCGGCAAGTGTATCGCGATAACTTTTGTATGTTAGTGAAACACTCCCTAAAATCGCGTGTGAATCTGTTTACAATAAAGCTCAACCTTACCATATCCTTGCTAGCCGTAAGCTCCTGCCCAGCGCTCACATGGCGCAAAGCTGCATATCATTTTAACCGTTGAGATTTTCTTCTCTCCGTATTATTATCATCCTAGCCGAGTGCTTCACCACTGTTTGGTAAGTAAATTAATTTTGTATTATCCTTGCAGATTGTCATACATGTTATGTGCCTTCATTCAAATATTTACAAATAGAATTTTTTCAGAAAAACACACACAGGCGTATGCTCACACACATACTTTTATATTTATAAGCATAGCTGGTGTACACTTTAGGTCGCCTTAGAATTATTGGCTCAAAGCTATTGGAGTTTATGAATTTAAATTGAGCAAAGTTGGGATTGACGTTCTGCTCGTCCTTTCATTCGTCTGTTTCCAGTAATAACATATGCCACAAACACAAATGTAATATACGAATAAGCCATACCATATTGGCAAGTCCATGCGACATATGGTGCCATTGGTTTGAAGGGTAGCAAATAGTAGATAACAGCTGCACAATTTTCACGAAATTTATTTAATAAACATTTCAGCCAACAGCATAATTTTCCTTTGACTTTGTAGTGAATATTTTGAGCTCAGAAACTTAAAGGACGCAACTGTGTGAGGGCCAAAAAAGAATGTGACGTTTAGTTATTTATTAATACTAGAACAGGACGTTCGGACGTATGGCGCAGAAGCTTGGACGATGACAACATCCGAAGAAGCGACGCTTGGAGTGCTCGAGAAAAAGATTCTGCGTAAGATTTTTGGACCTTTGCACGTTGGCAACGGCAAATATCGCAGGCCATGCAACGATGAGCTGTGTGAGCTTTACCACGGCATAGACATAGCGCAGCGAATAAAGATCCAGCGGCTACGTTGGCTGGGTCATGTCGTCCGAATGGATACAAACGCTTCGGCTTTGAAAGGATTCGATGCGGTACCAGCTGGTGGTAGCAGAGGAAAAGGACGGCCTCCTCTGCGTTGGAAAGATCAGGTGGAGAAGGACTTGGGTTCACTTGGTGTGCCCAATTGGCGCCAGTTAGCACGAGAAAGAAACGCCTGGCGCGCTTTGTTAAACTCGGCCAAAATCGCTTAAGCGTTATCGCGCCAATTAAGAAGAAGAAGAAGGACGGGATGTACATGGGCTATCTTTCAAGAAGTTATACAAATGAGAAAATACCTTTCTCATAATACCTTAGAAGTCTAACTCCTCAAGATTTGGTTGGGTTATTCAAGTTTTACTTAAACTCATCTTCCAAAAAGGCGGCCGCCGTAGCCGAATGGGTAGGTGCGTGATTACCATTCGGAATTCACAGAGAGGTCGTTGGTTCGAATCTCGGTGAAAGCAAAATTAATAAAAACATTTTTCTAATAGCGGTCGCCCCTCGGCAGGCAATGGCAAACCTCCGAGTGTATTTCTGCCATGAAAAAGCTCCTCATAAAAATATCTGCCGTTCGGAGTCGGCTTGAAACTGTAGGTCCCTCCATTTGTGGAACAACATCAACACGCACACCACAAATAGGAGGAGGAGCTCGGCCAAACACCTAACAGAAGTGTACGCGCCAATTATTTATTTTTATTTATTACATCTTCCAAAAAAAGTGAAACATAGCATCGATAATTTCATTATTCTTTTTATAAAATGTTTAAACATTTTTATGCAGCCTACTTAAGCTTAAAATTTTCTATTATTTCAATTTATTTTTTGGAAAAATTAAAAAAAGCTATTTTTTTTTTAAACGCGGAGCTACTTTCATTCATTAAATCTTAAAATATAATAAATATTAGAATACGGACGAAAAAACCTAAACTTTGTTTGGTGAGACACCCTAATGATCAGCGCCTCTAAAACTATAAAAGCAGTTACGATGCCAATTGGTAGTGTGGAGTGGACACCCTAGCCATCTTGGTGCGGTTTGATGGACGAGTTCGAAGGGATGACGGACTTATTTCGAGAATATACGCTGTTATTTGGTTTTATGTCCGATTCAAACACTTCAACTAAAATGGAAAACTTCGGTCTTGAGGCTTTTTGTGCGCATATGCAAATCTATCTTAAATATATGAGTTTGTCCATTTCATTATGGATTGCAAATAAAAAATTCTATTGTAATTAAACTTAACGAAATATTGAGTATGATGCCGCTATTTTCAAGACCCTTCAGAAACCATGAAATTGAATTTTTTAATTTAATTTAATTTTTGTAACTTGCAACCAGTTGATGTATTGTAAAAGACTGAAAAGTCTCATTTTTAATAATATTTGTTATTTATTAATAAAAAATAAATAAACAAAATGATTCATTTATATCAACGATGCAAAGTTATAGAAATGGTTTTCAGTTAAAAAATCCCGTTAAGGTGGTTCCATTCCTCCAAAATATGAAATAATCGGAATTTTGGCTGTGTTACCTGCCAAAAACGGTATATTTTGTTTATCGCTAAAATCTGTTAAAAAAGTTAATCCAGGCGGGATTCATTATATTTTGTGTTGAATTTTTGTATTTTTTTACTTAATTTTTGCCATAAAAAAAAAATCGTCAAAAAATTTCGAAAGCATATTTTGTCTTCAAAAATAAAAAAATAAGAGATGTAAAAAAAATGAAGACATTTTCCTTTAACTAACTTTGTACCACAATTTTCAGCAATGAATAAATCTAAAGATTATTTGCAAAACTTGTTTAGTTTCCTCTTTGTTACACATACTCAGTTCTGCTCAGCCAAATAAATAAACTTTAGAAGATTTGAAATACTTTTATCACTTGATTTCGAATTGCTCCAAAGTGTTTTTACGAACCAAATACTTTATCGATGGCAAAGTGCTGATTTAAATGATTATTTAGTGGGCCATCCACTAAAAATGTTGTTGAAAGCATGGAAATCTTCGAGTCGGACCGGCAAACGGGTATTGAGTTTATCGTCCAGAAATTGTATGTTAGTTAGAAAACTATTTGGATGGAACCATTTGCATAAAGACAATCAGCACTATCTTCCACTCATCGTCGAAATAAAGGGAAAACACGCTCAGAATATTTTACTTCGCTACCTAATAGATAGTTATCATTAGAGAATTCTCCGTCACTCTATGACACATTTTCATAGCTTTCCGTTAAACTCAAATGCAGTGGTAAACATTTTGCGTGCGTCTTGATGTTGTTCCACAAGTGGAGGGACCTACAGTTTCAAGTCGACTCCGAACGGCAGATATTTTTTTTTATGAGGAGCTTTCTACATGGCAGAAATACACTCGGAGGTTTGCCACTGCCTGCCGAGTGGCGACCGCTATTAGAAAAAACTTTTCCTGCATTTTGGACTTTCGCCGAGATTCGAACCTACGTTCTCTCTCTGAAATCCGAATGGTAGTCACGCTAACCCATTGCGCTTTCGCGGCCGCCGTTTAATTTAATTTCCTTTTAATTATAACTCATAATAATAACTCATTTATTTCGAGGTCCCACAATCCAACGAAACTAAGTATTTAGGCATTTATATGAACTCTATACTCACTTGGAAAACTCACTAAAACTAACTACTCTCTACTGGTTACTAAAAAAAGTTCCGAATTGTCGCTACATAACGAAATTCCAAATCCATTTGAAGATAACGTTTCCAGCTATGGTGTACTGCAGCCAACTAAAATGTCCAAATACTACAGAGATTTCAGGCTACAGTACTCAGGATGTTAATAAATAGCCCGTGGCATATCTTCAATGTTCAAATCAACAGGGATTGCGGTTAAAGAGCAAATAAAAAACAAAGCGACAAGCAATAAAAAGAGATTATTCTTACATCCAACTTGACATCATGTCTAATGAGAGAAGACAGTCGCCGTAAGAGGCTCAAAAGAAAAACCCCGCGCGAATTACTCGATTGAGTTTATATTTGGCGGAAAAAGTATTTCAATTCATACAAACGGACTAAATTAAATAAAAAAAAAAACGAGTTATACATTTGCTTAAACTAATTTTTATTTATTATTTGCGTTTGTTTTTTTGCTCACCACGCAATCTGTCTCTTTTTGCAAATGCTCATTAATCAAATTGGCAGCAGATTACGCATCCCTAGTTATGCATATATTTGCACCTGTTCCATTATTTCTCTCCCTTCTGCTTTACTTATTTGCTTAACTTGTTTGCCGCTTCTTAGGAATCGCAGTCTTTGTCTTTTCAATGCCGAAATTTCATTCAATTTGTAGACACTGAAATTTGAAGTCCTTTAATTAAAATTACCCAAAGCTAAGAACAAAAGCCGCATTTGAATTTATTGCTGATTGCTTATTTTGTGCAAGAATCTGATGATTTTTAATCACTGAGAAATTCTTTTTTGTGCAAAAGTTTAGATTTAATTATAGAGAAGCTTTTGTGTTGTTAGGGGAAATAAGATGTTAATAAATGCAAAAATTTCTAAAGCAGGTGTGAAATATGTGACAAAATCGAAATAGTTATTTTTGGATTATTTCAAGCTAGTAATATATATAAAGGGTGATTAATTTAGAAGTATCGGATTTCAAATGGAAATAAATCAACCAAAATTCAATTTGGTTGGGCAATCTTTATTATTTTTGTGTTGAACCATTCATGGCATTTTTTTTTTAAAGATAATCCCTTTCAAGTGCTGGCCGCAACTGCGCCGTAATTCGGCCATCCGTAAACTTTTGAATGACTCACTGGAGGACTTCAGTCGGTATCTCGTGAATAACTTTGGTAATGTTGGCTTCCGACGCCTCAATCGAAGCTGGTTTGTTCTTAAAGCTCTTAGACTTTATATGCCTCCACATATAAAAGTTCAAACATGGGCCAATCCATTGGCCCGATCCGAGAGATAGATTGCTCACCGACGACGCAGTAAGTCCATTGTTTTATTGTTACACGGGCTGTATCGCAAGTAGCGCCGTTGTGTTGGAACCAAACGGGTTTCAATTCTTGGCATCAAAAAGTCGTTTACCCTGGCGTGATAGTGTTCGCCATTCACTGTTATATAGCCTCGTGTTTGAAGAAATATGGGCCGTCCTCCAAAGCACTGTTTTCAATGGATGTAACGGCTGTTCTTGAATGGTTTCGGGTTTCTCTTCATCCCAAAAACGGCAAATTTGCTTATTGACATAACCCTTGAGCGAGAAATGGGCTTTTCACGATGAACACTTTTCACAGAGCGTCGATTTTCGTAATGCAATCGTGCGATTTGTAAACGTTGTTGAGGCGTAAGTCTTTCCACGGTGAAAGTTCAATGAATACTGACAAAAATTATGTATTTAGTTTGACAATTGTCACGCGGGATCTACAGAAAAACCCTGTTGGAAAAAATACCTTCAATATGATCACCCTTTATAAGGCGAAGTAAAAAGAAATTCAAATGAAATATACACCGTTTGTCTTTGGTAGTCTAGCGTAAGTGCACTAGCCTGTCATCTCAGAAGTTGTGGGTTCGAATTCCACGTAAAGCACGGTCCTCGCACTTTTCCAAATTTCTCTTGAATTTTTCCATATTTGTATTTAAATGTATGGAGAAAATGCGTAACACAGTCAAGGAGCGAAATTATGAAAAATGAACGGAATTTTTTACCAAGAAACTGCATACCGGGGAATTATGATAGCAAAGTCACGGGGTTTTTCTAATTTTTGCATGAATTTCAAATTTGAATTTGTGGTGTTTTTGTTAGATTTTGAGTTATACTTTTATAAAAAATACTCAACATTCCAAAAGAAAAAGAAGAAATAGTCAAAGCTGTCTGCAATTAAAATGTGTATGAAAAAGATGCGGATAAAAGGCAATTACCGTTGAGCGTTGTCTTTATACTCGCCAAACTAAATATTTAAATTATAATAATCAAAATATTTATCTAATCGTATGTATTTTTTTTTTTTTTTTTTTTTTTTTTTTTTGTATTGAAACGTTATAAATATTTAAATACATTTCATTCTATTACACCGAGTTCACAACTATCAAGCAATATTATTTTATTAAATTCAACAGTATTACAGGAAATACGTATATAACTGGAAGACAGCTTATGTATATACGTACGTATCGTATGTATATATTAAAAATAATTCAAACAAGTCTTTAAAGTGAACACTTGAAATCTTTGCCTTTGTCGCTTTCAGCCTCCATCCAAATTTGTGTTCATTTATACGCTTTTGTTTATGTAAGGCTGGCGACGCATTTCCACTTCGGGATCGAGAGGCCTGCCTATGCAACATTCATACCAATAAAAAGCTTTGCTTTCAAACTAACAAAGCAATCAACCAGTACTTCAGAACGGCAGAGCAATCGAATGAAAAAATCGTTGAATACGTCATTGGGGATCATCACTTTACGACGCAGCAGACTTGAAAGAAAATGCTTTGAAAAGCTTTTGAATGGTCTTAAATTCATCTTTTGGAAAACAGCGCACATAGGAATTTCCCCGTCCTGCACACACTAACACTCACACATGCACGCATGCACATAAGCTGCCTATTTGCGTTGCTGCTACGACAAAATCCGCTTCAATGGAGCACTTCAAATCAATTTGGCAGCCGCTCTTCAGAGACTATTAATGTGCTGGCATTTATGTGCGTAAATTAAAACAGATTTGTAAACGAGTATGTATGAAGAGAAAAAGGAAAAAACGACGAATCGAATACACAAAAGAGTACACAAAAACTCTGTTCAAGTTGACGGAAAAAGGGCAACCAATACAAGCTAATTGACAGAGGTTTGAGCATTTGCTGATTCGCTAAAAGGCACACAAGCACCGGTGCGTGGACAGGCACTATTGTTGACAGATTGTTGACATTTCGAGAAATGCCATCGCTCATTCTTGGCACTTGGTACTGGCTGCTGCCTACTTTTCTGTTTTTGTTCTCCGCGTCAATGCGGCGCACGATTTGCAGCCAAAGATTTCCTTTTAATAACCTGGCCGAGGAGAAAAAAGCGGCTACCTCATGGGACTATATGCTTTTCACTTATGCGACCCATGAGCGGCGGCATTTACTCGCACACACACTCGTAAAAGTATTCATACTAATGTGGCAACAGTGCACCCCAGGCGGTCAGTTAATGGTTGCCATTGCATAATGCATGAATTTTAATTTACATTGCAAACTCAGCCAAAGTAACGACAGCAACGGTGGCCAGGGCGATGGGCGCAACGTCAGTCAAGCACTCGCTTGGGCCGACATACGTGTGTGTGAATGTGTGTTGCATTGCCATTCATACCAGCGACATGCTCCCCACTCACTCACTCATGTTATACACACACACTCAAACACCGTATATGTGCAAACACACATTTACAAGATCGTTTCACGCACTGCGGCAATAAATTTAGCTGCTCTTTTCGCACACATTCAAGCTGTCACGGCGTATACGTAATCACTCTGGCGTACATTGCACTGCATGGCTTACATATCACGTCTAGGCAATGTTGGCTGCTCGTAGGGAATTATGCAAATGATGTGTGCGTGCAAATCTGCATATGTGCGGCCATTTATATTTCAGCCGTGTGTTGACCTTTTTAGCATTGTTGTTGTTGTTGTTGAGAATAAGTGCTGATTACGCTAAAGCGTACCTTTGGGATTGAGTGTTAAAATCGCTACATACTAACAGAGAATAACTAAAAATGGCTATGACTAGGAAAGATCTGGATTAGGAAGCTATCATTACCTGTTGTTATTGTTGTAGCAGCATGAGCATACGCAATATATATACTGAGAATGCTGCTGAAGTGAGAGTCTCTGGCCGGATATAAATCCCGGTCGTTTCGGTTACGTAGAACCGACTGTCGTGGGACGACATTATCTGTAGTCACCTCTGGCACAGGAGCGAACCTTCTGACATAATGTGGCAATTTATAAATGCCTCAATACAAAGCAAAAGTGTGTTTCATTTCTAAATCATAAGAGCTGTGAGTGCACAGCCCATGCGAGTTGCTAATTTTCAATTAACTTGCAGAAATTGGACATTGCCACCTGTTGTGATGGTTTTCAAAAAGTGGTATCCATTAATGGGATTCCGAATCTACCAGTCTTCTGAAGCCTATGACAAAAAAAATATACCCACTTGCCACTGGCATGAGCTTAAAGAAGGCGGTAGGTAAAGAGCGAAACGATTATATGAAAGCTATGCAGTTTGCCCCATTTCGACCTAAATACTTGGCTGTTAACTGCTGGTCGCCTTTCATCCTCTGTTGCTTTTCTTTGTTGTTTGAAGCGTCAAACCTGCATTCTTCCACTTCAATTAGCAGAAATTCGCTGGCTTCACAGTGGTGCATGTCGTATGTGGGCGTCTCTTCGAAATAACTCATATACGAACGTACCCTCCTGTAACTGTTCAAAAAGGTCATGAGAAACATATGGACATTCAAGCACTCATTTACATACATACATATACATACACATACATACATAAATTACATATACTTAAATATGTAAATATGAGCATGTGCCTTACTTAATTATTGGTTGCACAAGACAGCCCAGCCACTAAGGCTAGCCTTCCTTTACTCTATTCACCTTACTTTACTCTATTTACTTGCCGACGGTTTATTTCCTCTCATCGCTTCCTTCGTGCTTTTCCGTATTCGCCAAGCAGCGTGCAACCTTTCGAAAAATGAATTTAATTTTCCACTCAACCAAGTACAAAATACAGGTATAATCAAACTGTGAAGAAAAACTTGAAACTCTGCTTGCATGCATTGAGTGCAAAAACAACGGTGCGTATATTTATGCAAATTCATGTACATATACATATATGTTATACGTATGTATGTACGTTTTAAAGCACGTGTGTTTGAGGTCAGCATAAAATTGAAAGGTGTTGTGGCTAGTTGTTATTACATCATTCGATTTATTGTTGCTGGTAAATTACATAGCTCCTGTTATGTCATTTAAATGTGTATGTGTGTGTGTGTATGAAACCTTGGCGCACAATGGAGATTTTCAAGTTACTTGAGTTTTTACCAAAATAGAGTTTATTTAAAATTTGCAAAAGTTTAAAATAAGATTTTTGGGTGTATGAGCAACATTCAACATGCATACATACGGGGTGTCATGGCGCGAAAGTAGATTTTATATTTAAAGTTTAATTTTAAAGGGAGTTGCCCTCTATTAAAACATCAACAGCCACTTTAAAGTCCTAAGTGACGGTGTGATATGCAATTGGCCCATATTTTTTTTTGAAAATCGTCAAGGGCAAGGAATTGCTGTGAACGGTGCCACTTATCGGCACACGCTAAACGATTATTTTCTGCCAATATTGAGAAAACTTCCTTCCTTCTACACACACATTGTTTCAGTGGCCGCACACGACTAGATACTGGGTGATTTCTTGCTTCGATGACATATTTTGGCCAGCAAGGTTGCCTGATCTTACCTCTATGGACTTTACTTTCTTAAACGTAAAGCACAGTGACTAACTCAGTATTAAAAAAATATCGCTCGCCAGGTTAATGGCATCACGATATCACTTCTCCAGCGAGGGACACGGCGTACGGAGACCAGACTCCAAGAAAGTATCCAACGTCACGGTGAACATTAAGAGGTGAACATTTAAAAAAAAATAAAATAAATAATTGGCGCGTACACTTCTGTTAGGTGTTTGGCCGAGCTCCTCCTCCTATTTGTGGTGTGCGTCTTGATGTTGTTCCACAAATGGAGGGACCTACAGTTTCAAGCCGACTCCGAACGGCAGATATTTTTATGAGGAGCTTTTTCATGGCAGAAATACACTCGGAGGTTTGCCATTGCCTGCCGAGGGGCGACCGCTATTAGAAAAATGTTTTTATTAATTTTGCTTTCACCGAGATTCGAACCAACGACCTCTCTGTGAATTCCGAATGGTAATCACGCACCAAACCATTCGGCTACGGCGGCCGCCTGAACACCGTGAACATTTAGTTATTGAAATAAAATTTTCTGCCACCAGAAACCTTGTACTAGGGATGTCGAGATCTTGACACTTTTTGAATTTCGCAAATCCCAGGACCAGTCGATTCAATCGAGATTTTCGAATTTAAAATTTTTTTATGTCAGACGCATTTAATAAGAATTTTATCCCAAAAGGGGGTTTTTGAGGGAAGAAAAGTTTTCTTTGCAATATTGATTAAGCTTTCTGAAATTGCAACAGCTAATGAGCGATGCGCACAGCAGTTGGCCTGACGAATAAATTGCATAGGATTTTAACTATCAGTTCGAAAACCTTATTTAATAGAAAGCCAATAGCTTTTGTGAGTAATTTGGATATTTTTGGTAATGGTGGTCATGGAGGCTTTTATCTGCAGAATGCATTTCAATTTCTAGCCAATAAATGTTGAAGCAGATCGGTGTTTCTCATCTGCTGGCCTTGTGTGCAATAAATTTAGGTCACGCTTGGAAGATAATACACACAGTGCTTTAACTTTTTTAAGATCACACTTCAATTCAAACAAACAGCATTTTCATACTTAAAAGTTATCTAAAGAGTTAATTCAAAAAGTAATATTTTAAAAACAACAAACTCTGCACTTCGTTGAATTTCGTGCAACGAACTTTAATTTATGTGTGGGACCCTTGGTAAATTGGCTAAAATAAATAATTCGGCTGCAATTTTAATTAACATAAATGCATTCAATTCTCTCTTTTAGAAATTCTTTGTACGTACTTCAGAATTAAAGATATTTAATATCGACCTCAAACTGTGACTGAAAATAACAATTGGTTTTCAAAGGTGAAAAGCCTTGTAACTTCTGAAAACTGAGGTCCGTTATTTGTACGTATGCATTTCCAAAGTAATTTAAAAATTCTCACTCACGTCTGGGTCCACCATATTTCTAAGCAGCTTCATGCTATAGGCTTGTCCTCTTATATCTTTGTCTGTGAGACTTCGCTAGGTCTATCTTTTTTTCGTAATACGCCTCCAATGTATCTGTTAACCGCATTCCAGCTGTCACCGCTTTCTGCATCTCTCTCAGACCATTTCTTTCCACGATCCAACTACCGCAATTAATGAACGTGGTCCGAGAGAACTGAATCTTTAAATTTCCATCGTCATTGAAGGTATAGAAATGGTCACAAATACTCGTAATTACCTGTATTTAATACCTTGCTTAGTTTTGGCACATGTCAATTGGGTGTGAATTTCGGTAAAACGGCCATCTTCATTGCTTCATTTGAAGGCCATCTCGCTATATGTGAATTTGTGTAAGGCTTTCGACATAACCGGCTATTTTTGGTAACACCAATGCGCTGACTCAGCTTAGACCACAGACTTGACGTGCTCCCGCAAAGAGTAGTTGAGATGAGTCAAATTACATGACATTGCCTTTAGCACTCACCATTGCTGCTTCCGTTACCAGCCGTCTTTTAAAGAAAAATGATATGCTTACCATTAACTTCGTTCAATAATGTGTGTGACTAATTAATTAAAACACATTTTTTTCCAATCTTTCGATACCGCCTTTGTAAAACGATTTTTCTTTGCCTTCAAAATAGGCCTCAGTTTCGGCGATTACTTCATCATTTGAGCCAAATCTCTTACGACGGAGCATCTTTTTGAGGTCTGCGAAGAGCCAGTAGTCGCTGGGGGCCAAATCTGGAGAATACGGTGGATGGGGAAGCAGTTCGAAGCTCAATTCGTTCAATATGAATATTATTCCATGCGCATCCCAAAATACAGACGCCATAATCTTTCCAGTCGACTGCTGCGTTTTTGGTCGCTTTGGGCGGCTTTCACCGGCTGCATGCCACTCAGCAGACTGCCAATTTGACTCTGGAGTGAAATGCTGGATCCATGTTTCATCCATTGTGATGTACCGACGCAAAAACTCCGACTTATTGCGCGTAAACATGTCCAAACAGCTCTTTGAATCATCGATTCGTTGTTGTTTTTGCTCCGGTGTGAGCAAACGCGGCACCCATTTGGAAAACACCTTTTTCATACCCAAATGTTCGTGTATTATGGTGTGTACACTGCCTGCTGATATCTTTAGAATGTCAGCAATCTCCCTCACTTTCATTTTACGGTCGGACATAATGATTTTCAGTGTTTTTTCAACGTTTTCCGGAATAACAGCGTCATTTGGCTTTCCAGTAGATGGAATGTCTTCGGTGTCTGTACGACCACGTTTGAATTCGGCATACCAATAACAAATGCTTCTTTTTGATGGAGCAGAGTCCGAATAATGTTTTTCAAGCCATTCCTGGCATTGAACAGTATTTTTTTCATTAAAAAACAATGATAAATCAGCACACGGAATTGCTTTGAACTCATTTTTTTTAAAAACTCAAAAGTAGCGTCACTTAAAGCACTGTAACTTGTAAACAAATGGTCGGATTAACATATGATTTTGACAGTAAGCCTAAAAAGGTTGCCAACTTTCGAAAAAAATATTGATTTAGTACTAGTGCCGCCATCTATGTGTCAGTCACACACGTTATTGAACGCTCTGGTACCTTCGTAGAGATTTCTTAATGTAAATTATCAACTAAGCTTACTTGGTCCTTCTATAGTAAAAGACTCACGTCTGTGAGACAAATGAAATCTTCTTCCTTCCAAGGACTCTTACCGGTAATATTCTAATTGGTGCTCATGCCATTAGATCGCCATTGAACTAGACTACTGTTCTAACAACAGATCTAAGGAAGAAGAAGAAAGTTTACAATATCTTATTTGCTTTTGACTGAAACTAAGCAGAAGAAGGTTACTGTCTTCTTCTATTGAGTGTTTCGTTAAGAGCTTGAGCACTTTTTTATTATAATCTGGTGGATAATTTCATGTAATTAATTTTTTTAATACCATATAAAACACAAAACAAATCTGTTTACCAAATTTTCTTTGGCCCCAATTTAAGGCTGCTCGAAAAAGTTATTGCTTGTTTTCTTTTGACTGTTGCTGGTATTGGGCGAACCAATTAGCTAAATATTGTGTAATTGATAAAATATAAACTTTTTATCTATTGAAATTTCTAAAAATGGTCTAAAAGTGAAGGAAAAAGTCTTAAAAGCAACTTCACGATTTATTAAAAGGCAGATGAATAATTGCACCTCATTACGTGAAGATGTTTATTGAAAGCAATGAGCTTTTGTGGCTTCTGATCATTTTCTATTTAAAAGGATAATTCAAAGGAAATTGTAAAAGTCACGATTCATTAAAAAAAAATATTTTCTGACCAAAAAAAATACGCCCTAAGTGATGTTTGAAACAATGGATTCATTTGAAGGTAAATTGAATTTGACCCCTTCACACAAAAAAAGGCAAGCAAAAGAAGAAAAAAGAGAATCTATAATGAAAATATTTGAAGTTGAATCATGCAAAAATGGCCATAATTAAAGCAAATTGCAGTGCAGGGTGTACAAATTGGTAAAGTGAATTTTCCTTTTCTTTGATAAGGTTGTGAATTTTGAGACTAAATCAGGAGATCGAAGGACAGGCAAATAATTAATTTAATTAATGGCAAAGGAGCAAACGATGATGACAATGACGATGATGTGGTGGACAATGAGTGGGCGCTTTTCCGCAAATGAACCACCAACATCGGCAATAGAAAACTCTTAAACTATTTGCTATGAGATGGCAGAGACGCCGAGAAGTGGTTTGCGGGCTGAGGTTGACTAATATTTTGGTTGGAAAATGAATGATGGCTGAAAGCGTATAAATGCGAAAAACAAAGTTTAAAAAGTGAAAGAGCGCAGCTACCACCTAAAAAAAGTTTGGTATTAAGAGGAAACTGCTTTTTTTGCATGACACAGACTAAGCATACATTTGTACATAGTTATATGCTACAAATTTTATTATAAGTGCTCGTATTTGTTTAGTACAAAATAAACAACTTGTAGTACAAAAAATGTTGGAAACTTGAGAGACAACAAAGTATGTGAACTAAACCAACGATACCAAAAGTTTCAATTCCTTTTACTTTTTTACTTTTTCTTTTCTGCTCTTTTGTTGGAAATATATTAAACACTTGTATGTATGTATGTATCTCTACAGTTACTTTAATTTTTAGGTCAATATGTTGACATTTTTTTGGCAACTTCCAACTGTAGTTTTTTTGTTGCCAAGCAGGTGACGCATTAGTCACTGCTGAAAAGTGATGTTCCACTTGCACTTTCGCATTTTCCATTTGTCGCTTGAAAATTGGCAAGAAAATCGGAAAGCCAACTAAATAAATAGGAAACCAAAAACAAATTTAGAAGCAAATGTATAAATGACTAACAAGAAGTTTAAAAGTTGTGCAGTAAATTCGGGCAAATTGTCGATTTTATTGACGCTGAGTTTAAGCCAAACTAAGTAAATGCCTTCATTTGTAGTTAAATTTTACTAGAAAGAAAAAGACAAACAAATTTTGAAATTTCGTACGATGTCTAAAGAGAACTTTGAGTTCAGAGCAGGGCTGCATGGAGACATTACTGGGAGTTGAAGAGCGAAGGAAAAAGAGGTACAGGAAATTTTACTAAAACGTTCGATTATTTAAACGCGATTTAAAGGTCAGTATAAAGTTGTATCATGCTTTAGAATCCTGCTGAGAAACCTAAACACTAACTCTATGTATGTGAGGAGATATAGGTATACTATATATGTAGAGTCTAAACGAATTTTTATTTATATACTCGTAGTATATTTATTTAGTGTTTTACATACTAACCTTAAACCCTATCGTTATCTTTATCTTTATCTTTATCTTTATCTTTATCTTTATCTTTATCTTTATCTTTATCTTTATCTTTATCTTTATCTTTATCTTTATCTTTATCTTTATCTTTATCTTTATCTTTATCTTTATCTTTATCTTTATCTTTATCTTTATCTTTATCTTTATCTTTATCTTTATCTTTATCTTTATCTTTATCTTTATCTTTATCTTTATCTTTATCTTTATCTTTATCTTTATCTTTATCTTTATCTTTATCTTTATCTTTATCTTTATCTTTATCTTTATCTTTATCTTTATCTTTATCTTTATCTTTATCTTTATCTTTATCTTTATCTTTATCTTTATCTTTATCTTTATCTTTATCTTTATCTTTATCTTTATCTTTATCTTTATCTTTATCTTTATCTTTATCTTTATCTTTATCTTTATCTTTATCTTTATCTTTATCTTTATCTTTATCTTTATCTTTATCTTTATCTTTATCTTTATCTTTATCTTTATCTTTATCTTTATCTTTATCTTTATCTTTATCTTTATCTTTATCTTTATCTTTATCTTTATATTTATCTTTATCTTTATCTTTATCTTTATCTTTATCTTTATCTTTATCTTTATCTTTATCTTTATCTTTATCTTTATCTTTATCTTTATCTTTATCTTTATCTTTATCTTTATCTTTATCTTTATCTTTATCTTTATCTTTATCTTTATCTTTATCTTTATCTTTATCTTTATCTTTATCTTTATCTTTATCTTTATCTTTATCTTTATCTTTATCTTTATCTTTATCTTTATCTTTATCTTTATCTTTATCTTTATTTTGATCTTTATCTTTATCTTTATCTTTATCTTTATATTTATCTTTATCTTTATCTTTATCTTTATCTTTATCTTTATCTTTATCTTTATCTTTATCTTTATCTTTATCTTTATCTTTATCTTTATCTTTCTACATATTTGTTGATTTGACTTGTTTTTAAATAAAGCTTTCCATTGATGAACTACAAGAGGTATTTATGCCCCTCTACGTTCCCCCTCTTTGTACATTTTTTTTTTCTTAGCCGGTTTGACAGCAGAGAATTGAAATGAAATAAATTTTGCTATTTTTTAGTAAATACAAAACAACAAAATGCACCATATGCATAAATACACCAACAACAACAACGAATTTTCACACAAGTAGTCTATCCACTGACGCATGCCATGGCGCCTAAGTTGATGAGGGTGATTGTGTCAGTGAGCACATTGATTTTGTGAAAAGTAGTGATGATAGAAGCTGCAAAAAACTTCTGCACTTGTATTAAGTGCGTATATGGATATGTGCTTGCATGAGTATGTGTGTTAGGTTGAAATATTTAATGCTATATTTTGGCCAAAATTGATGTTGTACCACTATAATTTCATTCTTTTCTGAGCTTCGTTTATGTACTTTTACTTTTTTTGGCTGACAGCTGGCGACTGCTGGCTGTTATTGGGTAAAATTTTGATGATTTTCGAAATGTTTGCGGTGAAGTGATGGATTTGGTTTGATTTTGATTGCCATATGTGCTTCCCAGCTGTGGCGGCGGATAACTGATGAATGGCAAACATTATCACCAGCCATTTGAAAAATTCATTTATGTGTAGATAGACACCCACCTGTGGGGAAAGGAGTGTACAATTTGTGGTTGATTGTTATGAGTCGTGGTGGTTTAGGATCAGAAAAATGATATGTCAGCAGTTTGTGGCCTCGAGAGATTTTCATGGCGATAGTTATTTTTCTGATGTAATAAAGTGATTTTAACAGTATATAGAATTTGTTGCATATTTCGTTGTACAAGTCGAAATAGAAATGAAAATTATAGCATTTTTTGAGGTCTTTTACAGCACTGTACTTTAACATTTACGCATGGTGGCCTTTTGCAGAATTGACCGTTACCATAGGGGGGCACCGTACTTTTCTCTTCACTCGAATATTTCAGATCCGTCCATGACACGGTTCAGGTGAAATGTTTTTTATTCGAATATTATAAGTATTCTGATTCAAGAGTTTCAATACTAGACAATTTTAATATATTTCACAAGTTTGGGTCCATGTTTATATCTCATGAAAAAAACCGATATGCCGATGGCAGAGTAGAAACGGCTTTTGAAGCCAGTTCAAATATGTCTGAGGTTTCTGAAGTGATATACGAAATTTGTAGTCTAGAACTTCACGACAATTGACAAACAGATAATCGAATTATTTTATCTTCCTTGGAAAATATAGAAAGTTTTTTGAAGTACTTAAATTATAATTTTATGTCTGAATCAAAAGATTTTGAATTTGAATGTGCCAGTAGAATCGGATTCGAGTTCGTCAGAAACAACTGTTATGTGAACAAAGCTGGGTATACAAAATGCGAAAGGTTTACTGGCCCCAAAGCAAGTATTGCTCCTCTTAAAGTTTATTAAGCCAGGGCTGATTCTGAGAGTAGAAGCCACTGGCGCAATCTATCATTGGCCAAACCGAATGGTGGTTGCAGTTCTTGTTCAGCATTTAGCCTAAGGCAGGACTTCCGAGCTTTAAGGGGTACTAACAGGGCATTGTCTAATTGGAAGGCATGAAAATATACTGGGGGTACCAAGTAATGACTTTTGTCGAAGCTGTCAAGATATTGAAGAAGAGAAGAGCGAGAAACACATCCTGTGTACATGCATTGCTTCACACAAAAAATGGCTTTCCACACTCGGATAAGCCTTTCTTGGCAGCATTGATGAGGTCTCACAGAGAGGGTTGCGCAAATTAACAAAATTCATTAAATCCGCAGGTTGGTGAAAGAAGACTCAAAAGTGTAAAGGATGAGCTCCAGTGGTATCACAATGGGACTATGCAGGCCTAAGTGTGTCGGATGACAGCCACTCAACCAAAACTAGCCTAACCTAGATTTCATTAGAGGTGTCTTTGTCGAAGACGAGCAAGTGCAACCAAATTGCAATCATTGAGCAACATTTTAAGAATTCTTTATAGTCCAAATAATCACACAATTGCTCAATATTTTCCAAAGTGGCCATTTAAACTTTTGTAATAAAAATTGCAAACCGCCATCAGCCTTCTAATGCTTTTGTGTTTAAAATAAATTGCTTATGGCTCAATTGAGCTGCTCGATCGTCCGCTAAGAACAAAAATAACAGAAAATAACGAAAAAAAAAAATGAAAGCAGCACAAAATCACAAAAGCACAACGGAAAAACGAGCAAAAAAGTAAATAAAAAGAAAACACGAAATGCAAAAAACCTAACGGAAATACAATTCGTTTCGTCAGCTACTGAAAACTAAAGTGGCCAGTAGAAAGCAACAAACAACAACAAAAGGCGACAAAAAAAAAACATAATAATGACTGTAGCAACCTTGTTGAAGGAAAACAGATATAAAGAAATATGATTTCCATTTGAAATATCTTTTTTTCTTCTTTTTCTTAGCCATTCCATTGTTGTGCCTTTGTTTTTGCTTATTTTACTCTGTCTTCCGGTGATGCTGCTGTCCTTAGTTCTATTTGTGTCTGCCCTTGAGGACCGGCACGACAGCGGAAGTTTACGGGAATTGAAATGTTTGACTTAATCTCCTTTAACTTTTTGTTGTTTTATTATGTTTTTTATATTATCTTACTTGAATATACATGAGCACTCGCATATATTTTTATTGTTGTCTTATTTAGGCCGCATAATTGACCTTTGTTCTAACAAGAATAACAACAATGACAAACGAACAAATTTTATATCTTATGCCGCACTCACATACCCACAAATATCGCTTGTATGTATGTATGTAAGTCGTGCTCTCTGCTGCATTTGTAATCCTTTGCTTGTTTGATGGCACTCTAACAATTTTTTTAGATCTTTTTGTCAACATTCAGTTGTCGTAGTTATCGTTGCAAAATATGCAAATTTATATAGACTGAGTGGGTATTCAAATTTACTTAAGCTCAGTTATTGCATCGACGCCTATAAAGTTGACTCCATTACGCTACCAGGTAGTCAAATGATTGGTCAATTCGATGGCTCATTGCTGGCAGCTGGTAACAATTCAGAATTTGAAAAATGTATTAAAAAATTATTACACACTGCAGCTAAGGAAATATATCCCCATACATATATATATATGTGTAATATATATACCACTATTACAAAAAACGTGTTCTTCTTTTTGGTCTTTCACCGAGATTCGAAACCACTTTCTCTCTGAATTCTGAATGGCAGTCACGCACTACCCCATTTGGCTACGTCAGCCGCCCATATATAAAATAACCTCATTTAAAATTTTTAACCGAAAACTAAAGATTATTGAAATAATTTCAATGGATTTTACTTAGCCAGTACAAAATGGAAAATATTTTAATTTCATTTGAATAAAACAAAAAACTTAACTACTATATACAGTGCATTTTATAAATATAGTACCTAGATTTAGGGACAAGCTATGACAATTTCTTTGTTTCTTATTTCATTCTAATATAAAGTGTAATACGTTTTACAACAAAAGCCATATTAATAAAAAAAAAAAAAAATTCAACAAATTTTTATGAAAATTCTGAACTTGCTTTTCATAATTTAAAAAAATATGTTTAGTATGTAGGATTATCGCAAATTAAATTCTCTCCATATGACGAATGCTAACGTCAAAAACCAAATCAACGCAATACTTGAGACACTTACATCTTGAACTTTATTATCCCAAAATTTAACGAGCTATAAGCCCGCACTTCGATTTTTTTTAAAGGTTCTGAGAAAAGAAAAATTAAAATTTTTTGATTTTTTTAGTTCATAAAAAAAATTAAAATTGAATGTAAATCGTTTTGTAGTGAAACGAACTTTGTTTGCGTTAAAAAATATTGAAATTAAAGAATAAACAATTAAACTGTCAAAACTTTTTAATAAGCCTTTGTGTTATACAGTGCTACATATTCGTTTAAACGCATTGCATTTTTAAGTGATTAACTTGTGCAATTAAAAGTGATTAACTTGTGAATATTGTTTGTAACTGAATATTTTGGTAAAATCTTACAATTTTTTTACACATTCATTAAAATTTCTTAGCTAGATTAAATTTTTTAACCTAATTTCTTCAGATTTTCTAAAATGTCTAAGGCAAAATACTTAAATGATGAGGAACGGGTATTGGTCAGTGTTTACCATGGGAGGGATATTCCAATCGTGAAATTGGACGAAAAATTGGAAGATCGGAAGGAGTTGTGCGTGCTTTCTTAAAGAAAGCAGACATTTATGGAATAAAGAAAGCAACAAGAGGCAACACAAAATTGTCACAGCGTGACAAAAACAAAATAAAGTATGAGGCTACGAAAAATTTTTTGAATTGCACACAAATAAAAAATAAATTGGGTCTTCCTGTAACGGCAATTTTATGCTCCTTAAGCCAATTTCGAGACTCCCTTGGCACATGGATGGAAGCGTTGTCTTGCTGAAAAATGCTGTCTTCGTCCATTTTTTCATCTAAAAATGTGATGAGGGCATCTTCTAACATATCGGAGTACGTTTTTGAGTTCATTTTTGACGGCACAAAGCACAGTTGAGCCTTGCCAGCTGACGAAAATGCTGCCCACATCATAACACTGCCACCACCAAAGTTACGCTTCGACATACGTACATTATTTTTTTGTAGATCATGCCAATAACATGAGTATGAGTCAGGGCCATCTAAATTGAACTTCTTCTCGTCCGAAAACACAACTTTCCTCCATTCCGTAGTCCGATGAATGTGTTTACGGGCAAATTCCAAACGAGCTTTTTTTTGATGTTCCTTTAACATTGGCTTAGACTTTGGTTTTTTCCATTTCATATTTTCATCACTTCGTAAAATGTGCAAAGTGTGTTTTGCCGTTACAGGAAGACCCAATTTATTTTTTATTTGTGTGCAATTCAAAAAATTTTTCGTAGCCTCATACTTTATTTTGTTTTTGTCACGCTGTGACAATTTTGTGTTGCCTCTTGTTGCTTTCTTTATTCCATAAATGTCTGCTTTCTTTAAGAAAGCACGCACAACTCCTTCCGATCTTCCAATTTTTCGTCCAATTTCACGATTGGAATATCCCTCCCATGGTAAACACTGACCAATACCCGTTCCTCATCATTTAAGTATTTTGCCTTAGACATTTTAGAAAATCTGAAGAAATTAGGTTAAAAAATTTAATTTAGCTAAGAAATTTTAATGAATGTGTAAAAAAATTGTAAGATTTTACCAAAATATTCAGTTACAAACAATATTCACAAGTTAATCACTTTTAATTTCACTACTGCACTCTTTAACAAACTATGCGTTTATACGAATATGTAGCATTTTTAAGCACAATTTTAAATAGAGACCCGTTATTTTACAACAAAAAGCAATAGATAAGAAACAAATGCAACGATGGTTTACTGTTACCTAAACGAATAGTTTGGAAGAATATTTGTTGTTGTTATTGTTGTAATCTTAAAACCGTTCTAAAGTAAACGAAAAAAATGCAATGCGCTTAAACGAATATGTAGCACTGTAGTATACTTGTATACTTATTCTGTGTTTAGAAATAAAAGTGAAAAAAAAAAAATTATAAAATTGCAAGATTGCGTCAAGTAATTGACTTTTTCTTCTCAAGCAAATTCTTGCCACATCATGAAATATGCAAATTTATATAAATTGAATATGAGTGCGAGCTTCGAGCTTAAATTTCCCTATTTTGTGTTACCAGATGCAGCAGCTATGCGAATGGAAGTAATTCTGTGAATGAAAATAACGCAGAGTACATAAATAATTATTCTTTACAGTATTGGGCAAAACTTAAGCTTTTTTTTACTTTAATTGAATATTATTTTTATCTCTGATTTGTTTCATATATTCGATTAGTCGAAAAGGGTAAATAGGGTTATAGAAGACATTAACAAAACCTTAGCAAATTTTGGTATTTTGTTTTATATTCTTAACCCTATTGCATCACTGCTCGAAATGCGCGATGTAATCCAAAATCCGATTCCTAGATGGCCGCTGATAAACTGATAATGAATATTATAATGTGTGGACTAGTCGGTTGTAGGCAAGAATGATAAATAGAATGAATGAAATTCTCTCCACAGCGGATTCTAAGTAATTAATAGTAGCCGTTATTTGCGGTTTATTCCACTCTTGGTGATAGGAGAGACTTTTTGTTCGCGGATTATTCCGTCAAATGATGCAAAAGAGTTAAATTTAATAGTGACACTTTCTTAGTTAAAAATGTTGGTACTTTTGTCCCAATTTTAGCGCATACAGTAACATTTAGCTCTCAAAAGTATAGCTTTTCAGAAAATCGGCGTCTGTACATGCACCCCTAGCAGTGGAGAGAAATACTGCATTGGCATTTTCTACTGTTAATCTAATAGATGTGATGTTTCTCACTGTGTTAATCATCCAGCTGCAGTTCGACCTTGTTCTGTGCTGCTGATTTTCTCTTGGCTAACGTACTAACCAACTGTTTAGACACTACTGCCAGTGCCAATTATATTGATGCCATACCTCCTACGTGCGACAGCAATGACAACACCAATACACGAACTATCTCAATAAATAACTTACTGGTAAAATATTCCAATACGAAACTATACTTTTTAGGTCTTCTAAGAGCATTTCATTTTAATTGAACTGTTATCAAAATGATTTATGGCTCTCAGGTCGCTATAATGGAATCAGTACTACTTTCACGGACAGAGAGTATGCAGTTTTAATAAATATGCATAAATAATAAATATTAATAAAAATATATAACTTTAATAAAAATATACAATATAATTGTTTTTCGCGGAGATCTTCAAAAAATTTCGTTATCAAGGGGAAGAAATTAAAAATTAAAAAAAAAAAATTTAAAGAAAATTGAGAAATAAAAATTCTAATTCTTTAAAGTAATGTAAGTTTCTCACTATAGGAGTGAGATTTTGCATCCCTATATCGTTTTACCATCTTCTGACTGGGACTTTGGCATTATCCAGAACCAACAAAATCCTTCTGAAACAGTTCAACTTTCAAATATATATCAGAAGCCTGATTTTAAGGTTTTGAAAGAACTACGAAGCAAAAAAAAATATACAGCAAGTTAAATATTTTTCAAAAATAATTAGTTTTGCTTTTGCACAAGCATTTTTCGAGTAAATGACCTTTTTAATAATCTAAAAGCGAAAATTCCGAATTTATTTGTATGTGCACATAAATGTGCTTAACAACTCTTTACTTGAACAAAAGAAAATAGTTGGAATATATTACGAAAAACATAGCTGCGATTTTGCACAATAGTGTACATCTATATTCGCGTATTCTTACACTAGTTAATATATTCGCCGGACAAATAAAAAAAATCTGTCTCAAACAAAATGCAGCGGAATATGCTACTAAAGAGCTCAACAAATTTGTGCTGTACCAGCAAAACCGTTAGTTCAGCACCTTTCAAGCAGGGTAAACACTTTAAACGTCAAGTGATTTTGTGCAAGTCGAAGAAATGCCAATTCTCAGGCGCAATGGTCCTTAGGGATTTTTAAAGAGGTACAGTTATGTAAGGAATGTTTACATATGCAGCTATAATATAACCCAACCTAAGTGCCAATTACTGATTAGGGCTGTTTGCCGCAGGCGCCGTACCGAGGGCAGCATAATTCTTGGGGTGGCACAACTCTCGCGGGACAAATTCAATAATTACGAAGCAATGAAATGGTTGAAAGGAAATTTAACTGAAATTTATGATGCGTTAATACAAATTTCAGATAGCCCGAGTGCGAGAAATCAAAATTTCGTTTAATTCAGTTTGTTCAACAATTCCCCGAATGCCATTTCATACTGCCAAAGGGTATTTAGCATGAATGGTTAAACAGAATTAATATCACTTTAAGCGGCTTCAATCAAAATGAATGGCTTTAAAATAATATTTAGGGTATTTCAATAAATTATGACAGTGTTTTCAAGAAATTCTTTCAGATTTTACTTATATGCTTGGTTTGTAATCCAAAATCTGTCTAAAGTAGAAAAGGAGCAACTCATACACAGAAACTCATGAACGTACTTCATCATGCTGAAAATCAATTGATTCAAATACCAAATTCAGATGGAAATAGAAATGTGACCAATTGGTTTTTAGCTTGACGATTTATTAATAGTTTTCTTATGAGTCGCATCTTCTTTGTTTTAGACGTTCCCTTCCATATGCAAATAAATGACCAGGTGGATCCAAAATCACGACATAAGACTGATGCTTTTTTATTTTTTATGAATAAAGCTTGAAATTCACTTGACAAATGCTTTGAAAACTTCCCTTAATTTTGCTCTGATTGGCCTGAAACTTTGACATATTACCTTCCAGTAAAAGTGCTCTAACTCGCTCATCTTCGCTTTGATTGCTCGACACGTAATTTCAGAAGCGTTAGTCTTTCCAAATATGCAAGAATTCTGAAAATCGGTTGGCAAACAACCAATCTGAAAAACCTTTATATTTCGGTTTTCGATGAGATATTTTAAAGCCACGGCAAAAAAGCAGGAAAAAATTTACGAACAGAGTGCGAATGAGGAGCAAAACACCATCAGTAATGATAACATACATAATTTCAGCACATCAGCAATTTTAATTATGAATTATTCAGCAATGACTTCTGCACTTCCATATCCAAGTTTAGTGACAGCGTTGAAGATTATTTCCCCTCTGCATGTACCCGTAGCTTGTTGCCAAGAAATATTTTCTAAACTCAATTTTAATTACGATGCACCTCAGTTCAACTATTTTATATATTTTATGAATAGGGAAGATTCAGTGACCCTTAATTTTTTTTATGTGACAAATATTTATAGAATAAACTTCATTGACTTTGAAGTTTGATAATTTGCGTTAGGTGGCGCGGAGTCCAGACTCAGCACAGTGTGAAGCTATTATTTTTAAAATTACTGTGTTTAATTTTTTTGTTTTTGTAGTCCGGCCACTTTGTGAAGGGGACGATGATGAAAAGTATATCGTTTAGGTTAGGGTGAACCGGTTGTCCCCTGTGGGTAAGTCTCAGTATTTCCCCTAAAACCAGTGTGGCCTTTTCAAAAATTTTAGAAGATCCCTGATTTCCACAGTACTGAGAATTAAAGAATTGCCTACCTAAAATGGTAAATCTACGTCTGGATAGAGCGGGATAATGGCACAGTAGGTGCAAAATCGCCTCTTCGTCTTCCACGTCCTCATCTAGACAGCTTCTGCAGAAGTCATGTACTTGCACACCTATCCTCTGGGCGTGACTACCCGTAACAACTGAACTCAGTGATAAGTAGCTTACAACTGTGCAAGAGTAACCGTATGTCGCTAACTGTGTGCTTATCAGTCAACTTGGTGCCGGGTCTCGCCACTTCATTGGTTCTACAGTTACGTTTAGGTGAAACGACTCAGCCATCTCGTTAAGAGACCTTCGAGGTTGTTGACTGTAAGGGATTTTATCGCCACCTGGCTATTTCCCTCAGATATCGCTTTATATCTGTGATTTGTTCCTGTTCTACAATCACATTACGATAATTTTCTCTCTGTCATGTTTAGTATGGGAATGCTGGCATAAACCGCAAGAGTGACGAATTAATTTTGACCTTGATAATTTTTGACATGCCAATTAAAAGCAGGCATCGGTTTTTCAATTGTTTAAAGAAATCTTATTTTTTGCATACCAAGCAGTAACCACTTCGTTATTTATTTTTATTAGTACTCGTAAATTCGCATAAGCGCAGCATACCGCAACCGATTTCGTTAATGAAATGCAGAGTGTCAATGTTTTCCAGCATTTTCGCATACTCAAAACCACATAACAAAAATACGGACAATTGACAGCATAAAAACTTTCGAGGTTTACTTGACCGCACTGAATTATGACAATTGTCGTGCTTATAACAATTGTTGATGTGGTGAGTTTGGCTATTGCATGGGAATAGGATTGTTAACCTTTTAATATTTTTCGCACCATTCGAAAATGCTGACTGATTTGTAAAATCTAAAGAGTTCAACAGGGCCAATTCGTGTAATACTCTCACTATGGATCTATATAATGATGCATTTGCTCGGTACCTCTGTTTCTTTTTTTTTTATAAAAAATGATATAAATCAAAATCTTGGCAAAGGTTCAAATTACAAATTCAATAAGCGATGCACGTATAACCGGCTCTCAGCGAATTGGCAGAATCAGCTGATGGGCTGACGTAATCATTGCACAGATCTATAATAAAAAACACGCTGAGATCACGTGATTCCAAAACGCTCTTTTTTGTAAAAGGCTGCATCAAAAATGATTGAGTTTCATAGAAAATCGTATCAAAAGGTTAAAAAATATCGCACAAATTTAGATATTTCCCAATAAAAAAGGCGTATTATGGATAATATATACAAATATATTAAAAATATTTCTTAATATAAATTTTTCCAAGTCAAAGATATTATTGTTTTTTTTTTGTCAATTATCTATTGTTTTTCACTAATAAAAATTCTAATTTGGCACATTACACGCCTCATTTACACACCTAGGTGCCTCATACCTAGGATGCCTTATATCTAGTGTGCCTAACAAAAAAATAATAATAATAATTGTATTTCTGTACAATGAACGTAAAAGGAGAAGTGTTTACAAAAAACTGAGACTGTATTAGTGACACACGAAAAAAATCAGCACAGGCTTAGCTTTATTTGCTTCGTTGCCGTCTGAACAACGACTGATTGGACGAGTGTGTGAATACTTGTGAAACGAGCGGGCAGAAATCGCCGAGGGCCCTGTGACGTGACAGTCAAATTTGCTCGCACAATATTCTTTTGTACTATAGCAGATTGACCAAACCTGGTAAATCTATCATCCTTGTATAATTTACTTATATTCGTCACTATAATTAACCCTGCTGCAAAACTCTTAAAACACGTGAGGATTTTCGATGGGCTTAATTCAAATCTGTACTCCATAAAATTTATAAATCACTATTGTATGATTCGTGGGTTTACTTTATTGACTTCCCATTGCCTTTTAAAGGGTTTATAGTTTTCCTTCTTCCATGTACAGCCGCTCATCCTGGCGCTTATTTGTAAGGCAGATACTGAATGGACTTTTTTTCAACTCGATAATAAAGAGACTGCAAATAAGTAAATATTTGCCTATTTTTTTCCGCGGGTGGCATGTTATTTCCCTCCTATCTGTCGAATATTCCTACATCTGCCACCTGGAGACGCGTCCCAGGGGAAACTGACCACTCCACATGCAGTTTTTTAACTGAAAATGGCTAACGCACGCAGTTTTTAAACTCAAAAAGTAGTAGGGTAGGATAATTTTTTACTTTTAATTTTTCATAAATTTATGACAATTTTCATGTAGCTGTTCTTCTTCTTCTTCTTGATAGGTACTGATAACCAGTTTTACAAATCGCGCCAGTCGTTTCTCTCTCGTTCTAACTGGCGCCAGGTGGACGCACCAAGTGAAGCCAAGGACTCCTCCGGCTGATCTTTTCAACGCAGAGGAGACCGTCCTCTTCCTCTGCTTCCGCCAGTTGGTACCGGCCGACAAGACCCAGCCAGCGAAGCTATTGGATCTTTATTCGTTGCGCCATTTCCATGTTCCATGTCGTCGTAAAGCTCATATAGTTCATCTCCGCAGAATCTTTCTCTCAAACACTCCAAGGATAAGCAAACACCTCATCGGATAATTCCATCGTCCAAGCTTTTGCGCCGTACGTTAGGACGGGCATGATGAGAACCTTCTAGAGTGTTAGTTTTGTTCGTCGAGAGAGGACTTTATTACTCAACTGTCTACTTAGTCCAATGTAGCACTTGTTGGCAAGAGAGTTTCTCCGTTAGATTTCACATAGCCATTAGAGTGTTAAAATCAAAGAAACGTATATTTTTGACCCGCGCACCAATCATCTACATTCTCACCTGACTTAACACGCAACTTGTCATCGAACACTTCGAAGTCCATTCAATATAAGCTCCGTTCTATAAAAAAAATTAAATGCCAAATACTGCCACTTCAATTGCTTATCACTCACAAATATTTTAATATATAAGGTTCCCTTCTGTTTGTCACTCGTTCAATTCAAATAATAATTATACGCATCAACGATAAACAAATATTTACTTATGACTTTGCAAATAACAGCAGTCGCCTCCCCTTTTGTATCGCCTTCTTTAACAAATCATTCGTTAGTCTCTGTGTAGTCGCAGAAAACAATTTTTCTACTAAAACAGTTTGTTTCTTTTTTATTTACAGTAGCGAACGCTCTTTTTGAGAAAAAACCGAACAGAGACTACAAAGCTTCAACACTAGGATATGAGACACTGATAATGCCAACACTATTGCTGGCACTTCTTGTTATTCCTTCAACTGCTGGTTCGTCTTCTGTTTCTTTGCAATTCCACACCAAATGGGGAGAAGAATACATTTTCTAACTGAAGTTGAAAATAAAGTGAAAGTGTGAATGTGAATGCGAGTGCGAGAGGGTGAGTGTGTGTACGCGCGAATTTAATATTTTGCTCAAGCGGCTGAGAAAAAAAATAAATAAAAGAATAAAGACAACTTTTTGCTTGAAGGGCTTCTCAACAACTGATTTATTATAATTTCAATTATTACATTTAGACTTAAACTAACGTACATATGTATTTGCTTATTCTGCATTTAATATTTAATTTTACAAAATTTGTTGCCAATATCTTATTCCACATTTCCTGTCCCACACTTTTTAAGTAAGTCAAACTGTTGCAAAACAGGAAATGCGTTTACAATTACATTTACTTACTGTTCATTATTTTATTTACAAAATCATCAATTTCGTCTGTTTTACCGTGTGAATTTAATTTTGAAATTGAATATGTAACTTCTCCCCCTTTAGATTAGAATTCTCCTGAATTCTTTTATTTAGATTTATTTTAATATATTTTAGTTTTGTTCTCCAAATGACAATTATTAATATTATTGTTAAAATTAGAAAGAAATTACACCCATATATGATTTTGTTATGAATTTTCAAATTAGATATATTTTTGAAATTTATTTTATTCTCTTCATCTATTTGTTCGAATGTAAGCTTTTCTGTAAAATTTTTTATATTGTCATATTGCAATCTCATAATATTTCCTTCGAATTTTTCAATCCAATTAGAGTAATAATAATCATTAATTTTTATTGAACAATTGTTAAATTGGATTTTTTCAAATTTTTTCAAATTTCCGTTCAAAACAGTGTCATTTATGTTACATGTGTTATTTACAAATAAATTGAATGCATTTTTAATTAGAACTGTTTTTTCGTCTAGTGCTATAATTTCTAATTCTTTACTTGATATTAATTTACAATTTTTTGTTATTATACAATGAGTGCTGGGTTTTAGTTGTCTGAAATGTTTATTTTCTTCAAATTTCATAATTTTATCTTTATAAGTAAAAACTTCCTCTATTTCTGCTTCTATTTCTTTTTTATTCTTATTTGGTAGTGGTACAATTTTTCTTATTTTTATTTGTATGAATGATTTTGGAATTTTAATGCTTAATATTAGATAGGTATTATTAAAAGTTGCTATTCCTAGTTGTAAATATTTTAATTTATTGAAATCAATGTTATAATTGGTAATTTCCTCATTTGTTAGAATATTTGGGTGAACTAGACCATATTTGGCTGCGACTACATTGTCTTGGATTTGTTCTATTTTACTTTTTATTAACTGAATTTTTGTCATCTGTTGTAAGTACATATGTTGTTGATTTTCTTCGTCTATGAATTTATTTATACTGTTAAGTCCTTTTTCAATTTCTTTCCTATCATCTTGTACAATATTTCTTATTTGTTTCATTGCCAAATTAAAATGTTCATTTATGTGTATTTGTTGATTTAACATTTCGCCCGTTTGTGTTAAATGTTTTTGAATTGCCTGTCTGTCGTCATCGTCCATTGTGCCAAATGTCCATTTTGCTACAGTACCTATTGCGTTTACAAGTCCTCTCTTATGTCTTTTTTCTATTGGTATTAATGTCATTAACTTATTTCTCGCTTCTAATAATTCTGTTTGTAATACATTTTTGTTAATTGTCTTTATTTGTATAATATTATCTGTCATTTCATTAATAATATCTTCTATTTGTTTAACGTCAATTATATGGAGTACTATATCTGTATCCTTAACTATTTCCTGAAGTCCTAACTGAATGTCCGTGAATCCTGTTTGGTCTTTTAACTCTATTGTGGTCAGTTCTCCTTTAATTGTCGGTGTCGAGGTCATTATTAGTATCAGTATGGTCATTATCTGTAAATTTATATTGTCTTTTAATGTTGCATGGATGAATATTTTTTAACAGTCCTTTTTTATATTTAGGTTGTTCTTTGTGCCTAACCGCTTTGTAGTTCTTTATGAATCCCTCGCGTCTTTTTTCTTTATAGTCCTCTCTTTTTAAATTAAGCTTATCAATTTTCTTTCTTTTGCATTCTTCTAAGTTTTGTTTAATTTTTCCTAGATCTAAACGTCCTTCCTGAACGTCTTTTGGTGCGCATTTAATACTTGAATGATACCTTTCGTTATAATTTCTGATTGTTCGTTGAATTAATTGTTGGATAGGTAAATTTTTATTAGTTTGGTACAAAATCCTAAACTTTTCTGCCATCGTATTATGAAATCTTTCTATATCGGCATTTCCTGTATGGCTGTTGGGCTTAGATAAATGTAACTCGATTCCTTGTTCTGTTAGAAATTCCCTTATCCTTATTGTCTTAAATTCATTGTCTGCTATTATTTTATCTGGTTTTCCTATTTTAGTGATATGCTCTTCTAGTTTTTCTATTATAGTCATATGATTTCTGTCATTCAATGGATACGCTGCTCCAAATTTTGAAAATTTATCTATAGTCGTTAAAAAGGTAAATCCTTTGATTACGTATGTATCCATATGTATGATTTGGTTTTTATCTGAAGGAGTTTCTGTGTAATGAAATTTATTTTTAATCGGATGTCGTTCATACTTTACTTGTTGGCAAATGTCACATTGATTAATTACCACTTGGATGAGTTCCATGAGTTTTGGAAAATATATTATATTTTTGATTTTATTATACGTTTCTTGTATGCCAGAGTGCATACTCTCTCTTACATGATACAGTGATATTTGTTTTACTGCTTCCACTTCAGTTTCAATGTCCTGTGCTCTCATGGTGCACTTAGTAAAATTAATCTGGCTATCGTTTGAATACATATCTATAAGCTTTTCTTGTACTATATTATAGTTGTGTTCGGATAGTTCCGAAAATATCCCTATTTTCCCTTTTGAAATGTATCTTCTAAAAATGTCTCCCATTAGGTTAAAGTCACTTTCTGCAATAAAAATAATTCTTTTCCCATGTATTTCCTTAAATTCTTCCGTTTTATTATTTGTTAATATTATTTGGGTTTTGTACTTATTCACAATTTCTTCTTTTATAAAAAAATGATCACCTAATTCTTCCTCGGCTGAATGTACTGTTGCCATTGTAACATCATCTTCTATATTGTTAACTGAAAAAAAATTTAAAATATTGGTATTTTCTACCATGGTATTTTCACTCCCCGCTTTTTCTGAAATAGTGTCCTCACTATTTTCTAGTCTGCTTAAAAAATCTGCCACTTTATTTTCTTTTCCTTTTAGGTATTCTATCTCAAATTGGTATTCACCTAATTTTAATAGCCATCGCTGGTGTCTGGGTGACATGTCTTTTCCTTTGTATTTGGAATGGAGATATTTAATTGGCTGGTGATCCGTAAGGATTTTAAATTTTTTACCATATATGTAAGGCCTAAAATAATTTACACTCCACATTATTGCTAGGAATTCTTTATCCGTTGCAGAATAATTTTTCTCATGGTTATTTAATGTCCTTGAAGCGTAGCACACTGGGTGGCCTTCTTGCGATAGTACCGCACCAATCGCATAGTTAGATGCGTCCGTTGTCAATGTGAATTGTTTATTGAAATCGGGATAACGTAAAATAGGATGTGTACTTATTAATGTTTTTAACTTTTCGAAAGCTTCAATGTATGTTGGGTCTTTTACATTAATTTTTGCGCCTTTCTTTAGGTATTTTGTTATCGGTTGGGCTACTTTCGCATAATCTTTTATGAATTTGCGATAATAACCTGTTATTCCTAAAAAACTTTTTATCTGTTTTTCGGTTTTGGGTAATTCTAAATTTTGGATAATTGTAATTTTATTTGGGTTTGGTTTCATGCCATCCTTTGTTAAAATGTGCCCTAAAAATTCTGTTTCTTTTTTTAGAAAATTGCATTTGTCAACTTGTATCTTCAAATTTTTACTTTCGAGAATTTCGAAAATGTCTCTTATTGCTTTAATATGCTCAGTTAAAGAAGTACTAAAGATTAGTATATCGTCTAAGTATACTACACAGGTTTTGTTAATATGATCTCTCAAGATTTCATTCATTAGCCGTTGGAATGTGGCTGGCGCATTTTTAAGACCAAATGGCATTCTCATAAATTCATATAGACCATGAGGAGTTACGAAGGCAGTTTTTTCTCTGTCTTCCTCCTTTACTAAAATCTGATGATAGCCTTTCGCTAAGTCTAATGTCGTAAAATATTGCGCTCTACCTAATTTGTCTAAAATTGAGTCTATATTGGGTAAAGGATATTTGTCGTCTAAGGTTATTTCATTAAGTTTTCTATAGTCGACAACTATTCTATATTTTTTTTCGCCTGAATTATCCGTTTTTTTTGGTACGACTATAAGTGGGCTTGCATATCTTGAGTGGCTTTTTCTAATTATACCTTGTTCCTCCATTTCTCTGATCTGTTTCCTTACTTCTGCTTCGTGTTGAGGTGGGTATCTATATAGCTTTGAATAGATTTGCTGTTGTGTAATGGTTTTTATCTCATGCTGAATTTCTGTTGTATTAGTTAATAAATCGCCTTCTCTAAACAATAACTTGTTATATCGGTTTAGTAATTTTATAATTTCACTACGTTCTTCATTATTTAAATGATTTAATTGAAGCCTTTCGAATTTAGGATCACTGGTTTCAAGCATGTAAATTTGATTAAATTTATATGGGTTATTAATAAAATAAGATATTTTTCCATTTAGTGTTATTTGTCCTTTTTCTATATTTATTTGGGCATTTAAAAAGTTTAATATATCGATACCTATAATGAAATCATAAGTTCTCCCTTTTAATGGGGTGATCTTCCAACGAATCCTGGCATTGTTAGGTAAATTAAATTGCTCCGGGCTTTTTGTGTGCACTTCATAATTTATTGTATCCTTATTTGTTAATGTACTAAATGTTATGGGATATTTTAGTTTATGTATATCAAAATCATTTATTTCCTTATTAATTAAACTAAAACTGGCACCTGTATCTATTAGTGCTACGTATTCTTTATTTACGATCTTTAATGTTATCTTTGGCAGGCATTCAGTGGCTGCCTCGTAAAAAAAATGGTATTATTAATTTCAGGTCCTTCTGGGCTTTGCCTACCTAAATTTAAGCGATCTTGGCCAAACTTATGATTAGGGTGTCCTGCCACTCGAGGATTGTTATAACACCTTTCAATATTGTCCACTTCCATGGGTTCCGCGCGGTTTTGTCTAGGCGGTTGCCAGCGGACTTGGTTGGAATACGGCCTAGCGTGTCCCATTTGTGGCACACGTTGGAACTGTCTTGGGGTGTTATTATTTCGTGCGTCATTTTGGAATCTGTATCTTCCCGAATTATTTAAAGGATTATTAAAAGCGTTTTGCTCTTCGCGCCTATAAAAATCATTAGTCCACCTATTTCTTTCTTGAAATTGTCGGTTATTTCTTTCATCCCTATTTTGATTATTATATGTCCTATTCTGATTATTATACGATGTTTTATTATGAAATTGTCCCCTATGTTTTTCTTCTCTTCCGAATCTCTTGTATTCGGGTCTTATGCACGTGTCTTCAAACCTTCTTTGATTCATTATATACAAAATATCTTTTAATTGTCTTTGTTCGTAAATTTTGTCGAGTAATGTCCCTTGGGTCATCTCTTTTATAGTATTCACTAACAAGCTGTCTATGTTTGTCAAGTCTATGCCAAGTTCACCATTATAATATACAATTAACTCGTCACTTTTATACTTAATATTCTGAATTACAGTAATTAACTCACTCACCGTATTGACTCGTAGATTGGCCACTTGCTTGTAGATTTCGTGAGGCTCCGTGTCTGGTCTATACCTCAATTTCAATGTGTCTTTTATTAATTTCCAGTTGTCCGGTTCCGGGATGTTGATTATTGCGTTTTTGGCTTCTCCTTGTATTGTTTTATAATATATGGTCCGTACTGCTTCTTTTCTCTGTCCTTCATCTTCGAGCGTTGATAATAAATATTCCACGCTGCTGAAGAATGAGTTTATTGTTGTGTCTCCGTGTCCTGTAAATGCTGGAAGGTGGTTGATGTTCTTCAGTGTTCTGTCCAGTCTGTGTTGATCTTGTTGTTGCCTTTGTTGTAGATCTAGGTAGGCCAATCTTAGCTGCTCGAGTTGTTGCTCCCTTCGTGCGAGCTGCTCTACCAGATCTACCGGTGCCATTTCCTGTTGGGCCTGCTCCATCCTTCTTTTATCAAATTCGTTCTGCCTGGCTTGCCTAATTTTGTACTTTTCTTGTAGCTTTTCACTTGAATATCGTTTAGTGGCTAGTACACGAATTTCTGTGTATTCACTGCACTATTGAATAACCCTATATTTTGTGGTGTCCACTGTTCTTTGTAATGAAGAATTGTTCACTGCACTTTTATCGTTAGTGGTGTTCAATTTTTCTTTTTATTGAATCAATGTTCACTGCACTTTATTTTTTTAGTGGTGTTCACTTGTTCTTTTTATTGAATCAATGTTCACTGCACTTTATCTTTTGGGTTATACGTGTATTAAGTTATACCCTGGAGGGTCCGGTCAACTCCTGAGTTGGCTACAGATTCGCAGGATTACGATTTGGGTGTTATAAAAAATTTTAGTTTATTCACCGCACGTATTACGTTTCACTGGATCCTTTACTTTTTAAAGGATCCTACCGACTGCGCCAATTTAATATTTTGCTCAAGCGGCTGAGAAAAAAAATAAATAAAAGAATAAAGACAACTTTTTGCTTGAAGGGCTTCTCAACAACTGATTTATTATAATTTCAATTATTACATTTAGACTTAAACTAACGTACATATGTATTTGCTTATTCTGCATTTAATATTTAATTTTACAAAATTTGTTGCCAATATCTTATTCCACATTTCCTGTCCCACACTTTTTAAGTAAGTCAAACTGTTGCAAAACAGGAAATGCGTTTACAATTACATTTACTTACTGTTCATTATTTTATTTACAAAATCATCAATTTCGTCTGTTTTACCGTGTGAATTTAATTTTGAAATTGAATATGTAACTCGCGTGACTCATAAAGTGGCAAACATAAAGAAGGATTCGTAGAAGTTTGAATGGAATGGTTCAATAGGTGTGATAATGAAATCAATCATCAAACAGATGTCCCCGTTATGATTTTGAAGTAGTGGAGTAGTCGATTTTTATTATAGAATCAGCGCTAAGTCTGATAATGATGTCAACCTTGAAATCCAAACTAGAATCCGTTTTGCTTACGAGTTCCACTTTAGACTGAGGAAGTAATTGAAGAGTAAAGGCCACTTTGGACGAACAAAACGAACCTCTTTATATGCATTTCATTATGTCTGTCCTACTGTCCTACTGGACGGCGAACAAATTTTGGAAGTTTCTTCCAAACTCTGTAGTATTCAAGTGCAAATTTCTACGAACTATTTGATGCAAATACTCCAGCCCTGACGGTATTGAATTAAGTAGCCGTAGGTTGTAAAAGAGGTGAAGGTGGAGCAAGACCTATTCTGCCATTGTGGATACCAAATGTAGAAAGATTTGACCACACTTGTGTATGTAGTTGACGCCAGTTAACCTGAGGAAGGAGAAACGGTTGGCGAATTTCGCGCAAATCAAAAAGAAGAAGAGAAATACTTGTGAAGAGCTTATCTATCCGTTTGAATACCCAACGGCTGAGTGTACATCAGACATTGTACGGCTGGCTGGGTCGCTGGACATCCGCGCAACATTCACGTGCAACAATGGGGCACAAAAATATGAAAGGAATCATAATAGCACAATAAACGAAATTATTTCGGAGCAAATTTTGCGAATTCCGCCTCTCACAGTAGGAGGCTGCATGCACAAATTTTTTGTATTAGCTACTTTTTTTCGATGTTGTCGAATGGCAGCAGATTTGAAATTTGTGGTTTATTTTTTTGTTTCGCATGGTTCATTGGGGTGGAAATAAATTAAATGTACTTGTAGAAGCGTGGAAGTAGTAGAGTGCGGTGACTTACATTTGTTTTGCTTTGTAGTTATATCTAACAAATTAGGCCCAAAATATTTGAAACAAAAAAAAGTATGGAATTTGTTTTCTTTTCTTCTTCAAAGTTTGTCTACGAATACAGCAAAAGACAAAATCAAAATGTTAAATATAAATAAATCAGTGATTAGTAAGCTTTTGGACTATGAACCATTTAAAATTCCTTTCTATTCCTTATTTCACTTTTACGCTTTTTGGAGTTGCTACCTAAGAGCTACTCAGACTGACAAAGTCTATTGGAAAGATAATCTTTCAATTTTTTTTATTTTTAATTAATCACAAAAATATCATGGAACTTAATTTTACTAACTTAAATATGATTAGCAATTGGACCCAATTAATTTTGATATTTTAACGTAGTTTTTAAGCTCTTATAAGATCACGAAATTCTCTGATTCTGCGAGAGCTAAAGAGTTCATACCATCCGAATTTAGTGAAAATCTGTGATTACTGTACGAGATTAAAAATGTTTATTAGAAACAAAGCAAAAAGGAAAAAGAGAACCATTTTTTGTGTAATATTCCTTAAATGAAATAAAATGTCCTGTTCATCCGGGCAATTTTAATTTAATAAAAGGAGGAGAATTTTTCTCTTCCAAAATAAATTGCCAGGAGTAAATGTGTTCATTGGTATGGTTTGACATCTAAAAGTCATTTACATCATTTATTTCCTCGCATTTTTATATCTCATATAATATCAAAATTTATTTTTTTGCTTTTGCCACAAGAAGAAGAATCATATGTTCAGTTCATAAGGTTGTTTCTCGAGAGAACTTTTCAAGAGTGACATTTTTTGGCGATAGAAGCAGTGTTAATTTATTGAGTCAATTTTTATATAATAAGGCAATATTTGAACAATATTTTGCTTAGATTAGATTCGATTAGATTTGTGGGGGCTGGACAAGTCTCAGCACTCAGTCAGTAGATCATTGTACTACACCCGGATAGATATCAGTAGAAGAAATAGAGATAGGAAAGATAAAAGGTGGATGGTAAAAACGGATAAATTAGTTTGAGGTCACTCTTCCACAAATCTCTTGGATTCATTGATGAATTTTAAGAGATCGGGAAGAGGAAGAGTATGAACTTTGTCCATACTCAGTGTATCGCGCCCCATATCCTAAGTCTGATTCTGGAAAATGCAGGACAGCTACGGAGAAAATGCTCTGCAGTGTCGTCATCTTCAAGACAGGATAGGCATATCGGGCTGTCCACGACCCACATGGTAGCCATATGCTGACCACAGACGTTGTGCCCTGTGATTACACCCACCAGTTCTCTCAGGTCCTTCCTGCTGAGTTTTAGGAGAAAAGTCGCTGTTTTCCTGTTTGGTTCTTTCACAAAGCACTTGGCAACTCTGCACGAGTTCAACTCAGATCAACGATCTCTGTGGGTAGACCTCATGAAGTCCTCAATCCATAGTTGAATCGATGCGGAATTGAGACCCAGAAAGGGTTCAGGGCATAGTGGCATGCTTGCAGAGCCTTCATTTGCCAATTTATCAGCTAACTCGTTGCCTGCAATACCACAATGTTCAGGCACCCAAATAAGATTAACTTTGTTGAGTTTTGCAACACTGTTCAGTTTTGTCTTACATTCACCGACTAACGAAGAGCAGCGTGGGTTAGCAAGGGCTTTCAGTGCAGCTTCACTGTCACTACAAATTACAATACTGTTGCCCCGCCACTTTTTCTCAATTAGCCAGTACGCCACATTCAAGATGGTATAGACTTCCGTAATATTTTGTTTAATCGGAGTCTCCGGAGGTGTCTCAAAGAAAAGTTGTGCATCATAACTCGCAAAATTTTTTAAAGAAGATTTCTCTCGGTATTTCTGAAACGGGATTTTTCGATTTTTAAATTTTCCGCAACATTTGAATGCGAAAAAACTGATTTTCGCTAAAAAAACTGAATAATTTGCTATTGTCAGACTTGAGCTGGTATAGAAACCCGAACAGGAGCAACGGACCCTCAAATATCCATAAAGAAAAAAAAAAAAATAAGTGGAGCGTAAACTCTTATTAATTTTTTTGACCGACCTCCCCCTCTTATTGGTGGCGTGCGTTTTGATGCTGGTGCACAAATGCGGATACCTACAGTTTTAAGCCGACTCCGAACAGCAAATGGTTTTTATGAGAAGCTTTTCCATGGCAGAAATACACTCGGAGGTTAGCTATGGCCTGCCAGGAAACCACTATTGGAAACATTTTTTTCTATTATCTAATGTTCATGCACCAATATTTGAACCAACGCACTCCCGAATGGTAGCCACGTACTAATCCATACTGGTACGGCGGCCGCGCTCAAATATTCATAGCTTGGTAAATTTTGCTCCGATTGACTTGAAATTTCGGCACAATATTCTTGAAATCGTATGCCTAAGATTAAAAAAGTGCAAAATAATAATAAAATTAAGAACTTGAGAAAATTAGAACTGAAATCGGATATGAGGCAGTCATTAGCTGGCAAATCCCTGCTTTACCAACTAGAAGTGAAAATACCTTCAGAGTTCTATATCTAAATTAGTTTTAGTCCATCTGCAATGCAGTGATCAATGGATCGATCGCACCTAGTGGGACACTCTCCATTCATATTTCCTCAAGGGAAGAGTGGGCGGAGTGCAGCATTTGAAGACAGAGCATTTGTGCCTGTTCACGGATGGCTCTAAGTAGGTTGGAAGGGTTGATGGATGTGTATTCTGCGACGAACTCCCGATAAGGCTTATATAACTTCAGTACAATGAAATTATATATACAGATACTCCAGTTACTGGAACTATTTCAGCAAAGAGATTCTATGCTTTTGGCAGATCGCAACAAGCTTTAACTTTACCATCCCAAAGTCAACTCACACAAAACTAATCTTTGCAAACTGAATGAAAATAATCAAATTTCTTCCAAGTGCCATCTTCCCAGTATTATCATTAGCAACCACAATAAACCAATTTAGATTTACTCGAGATTGCCTAGCAGATTTCTTCTGATTTTCATTTGCATTGTCTCATACATTCAAATACGCAGATACATACATTCTACCTGAGCCCATTCTGAGCCCACAACTAAACTGAAATTTGTATTTTTTGTTATAATTTTTGCCTTTTTGCGTGCTATGGGAATAAAATGTGGCACGTAATCGTCGCGGCGCACTCAAACGACAGTGGCTTTGACTGTAAGTGGACGCCAAAACCCGCCAACTAAGCACCAACACTTAGGCGAATAAAAAGTAGGCTGGGTGAGTTATTCAGCAAAAGCTAAATCCATAAAATTATGTAGTAGTCACCATCTGCTTCTGACAGTCGGCAGGCCAGACTGATCTGCTCTTTATCATACGCCCAGCGGTCCGCGCAGAGATGCTCGCCTGTTTAGCACAACTTAGCAACGCTTTGTTAAGTACACTACCTCCCCGCCCTATTGACTTGCCTTATAAGCACCTGCAGTGCTCGTAAAAAATATTCCTCTACACAATTATGTTGTAAGTACTTTCATATCTGTCGCTTTACTTCAGTTCTATGTGTGTATGTATCTGTGAATCTTCTCCTCTTTTGTTGCATCTCTTTATATGTTTGACTTTCTTTATTTCTCTACATATCCCTTATGTTGCTACGACACCTTAGGGCCGTTTTGTGGCTTTCAGTTAATCTTATGGCATTTCATTTGTCACAGCTACGCTCCTCGCTTTGTGTTTGTGTTGAATAAAGTTGAGTTACGGTGGTTGTTTTTTGAATTAATTTATTCACATTGGAATTCGTACGAAACTGTTTTTCATTTTGGTCCCACCTGTTTAACGCCGTCAGTATCATCATTAATATCATCAAAAAACATCAACAACAATAATATCTCTTTTAAAATCAAATTTTACTTGGAAATAATTTTGCTCATTGTTTGACTAAGTAGCGCCATCACTCTCGCCATATTTTCCAGACAGGCGGTAAAGATAGGTGGATAATAAACTTATTTTCTGCAGATTCAAAATAAATTGGCTTTTTGCACACTCAATGTTGCACAGATGCTGTCGTTTGAGTTCTCTCTCTTAGCTTTCGAAGGATTTGGTGTTGCAAAGTAAGTTGGCATTTTACTTATTTCGATCTTACAAGGAGACTACTGCTGCTAAGCCTAAAGCTCTTCCGCTTGTTGCAAATACTCACCGAGAACTGATGTACTCGTATGTCAAGCGGCTATTCTCGCCACCGTGCGGGGTAGCAAAATTTACTGAAGTCCACCAGTTGAAGAACAGACGACAGTGAACCAGAGTACTTTGCTCGGGCTGTTTATTGACTCTGCCATTCCTGAGCTATCGGTTTGTCCAGGTGTCTTTACTACTTTCATTAGGATGTAAGTTGAAGTGATCAAAAGAATAGCCAGTTGACAAGTAAGTGTTCTGGAAATCATAAATTTAGGTTTCTTTCCATATGTAATTAAAAATAAAGTTTTAGCTCAGACTGTTTTATTCATATATTATTATTATTCCTGATTGCTGAGTTTTTTATATATTCCAGATTTAAATAAATATTCCAAGGAAAAATATGTTGCTTTAGTTCAATGATCATATTAAATTGTCAGCGTGTTCTTCAGCTTCTTTAAAGCTTCCTATGCTATTTGCTGGCAATTTTCGTGTATACTAGGTTGTTCAATAAGTTTTGCGGTTCGATAAGAAAAACAAAATTTTACTGTTTGAAATACACTTTATTATATTATTATAGTCTCCTAGAACATCAATACACTTCTTCCAACGATATTCCAATTTGTGAATTCCATCCCTGAAGTGAGAATAAGCAAGGGCTGCAAAATATACTTCCACTGGTGTTATGACTTCATCATTCAATGAAAAACGCTTTCCACGCGTGCATTTTTATAGTTCTGAAAGCAGATGGAAGTCGCGAGGGGCCAATACAGTGGTTGCTCTCAAAATTCGAACTTTAAGTCATGGATTTTAGCCATTGTCAGATTGCTCTTGGGTCACGGCCCATTGTCATGATTAAACATTTTTTTTTTTCTTTTGCAAATTGGGTATTTTTTCACGAAGTTTTTACTTCAGGTGGCTTAAAAGGTTACAATAATATTCAAAATTTATTGTTTGCAATTAGTCCACAAATCCTTTCCCATCCAAAAAACTGATGTTAACATCTTCTTGGTCGATTTCTGGACATGAACTCGCTTCGGAGCCGAAGAACCAGGTTTGCACCACTTTTTAGCCTCTTATGTTGATTTAGGATCATGGTAATAGATCCAAGTCTTATCTGCAGATAGATCCAAGTCTGAATCGATGCAAAAAATCCACTTTGTCCTTTTGAAAACGCTCTAAATGTTGCTGAGGAAGTCGCATTCGATAGGGTTTTGTTCCATTGTTAGCGAGTATTGTGTACACAACTTCCGGAAACCCAATACTTCAGTCAAAATATTGCTTACATTGCCGAATGTGATGCCTAGGGCTTTTACTAAATATCTTTCAGTCACTGGACCATTTTTCAATGCCATATGCTCCTTTTTTCTACGATTTCTGATGTTGTTGCTGTTTTTGGACGTCTTTGACGTGGATAGACTTCAAGTCTTATACGACCACGTTTGTACTAATTGATGGCGAAAAGTCCTTATACACTTTCAACATTCGTTCATAAATTTCCTTTGCTCTTAAACCTTCCATAAATAAAAATTCAATCACTGAACAATACTTGATTTCCATTGTAGGAAATACTGGAGGACGTCGGCACTTAATGGCTTGTAAACAAAGAATGAATTCACAGATTGAATGAAACTTCACATACGTCCATATGAAGAGTATATCAACATAGCAAACAAATTTAGGCTAGTGGCAACGCCCTCTCTTATCGAACCATAAAACTTATTAAACTACCTAGTACGTGTGTGATTAGCCAAGTAAATTCAACGCTAAATTTGAACACATTACCTTACCTTATCTTCGTTGACTAAAATATGTTAATTTTTCACACTTCATCTACGAACAAAAAAGTAAAAATCCATACTTATTTGCAGATCTCCGAGTGCCAAACAGAAATGCTTCTGGGAGCTATGGTAAGTAGGAGTAAACTGTTTTTTTAAAAACTTTCTACTGCGTATGAAGTTTTTTTGCAACTACGCAGTAAAATATCGGATATATCTAAATTGCCACTCTCCAGCGCCACTAATTATGACTTGGCATCTCCTGTAGTAACTTTCGGCTCATTTCTCCGAGCTACCGAGTGTTTGATATTTCCCTTTATTAAGGTCTATATATTTCCTAACGGATTTTTATGGAGTCCTCCGTGAAGGAGATGCCATTTTCCCCCTTTCTATACTCTGCAGGACCTGCTCGTTGTTTTTCTGTAATATCCTCTTAGAATTGTTTGCCGATCTTCAGCAGACTCAAGTCATTTTATATCCCATGAACTGAAAGTCAAAATTTTAAATGAAGGCTATCAAATTTGCTAGATTTTTAGTATGAAGCAGCCATATATATGGACCTTGGCCGAATGTTTCACAGTTCTTTCAACCAGTCTAAAAATTGTTTTGATAAATTTTGTTTTTGTCCGTCCGTTTTCGCTATTATCTTGTGGCCAGATAAAATAGTTTCCAACATGGCTTTAAATCAACTGCCTTTGATGGTTTTTATAGACATCTTTTTAGAAACAATTTCTATTTATCGGCATTTCAGTGTAGACTTTCTCAAACCATTATAGATGGGTCGACTTCCATTCGAGGTTCTTGTAGCTTATTTGATGCACGTTTCCAACAAAAACATCACTTCAAATCGTTTCTCAAACGCTTAAGAAATTTTAATTAGACCAATGACGGCAAAGCCACTGATGCAGACAGAAAAGATTGGCACAACGCGAAGACACTTTACCAGCCAAACAAGAAGATAGGTTCAAAAATTTCTACACCGCACTTTCTCCTTCAAAATATTGTGGCTAAGTGATAGTTATTAAATAATTTAATTTTTATTTATTTGTTACTACTTTTTCCAATACTTACTTTTGTGATAATTTCTATTAATGGAGGTTTTAACCTTCAGTATCGCACAGTACTAGAATAAAATAGTGACCGGCTGGTGTTTGTAAGATAAGAAAGCAACACTTTTGTTATTGTTAGTCGCAATTTCATGGCGTAAAATAATTGTTGCATACTCTCAGGCACACAAACCTTTCAAAAGTTAAAATCCGGGTGTTTATTTAATTTTCCAAAGTAAGTTATACATTTCGCAATAAGCCACTACCTCTATGAAAAAGGGAATATGTTTCCTAATAGCTTTCAGTTCCCTCCGCTGCATACAACTTTTCTCAGTCATGCAAAGTTTGCAAAGCCAAGACACAAAGGCATTTAAGTATACTTGAACCGGCAATTTGAAAACTTTCAAGGAGTCCTCTCCCCCATTGCGCGAAAATTATGGACATGAACATTACAATTTCTAATTAGAGTGTCATTACCGCTGGCCATTCTACGTTCCCTACTATGAATAAGAGCCAAAAGAGCAAAAGGAGCGAAGAAAGAGCAAAAAAGAAATTCATAAGTAGCAGCAGCATAGGGGGGATACTTACTCGTATATTTCACATACATATGTGCATATTTGTACATATTTGAATTGAAATTTTTGGAAATAATAGCAACGAGCTTTTCAGAAGGTAGCAGACAGTGACTGCCGCAAATAGGGACGATTTAGATACCAAGTGAAATAGCTCACGCAGAGGGATTAGTCCAGCCACCTACGAAGATGTGCAAAATAACGCAAATAAATTTGAGAGAATGAGGCTTGGCACCTGCATAAGATGAAGGCATAAGCGGAACTAAACCGTGTCATTGCCACAAACGAAGTTATTTATCAACGTCAGTGGTACCTGGGTAGTGGTGGCTAGTAGAAATAAGAAGAGCTCCTCCACTACACCACAGACGGCATGTGGCGAAAGACACGTAGTGCTGCGAGAAAACGCTGACGACAGCTCTCATTTGCATTTTACTCATCAGGACAGTCAAGGGGACGAAAACTGAAGCTTGCCAACTATTGCCTGCAACTGATGTTATGATATTAGTGCAGTCTCGTTAAAGTCAACCACCTACACATGTGCTAACGTACGTGTGTAGATATGCATGGGCATACACGCCGACAGCTTGGCATGTGGCGAAGATCATTTACTTGCCATCTGTATATCTGGCAGAATGAATATATAAAATATTACGAAAACACATAAGAATAAGTCGAGCGATAACAAACAGAGTTTGCGGAGTTCATTCATGACAAATAACTTTAAAAGGAATGTTGGAAAATTATCGAGCAAATATATTTGTATGCAAATATCTATATTTTTTGTACATTTGACTGTGGTTTGTAGAGCTAGCGAAAGAATAAAGACCAGTTCTACGGCACCTATCTAAATCGAATGAGTTTATTTCGAATCGAATATCCACTCTTAAGAGATAAGAAATTCAGAAAATGCTGAGATATTTGGATTCGTTGAATCGGCCAACAACAAAGGTTTTTATGAGGAGATTTGCCATAGCTTGCCGAGGGGCGATCGCTATTAGATGTTCAGATTAGTGGCAGTGTTCCTGTCCATTTGTCCAAAACTTGTTCCGTATACAGCGCAACCTCTTCTAACGGACACCTCTATTAGACGGATGCCTTCCCGTTGGGCGCACATTTTTCCTTTACCTAGTCTTGTGGATCGGAACAAAATACTCTCTCTTGAGCATATATCTCTTTTGGCCAGATAAAAGTTGACTAAGGTTTCACTGTACTTAGTTCCACATCCACCGTGTTCATCCGTCGGGTAATTTCAAGTATTTGCCGAAAATTGTTTGGAAAATTGTTTGAATTGGATTATTCCTTAAGATCTCTGTATTTTTTAGGAATTACAGGAGGATTGAATTTTAAAGGTATTACGAAAAAATTTGATTGCATAATACAGGTCGAAAAAAAACTTTATTTTCTGCTTTCCTATTTGAATTCATAAACTCTGATGCCAGGCATTGAAAAGCACCAAATTATCCATTTTTAGCATTTAAAGTTTGCTTTTGTCTGTGTTAGTCGATAAGGGATTTGAAAGGATTCGAAAAATTTCCCTCGTTTATGAAATTTAAAATTAAAGCTCTTCTTGGACTTCGTGCAGACAAATATTTTTATTTTTAGATGAAAATTTTTTTGCACGAATATCGAATTTCATAAAGAAAATTTACGTCTATTTTAAATATTGTACCGCCTGACCTTTGACCGCGTAAACATGTTTTATTTTTAAATAGTAAGTGAAAATACGCTTTCGAGTGTTAAAAATTATTTTCCTACATTTGCTGTTATTACCTCCCACGGCATTATCCACATCTGTGAGATGACAATAGATTTTCCAGCTCAGTGAAGCTGAAGTTCCGAATACCGCAAATAGGAGAACGGAGAGTCATTCCATTTATTTAGAAACCTACACACATACATGCTCATATGTATTCTATAATAAGTTCCATTTATTGTGCATAGTACTCGTATAGTATTTTAGTGTTAGTGAGTGCGAATGAGAACGGTAAGATTGGGAATAGACATCAAGGGGTAGTCCTCTACGACATGTTGTTTAGAATTGGCGTTACAATGATGTTGTTTATTTATTTTCTTTTTGTTATTTTGTGATTGTAAGTAGACGCAGCTAACAGTCGCCGATAGATGTGGCGCTTAGACCAAAACCAAAAACAAAAAAAAACGCTTTAGAAACCACAAAACCGTGCTCATAAATATGTATTAAATAGTTGTACGCGCTGACTGGGCAACAATGTGGCGGGTCAAATACAAGAATGCTTCCGCCGTGAATGTGTGCACACGCAAGAAAATATACTAAATACGTAGAGCTTGAGTGTATGTGTGCTTGTGTTTATATTAAGAATTTTTCTTGTTGCCATGAATAACTTCAGCTGCTGATAGGTAACACTTGAGTTTATTCATGAAATTTACCTTACCTAATATGGCATGCGACGACTAAGGAATTCGTGCCAGGGGAAGAAAAACGGGAGTGAGAGTGGAAAGCAGTGGAACTACACACATACAAACTTGTTTTCCTCTTTAGATCTGCCAACAACTACTTCAGCCTGATATATTTTGCTGCTCACTCAGTGGCACTTCTCACAACGCCACTTCTTCATTTCGCCATCTTCTACCAGCTATAACCTGGCGCCGATGGAAGGCATCGAGTGGATGCAGAATGGCGATGGCATGCCGAAGTGAGGCATTTAATTTGTTGCTATGCGTTTATTGCGCATAGAAGGTATTAAGTAGTGGTTTTGTTTGCAGTCAGCGAATAGTGGCTCGTAAATGAAAAGGTAATAACGGCAGTTTGCTATGCATAGACCCATCTACTTATGCGGGGAACAAAGCAACTGCATAACTTTACGAAGTGCCACATTCGGAGCACATTCACTTTGACAACAGCTGCGGTGTCAACAGGCTATTCCACAACTTTTAATTTGCTTATACATATTTGTGCATATGCAAATTTATGGGGTGTTCCATTAAGGCTGCCTATTTTGAAATGTGAAACATTAAATTTTGTGGTCTGTGTGAAAAATGAAGAGAATATTTTTTTATACAATATCATAAAAGGTGCTAAGATTAACTCTTGTACTTTTTTATGCCCGTTTATAACTACAGCTCTATGTCGCTTTATGTAAGAAAATTAGAGATGTGCGTTGATCATCGATTCGAACAAAGACGTTTTAAAGTCTAAAGTCATTTCTAGGTATTGTTTGCGTGCTACATTAGGGTTTGTTTCTTGAGCGTAAGCTATACGCCCTTCGTTGCGCACTTCTGTGATGAATGTTGAATGCCACAATTTTATTTACCAGCTTGAAAGTTGTTGTTTAAAAAATAACAGGTTCTTGGTATTGAATATCATTCAAACATTTAAACCCGATTTCAATGAAATATTAATTGACTTGAAGGAAATAATTTCCTTTAGCGCAGAAATGTGAATCTGACATATAGAGATCGTGGCATCTGACATACGACGACCGTTTGAAAAGTCAGTGCAAAAATAAAAACTATGACTGTTGGGGTAAACTTTTTTTATTTTTCGATATAGTCTCCTTTTAGGCGCATACACTTCGTCCGAAGCTGTTTTAGTTGGTTGATCCCATCCGAATAAAATAAATTGACCAAGTGTAAAAAATAGCTATTCAAATGGCATTCGAAAAAGCCACGTCTGGAGAATTGAGGTCCTGTGAAATGAGTTAGAACCCTCTTTCCATTAATTTTGTGACCACAACTGCTGAGGTGTGAGCTGGTGCGTTAACGCAGTAAAAATGGAAAACCACTCGACTTCCTCCATTCAAACGAATGCCAGATACAAAGAAATACATCGATATGGCAGAAACTTGGTGTGCGTTCTTCCAAGAGATGCTACATACATATATCTCTAAAACCAATTAAGCTAGGAAATTGAAACTTAGAATGACTACATAAAATGTATGTACCGTACTTATGGCGAAAAGTGATATGAATTGGGAAATTGAAATCTCCAAATCGCTTTTTTCTGGAACCACACAAGCTAAGACAGTGAAATTTGATACAGTTACGCAAATTGCAAAATACTTGTCTTGTGGTTAAAAGTAGTTGGCATTGGAAATGTTGTGATATTTAAACTCGCAATATCCACAAATGTAGCAAAAACGTGAGACCCCAGATATCTAAATCTTTGCTCGAAGAGAGCAGGGCGGCTGAGAAGAAGGTGTTGAGATGATTCCACCTCATCCTCCAGACAGCTTCCGCATAGAGGACTTGAAGTAACCCCAAGTCTCACCACGTGGAGACCTAACGGACAATGTCCGGTAAGGATACCTACCAAACTGTGAGCTGTGGCTTTGCAAGCCTTAGAAGTCACAACTTTGCACGTTTGCGCACTAGCCCAGCGCTGGCTCAGTCGACGCGAGACCTATCTTTCCAGAATTACACCACAGGTTCTCAAGGGCACTCCAATCCTTACGTTTTAAGATAAAACCGTCTCTAGGGTCTCTTGTCTAGCCAGCTCATCAGCCAGCAGTTTCCCCCTATGCCGCTGTGACCGAAAACCCCGATGAGTCTAATATCGAACTATTCGAATGCAATCGGCAGAGAAGTCAGTCATTTCCCGAGTGGTTTATTAAATTGAAGTATAGTTTAGTTTTATAATTAGCCCAAAATGTTTCCAATAATTCAGCATTCAACCTCCAGGCTGGCAATTGCTTTTGAAACTTGCAAAAAATAACTGGAAACTGGAACTGAAAAAACGTGTGGTCATGTCGCTTTATTATTGCGACAAACTCAGTTCACCTGTGGAGGAGTGATTACATCATCCAAACAGGATATTCAATAGGAATTTTGTCACTCTCTTTCCATCTCAGAAGGAATAGAGTAAGGGACTTTTACTAAACAACTTCGACAGTTCTAGACAGATGGTTCTAAAGTGGATTGTGGTGTTGGACATATATTCTCATAGACTTCAGAGCCTTCCAGGCGGAAATACTGGCGATAGGGAAAGCTTGTAGGCTACTAATCGCAGACTTCTCTTTTAAGTGTAACATCGCTATTATTAGGATTACCAAGCTACAATCTAGGCACTGGATTCGGCTCCAACAACCTCTAAACTGGTGGCACCTTCAACGAAAACCATAACGTTACCTTAATTTGGGTCCAGGAGCATCGGAACATTGGAGGAAATGAAAAAACAGACGAGCCGTGAATAACATTCTTGCAGAATCAGTATTCACACCACTGGATACAATCAAGAATGAAATTATCAATATATCTACAAATCGCAGAATGCAGACCAGACAACATGCTGGCTTCTGGTCTATTGGAGAACAAGCAGCCAAACAGGCATAGTTGTAAGCAACCAGGGCAAAGGAAACGATTTTTAATTTCCTCTATAAATACCCTGCTTTACAGAAGGAGAGAATGCCAACCCTGGGCATAGTCTGGAGAGTCTTCTCGAGCAATTATCTGTCTTAGAAGTCAACAACCTAATATGGTTCTTAAGCCGCACACACTGGACATAGAGTGTTAACAAGTTGGTAGCGAGGATGTGGCAACAAAATGGTGCGGAAGCCCTAAGTGGATGCTGGATATATCACCATTTTAACCAACCAACCAGGTGATGGATGAATTAAAGAGATTGAGCATAACTGAATGCCAATATTGCGGATTTAGGATGAGGGCTACTTTACTTTTTTGTGACAAATTGATTTTTCGATTGCTGTAAAAGATTTTAATTTTATTATTGGCTGTTTTAAATATTATTTTATAGTCACATTGTTCAGTTCAAGTGAATTTGGATAAAACCTGCTACTTAGAGTTCGAATTGTTATTGGGGAATAATAAAATATTCAGCCGTATTTCTAAGTACGCAACGAAGTGTTAAATAAAAACTGTCTGTCTGTCTGCCTGTTTGTCTGTCAAATTAGCCTTGACCAGAACATTCTGTTGACAATAATTGAAGAATTAACTATTCATATACACACACTTGCGCATTCATAAATGCATCTGTACGTAGGTGTGCATGAATTGTACGAATTGACAAGTTGTTGTATGGATGTATGTATGTATGTGTGTATGTATGCATAATATAATATTATATTATTCAGAAATCCAATTAAAATGCAATTTTCACACCATAATAAATCGATTTAATGTTAACATGTAATAATTTTATTGCGAGTACGACTGTTTGTATTCAAATTAAAAATATATTTATATGGTTTTCCATTTGTCTTATACAGACTTTACTTTTTGCACGCACATTTACTCACATCCATGCGTACATATACCGTCAGCGTCAAAATAAAGTGTACACCACATATTGAGAAGCTTTGGATATTTATTTATTTTGTAGTTCAAATTATTTGAATATAAAAATATAGTTCACACTACAACAACTACTATATAAAGCAAAATCTCGAACTTTGTATAAAATTTGTAAACATTCGGCGCATTTTTATGAAAATTGTGTAAACTTTTTACTCAGAGTTTTTAGAAAAATTTGTGGAATTCAGTTTTGTAGATCATTGAATTTTCGTATAATGAAATGGAGGTTACAAAAGGTTTAAAAATAGCCTTGCTTTTTATAAATTTCGCTGTTAATGGTATTAATGGAGTTTTCTTCTATTTAAAACAAAAATGTGGAGTAGGCGTTGAATAGGAAAAATGCGCAAGAACGCTTACGAAAAAAACCAGTTTGATGTTTGATCCACTTGAAACTTGCATTTTGTTATACAAGCTTCAAAGGTCTATAAAACTGCATATCCGACTTTTTCTAAAAGTTCTGAGGAAGAACTTTGAAAGGTTTTGCAATTTTGCCTCTTTTGAAAATTTGCCGAATCTTCACCAACATTATACAAAGTTTAAAACTTTGCCTTATATGGTAGTTGTAGTAAAAAAAATGTCTAAAAATTCTGAGTAAAAAGTTTGAAATTTTAATGAAAACTTGCCGAATTGCTTTATATTATAGTTGTTGTAGTGTGAACTATATAAAACTATAAAAAAATAAATATACGAGGTGTGTTCAAAAAGTATCGCGAGTTTTGTGTTTTTACAAAAATTATTTATTTGTTCATTAATATCTATTTTGTCCCCTTCAAAGTAATCCCCATGAGATATTATGCACTTGTGCCAACGTTTTTTCCAATCTTCGAAGCACTTCAAAAAATCATTTTTTTTATCTTGGTTAGCTCCTCCCTCGATGCCGTCTTTATCTCGTCAATCGTAGCGTAGCGTCGTCCTTTCATGGATCTCTTCAGTTTCGAGAACAAGAAAAAGTTACAGGGGGTCAGATCTGGGGAATACGGCGGCTGTGGCATCATTAGCGTGTTGTTTTTGGCCAAAAAGTCGCGCACAAAGAACGATGTGTGAGGAGGGGCGTTATCGTGATGCAAGAGCCAATGTTTGTTCTTCTACAAATCCGGACGTTTCTGGCGGACTGCTTCGCGCAAATTGCGCATAACTTGCAGGTAATATTCCTTATTGACAGTTTTACCCTGTGGCAAGAACCTATGATGCACAACGCCCCTGCAATGGAAGAAACGCTAAGCAAAACTTTGACATTCGACCGAATTTGGCGTGCTTTTTTCGGTCTTGGTTCGTGCGGCAGCTTCCATTGAGACGATTGAGCTTTGGTTTTCACGTCATAACCATAAACCCACAATTCGTTACCAGTTATGACGCTCTGGGGCAAATTTGGGTCGTCGCGGACAGAGTCCAAAATCTCCAACCCGTCTCATGCCCGAATCATTGACAAAACTTGAATGGCACGAGCCAATCGATATATCTAGGCCCTCAGCAACTTCTCTAACGGTAATTCGATGAATGGCCAATACCATTTTCTTCACTTCCTCAATTTTTTCGTCGGCACGCTTTTCGTCGTTCACATCTTTTCGGCCTTCTGAGAACATTTTGTAACACCGATAAACGTAGCTTTGGTCCAAAGTAGCTTCTCCGTATGACACAGTCAACATTCGGAATGCATCCGCGCACTTAATTTCATTTTTCACACAAAATTTGATACAGGTTCTTTGATCCATCATTTTGAATAGGTAAAAATCGAAGACGAGCCGAAACACGTGCAAGCAAAGGAGCTGTCAACAATTAACTGAACATTCAAAATGGTCGAACTCGTCGGCATGAGTGAGAGACATGAGTACCAACCAAGAATTATAGAATTCTTCCATCACGAATATACGTAACCTGCGAAAATTCAAAATTCGCGATACTTTTTGAACACACCTCGTATAGTCACAAGTTATCAATATGTGGTATACACTTTATTTTTACTCCTGCTGCGTGCTTTTAAAATTAATTAATCTGCCGATCGCCCATTTTGCCGTCATCACTTTTGCTTCATCCCACAGCCATACATACATACATACAAGCACGAAACTTCGTATATGAATTCTTTCAAACAAAGCTCGATTTTAACATTGAGCCTGAGGCGATTTAAAAGTTAAAAATGCTTATAAATATTTACATCGAAAGCTAACTTTTGTATGCGCATACTTTTCCCATTCATCACAGTTACAATGTTTTATTACCATTTTGCGTTACAGTTTTCATGCGTTGGCGTATTCATGCGAATATATTAATTATTTCCTATAATTTTTTAATATACATCCTGTGTGTGTTCAGCCTGAGAGGCAATTAAAACTATCCACTGACTCAATTAGACTTCAACCTTAACAGAACAATAAAAACAACGCTTTCTCCTCCTCATTTCGCCTCTTTTCCGCTACGTGCACACACACGCGCTCGCTTGCGTTGTACGTGTATGTTGGTGTTGTATGTGGGTGTGTGATGTCGTATTGTTGCCTTAAATTCTTTGTGGCATTCCATGAATTTCCAATTAGTTTGTATTCCATAACCCTTTAAGCCCAATAACTTCCTCTCTCCCTTTCTCCGCATTTCGGATAGTAGAAATTTATCATTATTTTGGTAATCAACGAAAGTAAAACAAAACGTGAGATTTTCGCAGTTCCGCTACAGGAAATTGGATGCCACTTTTTGCTTTGCGCTGAACCTTTTTTTATAACTTTACTTTTTGCAAAATCTTAATTTTCAGCGAACTCATTTTGCTTAAATTATTTTACAAGTAAAGTCCACAATTAAATTTAATTTACGTGCTTTTCGCTGGTATTCGGAATGGAGGCGGAATATGTGCGATGTTTATTGTACTTGTTAAAGAGAAACTGGAAAAATTGCTTACTCAAACAAAGCGATTAACTTTCAATTAACCCTTAAATGCCTAACTTTCCTTTTAAAAGGAAATAAATATATTTGGCGTCTTTTTAAATTCTCAAGCACATTTCGTGTTTTGGATATTTCGCCATGAATTTCGCTGGTTGCTAGCTTGAGAAAATGTGTACATTTGAGCAATCAAATATTGAAATCCACAGTTTTAATAAAAAGGCTTTTATTTACGAACACAAAAAATTCATAAAAGGGAAAATAATTCTAAAGGTCTCTACTTAAAACAGTCGTTCGCACTGAAATAAACACAAACTTTGCACATTTCGCGAGATTTAAAAATACCCTTGAAATAACATCAGTTGGAATCTTCTGAGCTTTCGACAAATTGCTGCATGCCTGAGGGCCCAGTAATCCCCAAATAGCTTCAATATTGGCAAAGACATAGAATGGGCATAATGGTTTGCAGGTTTTCTAGGTGGCAACTTTTGCAAAATAAGTAGAATTACATCTTTATTTGTATGTAAGATAAAGTTACGTCAAAAAGCTTTCTGGGATGAAAGTACAGGGGCAAAAATGTGAGTTGTGTTGGCTTACCACAAGCCGTACTCTTTATTACACTGTCTGCTTCTAAGTTGGATATAAACAGTGGCATATCTTGGCTGAACCCTTCGTTCAAATGTGACATCAAAATGTAGTTCCGCGCTTTGTGCACTATTAAAATAAATCTTCCATATTTCCTTAGCCACAGCTGTTTTCATTGGTCGTTGGAATACTGCTTCTATTACTTCAAGGTTCAAGTCTGATAAGGAAAATGGCGTTAGAAAGTACAGATCCATATAAAGACTTACTTCCTGCTCAAAAATTAAAAAAAAAGTGGAGAAATAAAAATTAAGTTTTGCTATCCACACCTGTTTTGTCTGTGGCCGTTCAACAGTAAACAATATAACAGCATTTTCCGAATTCTATATTTTGTGTTTTAAAATTGAATTTTCAGTGGGCGTTATCTAGACAATTTTTCAAAAACTTTCGAGTATTCTATTGCGAAAACTTGAAAGTCTAATAGCCCAGACAGACGGCGGCGTTAATCGGGATTACTGGCGCAGTTAATTACAATTAAAAGTTCTGCGTGACAGACGGTTTTTACGCGGATTCGCTTGTTTTTAGGCGCGGCACTTTTCAGTCTTCGTTTGGAGAAGGTAAACTTTAACACTAAACTAACAGAGTATTGAGTTTTCATCCTGCTCTGGTGCAGAGCTCCTCCTCCTCTTGATGTTTTACCTCAAATTCAGGGACCTGCAATTTTACTACACCTCCGCATGGTAGATGTTGTTTAGAAGGAGCTTTTTCATGGCCGAAATACACTGGAAGGTTTGCCATTGCGTGCCCAGAGGCGGCCGCTATTAGAAACAACTTTTTCTTTAATTTGGTATTTTATGCCCTGGGTTTTGAGATCAGGCCCTACCGAATGGTAGTCACACACGCATCCATTCGGCTGCGCGACCGCTACATGCACATCTATGTATTGTAATGGGCTGTACGTGACGAGATCCTTTTGTGTTGCTCTGTGTATGCACTGATATAACTGTAACAATCACATTCACATACATATAAATCTGAGAGCAGGCTTAATGGAACTTTTAAGTAAAATATTTTATGCACCATACTGCTCAAATTAACAATAACAAAAGCAACCCAATAATTGTAATACAATTACTCGTACATAAATATATACGTATGAAGTGAAAAAAACAAACTGCATAGGGTGGAATAAACTCGTAACAAACTAAGGAGGCTTCTGTGTGTTTGTAGGCAGGCGTGCGTGAAAGTAAGTGCAATTGAGTTACTCATACATACATCACAGTGGTAGCTGGAAACATTGCATTATGGGTGTATGCAAACATACTTATGGTATGTAGGCATGTATGAGTAAGCATTGCCATTACTTCGTGACTGTGCAGGTGAGTTTGTCTGCGGCAAATGATGAAATTATATGTTCCATGCTGTTGCTACTGAACTGCTAAAGATATACTGGAATACAAACAGACAACAAAGAATTATCTACTAACAGATCAGTGTTGCTGTTGTTGTTGGAAATAACGTTGCCGATGATGATGCAGCCTGATTGTGTGGCTGCAATGCAACCACACCAGATGCAGACTATCGTTTGTCCAAACGATAACAATCTGCGGTTGCTGGAAGTAGTACAAAATGAGTAAAGTGAGAAACCCGTCAGTGTTTGTGTGTTTGCTGGTGCACTTTAATGCGATTCGCATTAAGTTATCTCCCTCAAATTGTTCAACATTCGTTGGGTGGGTTAGCATTTTATGCGGCACAGGCAAGGAAAAGTTTGAAAAGATGGAAAAGAGTGACAGCTATGTTGTGGGGTACGGAAAATTGTTGCATGTAACGGTAATGTTCGTGCTGCTCATTGCGGCAATAATTGCTTGCTTTTCGTATAATGATGCGCCGGAAATGGGTCACTTTAGCGACAGCGCAACCGGGAAACTGGGTAAATGGCCAGTTGTATCACCGACACACTCATTCACTAACTCACTAAGTCGCTAACTCACTTACCCACTAACTCACTTTTAGTCGAGCCGTGACGCGTGCTTGCCACTTTATCCCTGCTGTAATGGAAAACATTTAAGTGCAAATCCACCGGCTGCTGTGAATTTTGCAAAATATTAATAGTGCATATCAATTGCTGCAATGGTTTATGTTTTGGTGTTGTTCTGCTTGTTGCCATAATCACTTTGACTTACTTTACATCATCGACTTTGTTGTGTAAAGTTTTCGTAGCCATTCCTTCGTCTTTAGCCTTTCCCTAAAGGAGCTTAGCGCCCAGCAAGTAGTGTCCTGTTACTCGATACTTTGTAGCATCTTTTACTTTGAGTGAATATTTTATATGCTCTGACTTTCTCTTTCGCTTTCACCAATCGCCTTCGCACAGCTTCAAGTTTAAGTGAAAGGAAAAATACTATATGGTTATGTGCTTGGCTTACTTTGCATTTGCTCTTGCTTTGCAATACCTGGTAATCAATTAACTGACCAAAGCACCTAACTTTTGCAGCCAACTTAAATTTTTAATAACTCTAAAACCAAGTTGCAAGTTCAGGTTGAGGTTATTTCGTTAACTTAAAAAGTTTAGCTAAATCTACTTCGTGTGCAGAGAAAAGGTTTTATTACAAGTATGACAAGAGTATCAAATTGTCACTCACGTGCCACTAAATCTTCAGTATGGTGGCGGAGGTGGTGGTGGTGTTGTCTGAGTGAGCCCAGACCCAATTAGCGCAAGAGATGCCATGTTGATACGCCACTTGAACCGCTGTTATTAGTCGAACCATCTTGATTTGACTATGTCTGTTCTGTCGTTTATTTTTCTTCTGCAATTTTTTTCTAGCTAACCCTCGAGAATTCCTCCAGCATTCTATGTCGTCGGGCACGCAGACTTTTGGACTCACACAGATAGTGAAAAGCTGTTTCTTTGATTCTTTCTGAATACAGCATCTACATCTATCGGGTGGCCGTACACCCCATATTCCTTGCATGGTCTTCCAAAGGCCAATGACCGATTACTGTTGTCCAAATCTGAATATGTCTGCTTCTGACTTTCTTAACAAGTAGTAGCGGTAGGAAAATCTGATTGAATATGTACGATTAAGCGCATGAGCCACTGTATGTGCATATGTGTACGTAAATATAATACATTAAAAAAATGTATCGTAGCATACTTTCAAGAGCTCAGCGTGGCATAACAGTCGCGGTATAGTTGAGGCTAATGAAAGCTTGACTCTAGTTTATTTGACTTGCTTCCATTGGCTCACGAATTCTATGTATTTTTAATTTTATATTTTTGTTTTTTATTTTAGACTAGATGTACCCGGCGCGCGTTGCTACTCCAACAACTAAAATAAATTTAAGAAAAATTACTTTAAAGAAAAATCAGTACACAAATATTCAATTCATTCTAAACCATTTTATTGATTTTGTTTACTTCGAAAAAATTGTGACATATCAAAGTTTAGTTTCAATTCGATGTTTACTGATGCGTAGACGAATAAATCAGAAGGTTTTCCGACACGTGAGCAAGCCACATAGAGCTGTCCATGTGAGAAGCATGGAGTCCCCAAATTTAATCCACACACTTGTAACGATTGTCCTTGTGCTTTGTTAATAGTCATTGCGAAAGCGAGTCGCACCGGGAACTGTGAACGTTTGAATTCGAATGGCATATCTGCCGGGATCATTGGGATACGTTTTAACAGTACGTCTTCACCTTTGAATTTTCCAGTCAAAATTGTTGCCTCGATAACATTGTTCAACATTTTCTTGACTGAGAATCTGGTTCCGTTGCAAAGTCGTGGTGAACTTATGTTTTGAAGAAGAATGATGGGTACGCTAATATTCAACGTAAGAACGTGCGGCGGAATGCCTGGCAAATCAAGCGAATTCAAGAATTTAGTTGGATAAATGACAACCTCGTCTTGATTTTCCACAGTATCGATGGACTTATGTATATGTTGTCGTTTAACTGGGTATTCCATGCTGAATGGTGAAGTTGGCATCGATGTTTTTGGCTGCTAATATAGCACGCGAACTGAGCCACTGATGGTTTTTGTAGTTTTGTGCAATGTTTGGGAAAACTTTTTGCGCCAATTCGTCGATGCTTTCTGTGATCTTACAAAAGTTTGCTGTTAGGGTGAGGCATTGTGTAGATTCATCAATTTCCATTCGCCCATTTTCAATCTTATATATAAAAATGAATGTTTGTCTGTATATCATCGATGAACTTAAAAACTACCGGACTGATTCATTTCATATTAGTTTCCTCTGTGTAAAAATACATGGTCACACTAATTTTTATAATAATCGGTCCAGTAGCTTTTGAGTTCATCGATGACATGCAGACAAACATCCTTTTTTATATTTAAAGATTTTATAGTTTTTGTTTTGTGTAATTTCGGGTTCGAAATAGGGTAGGAGCTCGATCTAAACACTTCAAGTTGCACTCATCTCAATATTATTATTGCGGCCGACGTAGTCGACGGGAAGTAGAATTCACAAAGGGAACGCATCTCGGTGAAACAACAAAATTAAGAAAAACATCGCCCCTGGGCAGACAATGGCAAACCTCCGAGTGCATTTCTGCCATGAAAAAGCTCCTTATGAAAATATCTGCCGTTCGGAGTCGGCTTGAAACTGTAGGACCCTCCATTTTTGGAACGTCATCAATCCGCACACCACGAATAGGAGGAGGAGCTCGGCCAAACACCCAGAAAGGGTTGTACGAGAACGTAGATTTCTCTCAGAACTCCGAATGGTAGTCACGCACCAACGCATTCGGCTACAGCGGCCGCCATTATATTACAATATTATGGTATTTTTAAAGTGTTTTTTTGGATTAAAACTGGCAAGTGTAGTTGACCCTGCCGCGCTCCCCAAAGTTGTTTTCTTCTTTTATGTTGCTTTGAAAAAAATAATTTATGCCGTTTATGAAAATTACAACAAAGAACTTTCATAAGCTTTGTGATTTATTTAATTTTTCTGTTAGAAAAAGATCCCAAAATATGCTGAAGGTTTTCGCAACTACGCCTAACCTCTTAAGACAACAGAACACTATTCTCCCGATACCACCTAACTCAATCAGACCTCCTCCGTAGTTTGCAGTTCTGAAGTTTGTAGAAGTGATTATTTCATATGTTGCACCTCCTTTATTTAAGTCGAACATAGCAACATTACATTAATATTTTTGTCTATCACCACGAAACCAAATTTGTACATGTCGTGGCTTTGCTTGAATCACCGCCTCAGGTCTTACAAGGCTGGAGGGGATGCACTCCCCATTGGTCCTTGAATTCACGTGTAGCATTTGGCGAAATAACTGTCTCAATCCGCAGTGAATGAGTGATTGACTGACTGACGGTGTGGTTGAGTATTGCAAAGTTTGTTGTGCAGAGTGTTTCCCATTTTATGAGTACTCACAAGCAACCAAAGTTCATTCACTCAAGCACTGCGGTATATTGTACAAGCAAATACATACACACATGCATATGTATGTATGTACATAAGTGTACTTAAAAGTGTTTGCATGTATTTGGAAATGCTTAGGAGTCTAAATGTAGGCAGCCTTGCGAATGTGTTAGTGTGTTTGTGCATAATATGGTGGTGGAAAATGAAAATACTAATTTCTATGCCAATCTTCGATATTGAAGGCTCACTTGCACTATAGACGCCGGCTCACAAAATACTTACGTACGAGCATACATAGGACGCCATAGGAACGACGCCAGCTGGGTTAAAATAATTTATGAAATGACATACCAGTTGGAGGTTATACTGGCTTAGGCACTACTTCATACTCATACATACATACAAATACTTGTGTGCTGTATGTACCCTTGCTCGCTCTTCGCTGTGTGGCGCTCAGTATGCGACAACACTTGAACTGTTTTGAGGTTAATCGTATTCACACGCTCCACTGTACGAGTATTTATGTGTATGCTGCCATATATTGGTATATGTAAATTCACATTCGTGCGATATTTATTGCCTTCAAGTTATGTCGCGTCACCTTTTAATCCAGTGCTTTTGCTGTTGTTCGACAAGCTGAACGGAAATTTAATAATGTTGCAGAAATATTTCAGAGGTTACACAGTGAAATCCACTAGTATTCCTCTCTCAATAATATTTTAGTTTAATCCACCCAATTGAACATAGGGCGCACGATATAGGGCATTAAAAACATCAACCTTCAAGGGGGAATTTCAGTAATTAACATCATTTATTAAATCTTTCTATAGCGTTTTGAAGTTTAGCTGTCCCTACTTCGGCGGGTTTTTCTGTTGCGAGTATCACTGTGTCAGGAGCAAAGGTGGCGATCATAGTGCTTGGAGGCAATGGTATATCTTTCTTGTACAGAAGGTTAAGAAGGGGTCCAAGGATGTTCCCTTGCGCCACACCAGGGCCTATTTTCTCTAATTTGGAAAATACTTAACTTGTTTTACGCGAAAATAGCGCTCAGTTATATACGATTGCATAAAGGCACTTTATTGAAGCCGAAGGCATGTGTTCAATTTGTTGATAAGACCCTCATGCCAAACCTTGTCGGATGCTTGCGCGACGTCCAGGAAGACTGCTGAGCACATGTTTTTCATATGGTGTGCTTGCAACGAAATACAAACTGATGTGATTTCAGATTACGATTTTCAATGATTGGTTTTAAGCGGCTTGGAATGAGATCTTCCAGTATTTTGAAATTCGTGGCAGTAAAGAGATTGGCTGGTATGAAGAAACAATATGCGGATCCTTTCCTGCTTTGGCAATCATATTCATCTACGCAATTTTCCATAGTCTTGGAGTCGGATCGAATAATTAAGTAGATTGGCTAATTTTACTAGGCTTTTATTAGGCACTTGTTTTAATACTTCCGCTGTGATTAAACCAAATCTAGGTGCCTTTTCGTATTTTAGTTTCATGATTGCTCTTTTCAGTTCACTCATATTTGCATTTTTTAGAGAGTATTTTTTTTTTTTTAATATTTTATGTATTTCCAAAAGATTATTCGTTTTTTATCAGATAAATATCGGCTCATTGACTAATTTTTTACATTATTTATTTCTTGTTTTAGTACCTGAGCCGCTTTGCCCCAAAGTCTCTTTATCCCAAAGAAATAAAGCAATCGTAGGAGGGAAAAGACAACTTCGCTGAAAATGGCAACACCCACGGTTCTCTGGAGATAAAGCCACTCTATTTGCATTAAACATAACTATAAACGATTAGACAACTAGCAGTAAAGGCAATCGGCCTTCTTTTAACCTTAATTGTCTACTTTCCCTCTTATCTCTAATTGAACTGATATCCGTTTATGTCTCAGTGGGTGCGCCCTTATCAAATTCACTCCAATTTCGCAGTTAGCCACAAAAATTTAGAATTTTCATTTACTTTTTTCACTTCAACAAACTAAAAGCAGGCAGGCCAGAGCAGCTGAGCTCACACGTGGAGTAATTAATCTTAAATTTCAAAGTTATGCTAAGTACAACTGTAAAAAGCCAATTCTTTTGGACCTCAGCCAACGTTTGGTCTTCAAAAATTTACCCACTCTCTTAAAGCTTTAGTAGAAATCTGTTTAAATGCTGAAAGTTTAATAGCAGATGTACGTATATGTAAGTACGCTTGTGTAGGTATGTATACACCTGGGTATTGTTTGGCTAAAATGCTCCGTCACCACCGCTACTGAGATGCCACCCACAGCGAAGATAATTGCGAACTTATAAGAATTGTAATCGTTTCTGATGATTACATGCAGGGATGCAGCGGTGGCGCTGCTAAAAGGTAGAGAGCCGAAGGAGGCAATGAAAAGGATAGTAAATTGCATTTTCTACGTGCCAGAGGCATTGCTGGTGTTGCACTAACAGCAGTAACTGCGCGCTCCATTATTCTTAATGCATTTCACTGTTTTGGCTTTTGTTTTCTCCACTTCTTGATGCCGCCAATGGTTGCAGGTTCGCTTTTGAACTGAAATGAACTCAACAGGTTTTTTTCTTTTATGTTGCATTCAACTTGAAACAGCTTTGGAACGACCCCATGATTCGTTGATGATGCGCTGTGGCAAGGCCGCACAGATTTAACTTACATGTGACTCTTCTGCATTCTGTGTTAAGTGTAATTTTACAAAATACGCGTGCATGTGGCCGTTAATGCACTAATATACTTACATGCATATAACTAAATGTGTGTGTATGTAAATAAACTAATGTTAACAGCTATTTATTAAATAGATTTTTTAGTATATTTGCCAGAGAAGAAGTTTTGACTTTTAAAGGGCATAAGGCATAAGGTGCTTTTTTTAAATAAATGCAGAATAGCTCAGGAATATTTTCTCGAAAGCTCAAGTCGATCCGACGAAGCTCGAATGGGCTGGATTTCTACACTGCAAATAGTTATTTTAAAACTGCGTCTATGGCATGACTCAAAATCTGCTGTACAAGTTTTCTAGTGGTGAAATTGTACACGATTCTGCACATAATTCACCAACTCACGGCTGAAAAGGCATCTCAAAAGAAGTCAAATGTGTGCTCTGTGAGCGTAATCATCGTGCTAACCATAAAGGCTGTGCTGTTTACAAGGTGTAGCAACAGAAGTCATACCCCACACTTCATGCCCTATGCAGCGGCTGTAAAATACGATCTACCCACGCCACGACCTTTATCAGCGCTGTCAAGCAGCAACCCTTCCAAGGAGCAAAACGACGAATTATCACAATTAAAAAGTCTGGTCAAATCATTGGTGGAGCAACTGAGTACTGTTCTTAACCTAATCACAGCCTTACTCGCAAACCAATCAAAACGAGTAGTTCCCTACAACTTGCAATATGGAACGCCAACAGGCTTATACAACATAACCATGAAGTTCAGCTATTCGTAGCAAACAAGAATATGGATATAATGCTAATGCAAGTATACATTTTTTTAATTTTTATTTTTTTAATACTGAATGTTAAGTTAAGACAGATTGATTCAATAAATGGTGCTATAAAAAAGGAGCAACTGCGTGACGGTCGAAGTATTTAACACAGACGAAGGAGTACTGGGTGCGCCATATTTTATGTCGGTATGAAAACATTGACTAACTTTGAAAAAAAAACTGCTAGTTTGTATAAGTGAGGTATTTTTATTTGGTTTGGTTATTTATAATTTATTTAAACTATTTTTTGAATACAATATCAATCAAGTGGCCACCTTTGTAAGCAATCGCAAACTGCGATCTTTTTTCTGCGTTTGTCATCACCTTGTCAATCATTTCGGGTATTATAGCGGCGATTTCGGTTGTTTCGGTTAAAATTGCACGGAATTGACGTATCGAAAATATGTATGTTGAATTCGATCGGTTTGTAAATGACAAAGTTATGCAGCGTTTACATACCGACATAAAAGATGGCGCACCCTGTAGATAGTCTAGGAGCTTTTTCTGTTGACAATCAGTTGTCTGCAGTCATAAAACACTGCCGTAAAGTGTGTAGCCGGTTGTGCAAAAAGAAGATATTTAGAAAGTTGTGTCTCCTAATTGTCGGACATTGACTCCTAATTTCCTAACTTCATAATAATTTATAATTTAGAATTAATCTAATAATCTCCTTGGAAATACAACTAATATTAAAACAAAAATTAAATGAACCTAATTTCTTTAAATATGCCTGTATATATATCAGCAGCTGAGGTTAGGTTTGGCAGCCGCATCGCACATAGAGACAACGATGCCACTTAGACCACAAGATGGGTCCGTTGTGAGCGGCGGGAGTTGGGCTACATTTCCCTAGCCATATTAAACCATCCTCAGCTTTTGACAAAGCGTAAATGGTTGTTGATACCTAAAGTGTATAGCTTATCTATATTCGTTAAGAAGTAGGATTTTAAAAATCGGTTCCTGCTTCTGGCTAGAGCTGGGCATGTGCAAAAAAGGTGTTGAATTGTTTCCAATTCCTCCTCATTTCTGCAGCTACGACAGAAATCGTGCGTGTAAACGCCTAACCTCCTTGCATGATTTCCTATGAGACAATGTCCTGTGAGGGCCCCTACTAAGGTCCTAATTTGAAGTCTACTCAATTTTATAATACTCTTGGAAAGACGTAGATTTAGCCTTGACCATGTTTGCCTAGCAATTTCACAGGTGTTAACGCTAATCCATCTTTGATTTGTAGAACTGATTAGTGCGTTCTTAATAAAAAGCTGACAGATGCGAGAGGTATCTCCACAAAATTTGTATATCAGAAAATCATTTAAATTTATTGCTATATGTTTTTTTTATTGACTTTTCGTTTCGAACTGAGTGCTTTTGGGGCTTGGTTTCCGGAATTGAGTACTAAAAGCTGGATATTCCATTTAATGAAAGCTATCAGCACAGAAAGGGAAAGGGTGCCTTTCTCACTGTTTGCAATTACTTAGTTTTTAAATAATCAAAGTTAAAAGAGACGGATAAACGCCAGCTCATACATGAATTCAGCGAAGGTGTTGAGGCTTTCGAATATTACAAAAGTGTTGATCGTTCACTTACCCATGATTAATTCGCTTTCTTAAGAGTCCCATAAATCACTTATTAGCACACGCCTACAATATTGTTCAGAAAGAGTAATGAATTAGGTGCCCACAGAAATTGCTAGTGTACATAACGCGCTAATCAGTCATCTCCGTGGAATTCGGTTAGGAACAAACAAAAAAAAAGGAACAAATAAACCAAGACTTGCATGTGGAAGTTCACACGGAAATTCATAATACGCAATAAGAGACATTCAGTATTTCCCAGCCCAATATTCATTAAAAGCGGTCATGCGCCAGTTATGTGAATAGGATTAGGTGCACACACATCCGCAGCTGTTTTCATACATTAATGCGACTAATAGTAAATCCGCAATTCCAAAAAGAAAAAAAATGAATTGAGTCGTTGTTTGAGTCGCACGCGCCGCCAAGTAAATAATTGAGTAACCCAAAATTGAGGAAAGTGGTAGAGGATAGGAGGAATCAGGAGAGATAAGCAGAGCAATTCGAGGGGAGAAAATGAGTGAGTGTCCATATTAAAATGCAATGTGTAGAAAAAGTAAGTAGAATTGTGATTTTGCAAAAAGAGAAACAGTAAGTTAAGGAAATTTAAATCGCCAAGGCATCAGCAGAACGACAACCGGAAATAGGCCAGTCGATACAGCACAAAACTGTTTTTTTTTCTATTCTGCGCCATTACAAGGTAAAAGATGAACAAAATTTGATGCTAAGGGCAGCCATGAAAGCTCACAATGCTCAACGTTCTGCTTTGTATTTTTACTCTTTCCGTTTCTCCATTTCTAAAGGAATGCTTTGTTGTATTTTCGTTTATTCTCACCACCTTTCTGCATTTCTGCACTCAAACGTGCTAAATTTTTTTAACCTCTTCAACTACTACACTTAACTGACCGCCTCACCGAATTGTATCTGCTTTCAAGAGCACTCGTACCCACTACTCCTGCTGCTGAGTACAGTGGATGGACATCAATTTGTGAGCGCATTTGAATTCAAAGGACAGCAAAACGTGAAACATTTTTGGAAGCATCAAAAACGATGTGCTGGCTAAAAAATTCTGGAAATAGGCTGAACTTCAAGAGCAGATAAAATACCGTGAAAAGCGCCGCAAAAGGCTTGTTAGCCTGGCGATTGCTTTTGAAATCACAGTTGCGTATTAGGGAAGGCCATAATTTTTGAGATCGTTGGTTTCCCAATTTTTCGTTCTAGCTATAAAAATAAGCACATTTAGATATCAGACAGTAGCGAGTGGGCAAAGATAGAATGCAGGCCATACTTTTTGAAAAGAGAGGAATAAATTGCAAAAAAAGAAAACCCAAATTACTGCGTAAAGATCCGTGGCAAACAATACAAGAGCTTAAAGATTCATTTGTCGCGACTAAGCAATAATTTTTTCATCAAGTAAATGGGCATTGTACGAATTGGAGCCAAAGAACCTGAAGAACAAACTATTTATAACGCCTGAACAATAAACCTGTAGTTTTTTTTTATTTTTATGTTTTTTGCATTTCATTACGAATGCCATTTATCATAATTGAAAAAAACATTATGATAGCCAAGTAAAAGAGCTAAGAGCTGATCAGTGAAAGATTCAAAGCATTGTGAGTGACGGAGGACGATATGCAAGCACGAATTTGCCTATACAAAATTTCAAGCTTCGAGAAAAACTGAGTACCATTTTTATAAACAAGTCTGCTGATAATAAAAATAAAATTCAAATATTTTTAAGAACATAGCTGATTTTTGGATGGAAGAAATATATACGTTTCATACACATAACAGCTGTATAGTCACATACCCATGCTTCCACCACCAGCAATACACAATAGTGGCAACATGTCTGTCCGATTCAATAATTTCCATGAATTTATCGATATTTTCAACTTTTGATTTACTAGAACGGAAGCCCAATGCTTGTATTCCATACCTTATTAGGTTCGCGAAAGTACGAAATTTTATTAGCCGCTTGCTGCAATGAAGAACGTTTTCGAATTTTTGATTCTACGAAACCCAACACTTTTTTGAAGCATAAAATCGTTTTCAAATTGCCGTATACTTTGATTTCCCCTTCTATGAATTACATCAACAATCTTCACTAAACATGCTAGTCTAAGGCGACGACTATGATTATATGATAATATAGTGAATTTGAACTCGATTAGATTAGTGTTGGTTTTACTTCGACTCAGACGTGCAATATGCGCACATTTTATTCAGATATATATCATATGTATATTTAAATTAGTTTGGGAAAAAGAAATCCATTATTTTCTAGGTAGATGGCTGTAGTGAGCGGTACTTTACAAGTATCGTTATAGTTTATGCTCGTTGTCATGGCGACATTTCACACTAAAAAGCTGTTTTTTATTTTTCTATTCAGTTGTGAGTTACAGGAAATGGAAATCAACAGCGGGAAAATCCTATGCATTTTACAGTTTTTCATTGATAAGGGCGAAAATACAAGCCAGGCCGCTGAAACAGTGAATGGTGTTTATGGTGCCGACAGCCGATACTGTAACAGCTAATTAATTGCGATTTTGGTTTTGTCGATTCCAAAAATGTCGATAATGTCAATAAAATCACAGAAGTAATCGAAGTTAACCGGCATGTTAGTAGTTGTAGTATCGCCCAGGAGCTGAAGATCAGCCATAGAATAGTTTTAAACCATTTGTGAAAAAATTTTACACAAAAATAATGGGTTTCTCTTTATCGAAGATAATATATGTATTTATTTATAATTTTTCTTCATATACACCCTTCCTTTATTCCTTCAATGCTCCATGTGCATGTCAAATTTTTGAAAACTTCAGCACTGTTTTCTCAGATGTTTGTCAGATTTTTTCTTCACAGCTTCAACGAACTTACATCTCGCTCCGTCTAATAAGGCCGATAGTCTAACAATTAGATGCTGTACTTGGATAACAACTTTTGGACAGAAAATGTGGAATACACCGCCACAAAGATTCGGCAGTTATAAATATATATATATATATAAGTATATCCATCATCATCATCATCATTGTAAGCTCAACAAACCGGTCCGAAACTTGGCTTATTATAACATTTACCTCCAGTTCAAATTATCCCACCCTTGAGTTCTCCAACAAAGTATACCTCAGCGTCCCGATCTACGCCTCCCAACCATCGGAGTTTTGGTTTTCCTTTGCCTCTATCTCTTCTCGGTACGTGCAGTAGGATTTTTTTCGGTGGGTATGCTTCATCTACCTTTATAATGTGACCAGTCTATCATAGACGGCTAAGCTTCATTGTCGGGTGTTTATACAGTCTTTGAAGTTCGGGTTCGAATCGTACGCCCCAAATGCCCTTTTCCCAAACAGCAACTAAATATTTGTCGTAAGATTCCACGGTCAAAAACATTGAGTTCTCAGTGTTCAAGTGGCCTTTCTTAGATTCCAAGTTCCATTAGCGTATATTATCTAACACAAAGTAGCATCGGTTTGTGGCAAGTATTCTTTGATCAGTTTCATTCATTGTGTTTCCAACACCTTTGCCTACGTCTGTGGCCATCATCAGCAGTTTCAGCACTTGACCTTCCAAAAGGAGGGACATTTGATTCACAAACTTTTACTTAGTTCAAGGTAGAAGTGTTGACTGGTATTTAGACGTTCAGAAGCCCAGTGAAGTAGCATAGCCCCATGAATATGGGTATCACGCATTACTTTCATCAACTTCAACATATTTTTGAAAACGCTTAGTCAGTCAAAAACACGTGCACTGTAAGAATATGCTTTGTGATAGACTAATTTTCATAAATTATAAGCCGCATGCAAAATTTTACCACAAATAGTTGCTCATGCTTACACTTACCAAAAAAGAATAAAAGCAAACTCTAATATAAATGAGGAAGCAGGACGCGCTGAAATGGAGCACGACAGCTACACGCTGAACACCAGGCGGTCGCAAGTACTAGACAAATGTGGTCGAGTTTACCAACCATTCGACTCAGAAAATTCTGTTGCCCTAAAATAACAAATCTTAGAATGTAACTCCCACCCTAACGTACACGTAAGCAAAAAAATCAAATGCTTTTCACTTTTTCACGAAAGGTCAATTTCGTTTGTTAGTTGTAGTGCGTGCGTGTAGGATCATTTGTTGAATTGACGCAAATCGCGGAGCTTTAGTTCATCCTATATTTTTCAATTGTCTTTCCTATTTGTCATTACCTGCCAAAAATTATAGGGATTTATCCAACCTACTGATGGCAGCTGTTACGTGAGGTCCTTTTTGCATTATGCGTAATCCCCTTGAAAGCCAACTCCAGCCGTTTTTTTCTCTTTTTTATTGAATCTAAAACAATTTACACCTGCAAACTATTTTTAAATTAAGACTGACTGAAGCCAGACGTGCATTGTTTGTTTGTTTGTTAACAGTAATAGTAACCCCGCCAGTGTCGGGCATATCACCGGTCATCTTCGTCTAGCTCATCTAGGGGTAGGCCAAGGAAACATGCTGTTTCGACGGGATGGGTCCGGAGGGAGAGGGCTGTTAGATGAGTCGGTTTTAGGAGGCATGTGAAAAGCTGGTTAGTGTCGTGCGGGGTGCCTTCACATGCCGGACATATGTTTGGTATGTCGGGGTCGATTCTGGATAGGTAGGAGTTTAACCTGCTACAATATCCAGATCGTAATTGTGCCAGTGTTACACCTGTCTCACTAGGAAGCTGGAGCTCTTCATTTGCTGTAGGTGGTGGTTGGACTCCGATTACGGCATTCACAGGACGGGAGCTTAAGAAGGTGGTGACGGTCTCCCGGTGAATGTCGTTTATTGACTGTCTTAACACTGTCAGGTCCAGTAGATTGCGGTCAGTTTTGTCCTGGATTTCGTCAGCATAGTCTAAGTCTCCTGACGTGCCTGGGAGGCGGCTCAGGTTCAAGCAGGTGACTCCAGGGGTGAAACCTGCGGTAACATCTCAGCAGGAACTGGTTGCTGAGCAGTTTGTTATGCTCCATTACTAGAAGCATTTGTGCCTCGTTGTGTAGGACTTTGGGTCGATTGTGATACATTTACACCATTTATATTCAGTTTGAAAATTGGGTGCATGACGATTCATATTAAACAAAATTTAAAAATATGCTTGTATATCTTCAAGTAAAAGGGAAACACTTTGACAGAGTACTCGAGCTGTAGCAAAATTTCCATGATTTTAGAAAGGCAAGCCTTTTAAATTTCTCGTGTCACTTCAGTGGATGTGTCTTCGCTCAGGTTTTCAAAAACATTTTTTGCGATACACTTTTCATTTACGCAATGCATTCCAACTGCTTACAGTTGCTTTGGCAGATTTTGTGCTCTTAATGCTCACCTTCTGCTTTTGTGTTGGTGACGGTCTCTTAAAATGTCTGCCCCTTGTTGTCTGTTGTCTGCTGTCTAATGTACATACATTAAAGCTCTGTGAAATGCCGTAAACTCGAATAAGCAATGCATCACAAAGCAGTGGCATTCCACATAAGTAGATGAACTTCAAAGGAAATAGCACGTGAATTTTCCGAGAAACTCTGGATACAAAAGTAACATTTCGTGCATAAGTATGTGTTTGAGTCAGCAGTACTTTTTTTGCCATGTGACAGGTTTTGTTAAAACATTATTTAAAACAGTGCTGTGGCCCAATTGCTTTGCATATATATGTATGTACAGATGTGTGTATTTAGATGTGTTCATGTGTAACGGTGCAAAAATTTGTATTAGAATTACTGCGCTGCATTATATGTATTTATTCTTCAAATAAAAGTTTTTGAAGCCAGCCATATTTTTTACTTTTCAGAGTGCGTTGCATGGGTAAAGTACATCAATGCGGCTCCTTAATGTGTTGTTCCTTTTTGGCTTTAAGATTCGGACTTGAAAAAATGCACCTTAAAAAATGTTTACTTTATCGAACGAATCTCCTAGAAAAACTCTGCTTCCTCCGTTTCTAATAAATGTTAGGTGCGCAATTAAGTTCCCGCTGTTTGTCAATAGATGCCGCCAGCAGTGTGTACTAGTCGATTCTAACATAACCTAAACGTCATAAACCAAGCTTAGACAAATGGTAAACAAACTGCTTCGACACATTAATGATTTTGTTTTGGTATCATTTACCTTTGGTTTTGTGAAAATTTCTGATTTTGTGCCGAATAATCGTCAATTGCGCGACGTGCTGATTTTCCTCTTTCATTAAAAAAAAAACGGCGGCTGAAGCGCATCGAGAGCTACAAAAAATTTATGGAGATGCTGCTTTAAGTGAAACAACGCGCCGAGATTGGTTCCGTCTCTTCAAGGACGGTGATTTTAATGTTGACGACTGTCCGCGTGAAGGAAGACCAAAAACCTTCGAAGTCGCTGAATTGGAGGCATTGCTCAATGAGGATCCATGTCAAATGCAAGAAGAGCTTGCTTCAGTATTAGGAGTTACCCGCCATTCCATTTCCAAGCGATTGCATGTTTTGGGAATGATTCAGAAACAAGGGACTTGGGTTCCTTATGAGTTAAAACCAAAGGATGTTGAACGTCGTTTTTTCGCCTGTGAACAACTGCTCCAGCGGCAAAAAAGGAAGGGTTTTCTTCATCGCATCGTGACGGGTGATAAAAATGGATTCATTACAGCAATCCAAAGAAAAGAAAGTCATGAGGACTGCCCGGTCATGCTTCTACGTCGTCGCCTCAACCGAATATGCACGCTGCGAAGGTTATGCTATGTATTTGGTGGAACCAAGTTGGTGTTATTTATTATGAACTTTCAAAACCAAGCGAAACCATCACTTGGGATCGGTCTCCACTTCAATTGATGCGATTGAGCCGAGCACTGCGTGAGAAACGGCCGCAATACGCGGAGTGGCATGAAAAAGTGATTCTACAGCATTACAACGCTCGGCCTCACGTTGCCAAACCTGTTAAAACCTACCTGGAAATAGTGAAATAGGTAATCATACGCCACCCGCCACATTCTCCAGATATTGCGCCGTCCGATTATCATCTGTTCCGATCGATGACACATGGTCTAGCTGACCATTCCATTCATATGAAGACATAAAAAAATGACTTGATCCGTTGATAGTCACAAAAGATGAATAGTTTTACCGCGACGGTATACGAGATCTACCAGAAAGATGGGAAAAGTAGTAGCCAGCGATGGGCAATACTTTCAATGATTCACTGGTTATTTTTTCAGAATAAAGTTGTATTTTCATCAAAAAAACAGCGAGAACTTAGTTGCGCACCTAATATAATCTATTAAAAATCTAATTAGAATAAAATCGAAAGGTTTAAAAACAAAAAATATCACTCCATAGCTCATACATTTATTTTTTAACCATATAATTCTTGAGAAGGAATTTTTTTATTATTTTCTGGTGGTCGTGGCCAATATGCTGATCATAATTCAAATGAACCTTCTTTGCACGTTTATCCTTCGTAAGCAGCAGATCCTATTTTTCTTTTTGAAGGATATCCTAACCTAATGCTAGCTAAACTCTCCCAAGTGAGTGGCATAATTTTCAATCACCATTCGTTGGCTGTTAAAAAAAAGAAGCTCACAATACACGAGCCTATAGTATTTATGTCACCCATTCATGAGTAAAACAAACTAAACAATATTTACTAGAAATAAGTCCATGTAATTTAACCATAACTTCCGCCCGCATAGAGTAAGCAAACTGTCAAATAAGCGCATTGTCTCCGGACTTTATTGCTTGCCTCATTTTCCCTAAAGACATGCAGTTGCATCATCGAGCAGTAGAGACATTTTTCATTAAAATAAATCATTCAAACCAATGAAATTTTACTCTGAATTTGCCAGTCTGCCTGAGCTACGTATATTTCCTGCCAATTTATTTGTTTCGTCTATGTTTGCGTGCTATCATTTCGCTTTGAGCTATTATGTATTTGAATATGTGTTGCTCTATCCTTGCGTTTTAATTGACCATTACTAGTTTTAATTTCATAAATTGTCTTAAATTATCTTTAAACTAATCCATTATAAGCCAATAAGAGCACAGATTATGTTTGGAGGGCAATTTTTGTTGTATTGTCCATAGAGCTTTGTAGTTGAATTGCTGTCAATGTTAACATTGAACGTTTAGTCCGAATGCATAGCAAAGCTTCGCGCCATCGAAAAAAGTAATAGCCATCTATCAAAAAAATTGCAAAAAAGTATTTAATCATACTAACGGATGCCATATAAATATATATATAACATAATTTTCTGTGGGACTGCCACTTAACAAAAAAATAGCTAACAACAAAATAAATCGTCTTCTGTCATTAAATTTTTAAATAAAAATGTTGGTTGATTCACAAATTTTTCGTTATTGGCTGAAGAAATTTGGGGAAGAATTCCTGTCTACATATACATACATACATATCTATATATGTAAAAATGAATTGAGGCTTTGTGTGTAAGCGCGGAATATTCAGACGCATAATGCCCCCAAATGACTATATTTAGCGCCACGCACTTAGTGATGGGCAATTGCAATGCAACACTTAAGGTTATTATTTTAACACGATATTATTGTCTTTAACTTTGCGTTACTAACGGGAATTTCATTACACGGTTATTTACATTGATGGCTCCTGTCAAAAAGGAAGTTTATTGCTTTGTATCAGTCAGAAATGTTGGATTTAGACACTGCGTTCAATAACTAAAGCAATTCCGCAAATGTTTATATTTTCTAGTTTATCACCTTTCTCTTTATTTAAAATAATTTCATATTAAAATATAGTGCATATATAAAAGTATAGTATAGTATAGAAATATAATCGTAACAGCATAAGCAATTCAATCAAGCTTTCTACAAAAAAACAAGAAAATTCAACAAAAAGAGTTATACAAAAAAAACAATCCCTATCAACTTAAAAAAAAAATTGTCAAAAATAAATGCGATTTTTTAGAGATTAATTTTGTGTTCCATTAAGGCTTTAAAATTATTGATTGGGCATCGGAAAAGTTTTCTGAGAATTTTAATCAAAAATAATATTGGAACTGTTATTCCTCCCTTGTGACTTTACAGTCGCTTATCAGTTTGAGTACAGGCTGAAATATTTCGCTAAATACCTCTATCACCGGAATTTGCAATATAAGGAGAATAATATGTGATTCCTACTCCTCTAACTGAGTGGTGGGCGTGCGAAGAATTTATCATTATTCATCATTCGGTTCCGTTTTGGCTTGTCTCATTTTCATAAATGTTGCGCGCAAAGCAGGAGTTTAATGCTAGTTTAAAATTAAAAATAATTCTCATTTTCTGCTCGTTGCCTATGCTACTGTAAGCATATCATAACACAAACCCGATCTCCCACATATCACTACGCCCATCACACAAACTCCTCAACACTCACACGCGCACTCTCAATCATCACTGCTCACCTTTGATGGGAGTGAGTAAATTTGTGCTACTTATGCTCTACACCTATAAAATCGATTCATAAGCGAACATACAAAACGTATGAAACGCGCAGGTGGTGGAAGATATTGCAATACTCGTGTTGAGTGTTTTGAAGAGCGGTGAGCTGCAGGGCGTAAAAGCGTTGCGTAGGATTTTTGCTTTAGCTATGCAGTCATGCGTTTGTAATATAATCAGCAGTACACTTGTTACTCGCTTTAGAGGCACGAATAAGCATACAAATAAATCTACACATTTGAGTGTATGTGTCTGTGGTGACATGGAAACTGATGCATTACTCCAAAGTGAAGTCTAATTAGTTTTCCTAATGAGGTGGTGAGTCATAACGGATAAGTAGTCGAACAATTAGCATCTAAACTTCTATAAAACGGCACAACTGACAATTTTTATGCAGATGCTTATTATTTTTTTGCGAGAAAAATATTACAATATCTATGTTACCGCAGCACAATTTTCTTGCTCACATCACAAACCTTAATTCTACCACTTTATTTTTTTGTGATTAGTAAATTTCTTCTATATTTCCCGTCGAAGGAAAGAATATTTACATAGCTCCATGCACGAAAATGCTTTTGAACACTAGTTTGACTGGATTAGGTAGAGTGGGTTCCCAAGGTAGGATTGTATGCGCTCATTCTCCGTATTTCGGCTCCGTATTTAGCTCGTTGGACTTTTTTTAATTTATTGAGCCTGGTGATAGGAGAGAATCTCACAATGAATATTGCATTTAGGGGAAGAGCGTGATGCAAAGCAGAGTTGTCTCGTGCACCGATTCATAAGCGAGAGATAAAGAGATTTAACAGAGAGACCTTTGAGAGATAAAGAGACTTATTAGACGAATGAAATGATAAACAAAAAGCGCGACTTACAGACATACTCACAGGTGAGAAGAATATTAAGCGGAGCTCACGTAAACTCTAACAAATCATTAAAATTAGTGCATCAACTAATAGATTACTTCCATTAATGGTAGGACTTGATTTGATACGAGTGTCTGAAAAATTTAGAAACTTCATCTTGGATGTCGATTTTTATGCTGATTCGTTTGTATAAAATTTAAAAAAAAATAAATAATTGGCGCGTACACTTCTGTTAGGTGTTTGGCCGAGCTCCTCCTCCTATTTGTGGTGTGCGTCTTGATGTTGTTCAACAAATGGAGGGACCTACAGTTTCAAGCCGACTCCGAACGGCAGATATTTTTATGAGGAACTTTTTCATGGCAGAAATACACTCGGAGGTTTGCCATTGCCTGCCGAGGGGCGACCGCTATTAGAAAAATGTTTTTATTAATTTTGCTTTCACCAAGATTCGAACCAACGACCTCTCTGTGAATTCCGAATGGTAATCACGCTACAACCCATTCGGCTACGGCGGCCGTTTGCATGCGAGCTTGAAATATCCGGTGGCCAAAAACGCAGACCAAAATTTAAATAAAGGGAGGTTAAAATGAGGATGATAAAGATCTTGACTTCTTGAAAAAAAAAAAAAAATAAATATAATACATCACCAAGCGTGGAAGTTAGGGTATGATGCTTATGGCTATTATTTTTTATTATAATGTTTGCGCCTCCTTGTCTTGCCGATTGGCTTCTCTAAAGAATGCTCCCGTAGTCATTAACATAAGCTAACTAAGTTATAATAAGAATAATTAGTTTTCACGTTGTTTTGGATTGATGATAAGGCCAAAATTAGATGTTTAGATTAGACCAAAAAAATTAAAAATAGATGCGTAGAGAATAAGTTCAAAAATTCGGAGGAAAATCACTCCATTTTTTATTAGTAGGAATTAATCAGCTTTTCGATGCCAGTTCTGCTTTTCCAACCTAGATAAAGAAGGAAAGTGAATGAGTCTGGCGGTGAACGAGGACAAAACGAAGTACCTCCTGTCATCAAACAGTCAGCGTACTTGCGTATCGGCACTCTCGTCACTGATTTCGAGGTTGTAGGAGACTTCGAACTTAGGGACCAGAATTAAGACTGATAACAATTTCAGCCTTGAAATCGAACGAAGGATCTGTCTTACCAACAAGTGCTACATTGGACTTAGTAGGCAATTCAGTAGTGAAGTCCTCTCTCGACGAACACAACTAACACTCTACAAGGCTCTCATCATGCCCGTCCTAACGTATGGCGCAAAAGCTTGGACGATGAAATTATCCGATGAGACGTCCTTGGAATGTGTGAGGGAAAGATTCTGCGGAAGATTTTGGATGGAACCATGAGCTGTATGGGCTTTACGACGACATAGACATAGCGCAACGAATAAAGAGCCAGTGGCTTCGTTGGCTGGGTCATGTGGTCCGACTCTGAAAGTCCTTCTTCTCAACGTTGGCGCCGATTAGCACGAGAAAGAAATGACTGGGGTGCTTTGTTAAACTCGGCCAAAATCGCGTAAGCGATTATAGCGCCAATAAAGAAGAAGAAGATTAATTATTTTACGCAGAGTTATTGGTAATCAAATTTGAAATTTTGATTAATTGAAATGTTCAATTAAATTGATTGAAATAATGTTTAATTGAAGGTTGAACAGCAATGGCCATCTAATAATAACAAATAAATCACGCAGTCTAATTTAAAATCAGTCAGTAAGAAAACTCCCTTCTGGCTTGTGTAACAATATGAAATATTTTCACTTTTACTAAAAAGAATATTTTAATTTTCACTTTGTCTCAATAAATTTGCAAATTAGTTTCTGCTTATAATTAAAAAAAAAATAAACAAACAGAAAGCCATACGTAAAAATATGTCAGTGGGAGAGTTACCCGGTTGATGCTCAAAATACATTTGTACCCGCACTCAACTACTTACATACATATCTTTATTGTAATATGTATGTGTGCATTTATGCATGCCCGATAATTATGTAAACTTTTCCTTTCCTTGCTTATTACCAATTTACAAAGTCAAAAGCCATTTCGAATTAATTCCGAGAAGTTTTGCTGCATTCACATGAAATTCTGCATTCGCACATTCTTACATCAAAGATGAGTGTGCATGTATGTGTTTGCATTGACGTTGACAAGTATATATCCGGCGGAGAAAAATCAAACTATGTACGCTGCAAACTTTCAATTTCCTGAACTGGTAGGTGATTGAAGAAGTTGTACTAGTTACAGACTGACTACAATTGTAGTAGTTGCAAAATGATCAATTAGAGATGAATGCAAAGCAAATATTTTTCTGTTACCATGAACAACAATGCCTTAAGGATGCAAGAAGTGGGCATTAGCCGCATACAAATGCTGGTGTAATAAATTATTTGCTTTTGTAAACTGGTTGAGTATTTGGTAAAACATTGGTACAGAGGCTAGGAGTTCGTATATTTATGTGATTTTCATGTAAAGGCTGACAATTGGCATTTCATAGGATATCATAACCTTAAAAATACCAGTTGCTAGCTTAAAAAATAGTGGAATACGAACTGCTTCCGCTGCAAAGCAAATTGAGAGCAAAGTAGTTAGTTTCGAACTAGTCGGCTGGGCTGCAGGATAGGGGTAGCGTGTGTGATTTGTAAGACTGCAACAAATTTGGTATTTAAGGAAATGTCGAAATGTTCGAAGTTACCACAGAAGCAATAAATGTGCACCGAAAACACATGAGCAAGAATAAAAATATAACGAATAACCGAATTAAACTCAATGATGAGGGGCAAATAAAGTCAATGGCAATAAAAGGAGATGGAAAGAAAACTGAATTGACACAAATTGGGTGGAGTTGGAATAAGTGAAATGATTTCTGTTGCCATCGGAGTAAAGGAAAAAATTCATTTGCAGTCGATTGCTTGCAACATATTAGCCATGAATACCGTGCAACAACGTAGCAGCAACAATATTGGCAATATAGACGCCAAACATCAACGCCCAATCTGGAATTACTTCAAATTTTACTTGTTGCTATTTCATTATTTCTGCTGCTGCTTCTATTCTCATTGTTGCTATTGTTGCTATTCAACCAACTGACTCCAACTGTACAACTCGGTTCCATATTGAAATCGACTCTGCGGTTGATGGTTTTTGTTACTTGAACCCTTTTTATTGTTCTGTATTTTCTTATTGTGTTTTTTTTTTCTTTTTGTTGTTTTGGTGAGTGCCATCAGCTCTTGGCGATTGTTGGCTGTCGTAGGGTTTGAAATACGAAATCGACTTAAACTGGGTGTTGGCGGTAATGGCAAGCAATTGCAGTCAGAGAACCTGCATGGAAAGAAGTGTAGGAGTAGAAATGCCTAAGTACCAGCCCGATGTGGGCGACTACTCCACTACTTGGTAACATTGACTTACTATTTACCGCACAAATGCAATGTGGCGCATGTGGCACTATACACTCATTCATTCACACAGACATCCATACGTTTGCCCTGAGTCTTTCTTCTGCCCATTCATGGATTCATGCGGCTGTATTCCTCTAACGGCTGCAAGTTCATATGCTCGTTGTCTTTTACTTGTATGTGATTTTATATGTATTTGTGCATTCAATTCAGTGTGTGGAAGAAACCGCTTTCCTATGCACATCCTTTAAACTACATAGAGGAGCTAAACAAGAGGTGAAAGTCGAGAAGCAATTGAAGTTTATGCAATAAGAAAAATTGGAATGTGATTGCATTGCCTCGGTCTCAGAGACATTAAATTTGCATCGGCTTTGCTTGCTTTGTTGGTTGCGTACCTCTTGAAGGGCGACTAGAATCTAATGTACATATAAAATAAAGCATGGAGACGCAATTTTGCCTTAACTTCCTTGACTTAATTAAACAGATTGCAAAAACCAAGTTAGTTTAGATTTAACAGGCCTGCATAAAGTTGTAACTTCGGAATCTAAAATGCGCAGGTTCTTAAGTTCCCCAATGATGTTGTTGTTTGAGTGGCTGTACTTTCTAAACTCGGATACATTTAATTACTATCTGGCGCCGTTTTAATGCGACAATCCCCTGTTATTATTTGGATTGGCTGTGTGTGCACAGCCATCTGAAAAGATCTATTGTGCAGCAATCCTCTGTTATTTTTGAATGGAATTTTCCAGAGTGCTATTTCTTATTGCCACTTCGTTATGTCTAGAGAGAAACAAAGGTACCTCTATGTGAATGGTTTGCCGAAAGTTCGTAATTTTGTTCTTGACAACCACGGACAACTTCAAAGATAGTGAAAAAGAGGTTCCTTCTTCCCCACTTCTCCACAACTACGGCCTAAGTGGTGGTCACCGGTCACTGGCTGAGCGGAACTCATGCGGAGTAGCTTGGACTTCCGTACAACCCCCATTGCAAAAGCTGTGGGGATCCTGTAGAGAAAGAGACTGTTTAACACTTTCTTTGCAAATGTCCAGGTCAGGTGGCTAGGCACTTGATGATCCCTGGAGTGCCTTTTGGGGCTAGCCTGAAGCGATTCCAGGTCAAAATCCCGAAAACACATGCCCGAATGGACATTCACCCGAAACCCAATCACCCGAAAATAATTTACCCGAATAAATTTGCCCGAATACGAATACCCGAATCTTATTAATTTTCCCGAAAAATGCCCGAAAAATGCCCGAAAAAATAAAAATAAATTTTATATAAAAATGTTAATAAATAATTAAAATTCAAAATTTTGTAAACAAGTTTTAATTATATGGCATGGTGTGAAAGAAATTGAATTGTGTGAATTTAGGATATTTGAATGTTGTATGCTAAATTAGTTAAGTATTCCAAAATTTTGTTTTCTTCTTTATATCTTTGGTATTCTTCCGTTATTGTGCGTAATCGTTTTTGGAGTGATATCCAGGTTTGACGTGGTGTCGCTTCTTTTCTTCGAACCAATTGACAGTCCCAATAGAATTGATTATTTTTCGACGGTTTGGATCTGACATAAATGTATCCTCCGATTATTAATTTTTTTCCGACAAGTTGTCCCACTTCCTCAATTTCTTCCATTTTTATGAATAATTAAGAACGAATGACTGACTGATGAATTTGACACAAGAATTTTGACAACATTTGTTATGAATAAATAAAGGAATAGCACTCTTTTGTTCTTTTCTTGCATGTACTTCAAGTGTATACTAATTCTTAATTATTTTAAATTTTTTTTTCTTTTCGGGTAAAAGGATTCGGGCAAATGGGTTCGGGCGAAGACGTTCGGGCAAAAAAATTCGGGAAACTGTCAATTCGGGGAAATATACATTCGGGCGTGTGGATTCGGGCGGGTGTTTTCGGGCGTTTGGGCGTAAACGGCCTGAAGCAGTTCTTCAGTAGAGAACCCTTTTCTTTCCCCCTCTACATCAAAATCACTGGATGGCTGTAAATGGGTTTTTATTTTCTTCCTTTAAGTTATGTAATTTTTCACAGGCAGTTGTATCGTCTACTTGCAATGCTGTAATAGTGAGACTTTAGTTGCGCCTTAATTCGGCAGAAGGAAACTCCTACTAGCTCCGCTTCGGTCGAGCTTAAGGAGTATCCTAACTTAGCAAGCTCATTCGCCTTCTCGTTACTCTCAATGTTCCTATGACCTGGAACCCATACTAGAGTATAACAATTTGTAAAAAAAATAGTATAAAATTTAGTTTTTCACTTAAAAAGAAAATACTAATAACTGGATCACCCTGTTTGTACATATGTTTTTGTACTTAAAACCACGCCACGCTATATGCGCTCTCTGCACATATGGATGTACTTATGTATGCACGCTCATTCAAGCTGACTGCGTCGCACCACGGATTAGTTGCTATAAGCCAACGAAAAGCGGCAACTTTACCGCATATAAAAACAATTTTTTATACTCAATTGAAAGTACGCATGGTTACACATACATACATATGTATATAGGTACATATTGATCTCTGAATACATGTGTGTGCTTTTATCCTCTTATTTTTATAACAATAATTCACATAAAAAATATTAACGAGTATAGAATCCACTACTTGCATTCGCCCACACAAAGCATCGACGTGTATTAGGTATACCGTTACACACCAGATTCTGAAAGGATTAGATTTCACTACAGAACGCCAAAAACGCCCCAAATAGGCGTAAAAATCCATAAATAAAAATGAAAAAATTCGCTCTAAAATTTCAATCAGCGCTCAACGGTTTATGATGATGACATGAACAGCAGAGCAAAAAGCAACATAAATTGAGAGCAAACAAGTGTACGAGTATGAGTCATAAAAAGAGCTCAAAATATTCAAAGCATAAAGCTCTGGCCAATCCAATTAATTGGTGTAATTACTAAGCACGGCAATCGTATATAAGCATGTGAGGCCTATGTACATATATGAACATCTCTGTTGGTATTTTCTATGCAATAGTTGTACGAGAGGAGATGTTGTCTCGCTCTCCTGTTGAGGCTGTGATGATGTTGAGAAAAGTGATGAAGCAGAAAATGTAAATCTTGCCACTTAAATGTATTAAAAATGTTCAGATATATGTACGTATGTAAGCTCACATGTACGTGCATATAGGGGAGCAAGTTGTATTCTTGTTCACTCTGCCATCCTTTCTACATTTCTCTTAATGGCAAAAGTGCTCATGTGTGTGTTCTTTGGTTTTCTTTATGCCCTGAGGCTTTCAATTGGAATATAATAATTCCTTCATTGGAAAGTTGTAAGCTTTTATAAGTGATTGTATGTCTAGCCTGGTATTATGTAGTTAAATATTTCATGTAAAGTCAAACCAAAAAACAAAACAAAAAACGAAGAAAAAAATTTCTTCAAAAGAACAAGGGGAGGGACCGCACAAAAAAGTCTCAATGGGGAAATATGCAAACCCGCCATGCAAAAATATTGAAACTTAAAGAAAAAGTTTATTTCCTTATTGTAAAGATGATTTCAACATACAAACTCTGCTTATAACATATAAAAAGGCGATTTTTTCAAACAAAATAAAAAACCATTGAAAAAATTTTAGTTCCTCATTTTCAATATAAGATACATAAACAACAGCATAAACATAAAAAAATCCACTCAGAAACGAAAAATTAAAACATGCAGATCACAACTATTCGTCGTTTTTCTACAATAGTTTGGATTATTCACTTTAAGAAAGTACTTATTTATAAAGTTACTTAATAATTATAAGAAACTAAGTATATCAAAATAAAAAAGTAGCTACTATCACTTGTCACTAAGTCACTATGAAATTTATCCTACCTTTATTGTCGAAGTATATGTGAGCGTACACTTCGAAGGCCGATAGCTTTTTATTAGGTAGATCGATAGGTATTGAAATTGCCTAATGCAGGGCATATCTTTATATATATATTTCTTATGTTCGTGTGTTTGTCACTGAACTCCTCCTAAACGACTGAACCGATTTTGATGAAATTTTTTGTGTGTGTTCAATGGGATTCGAGAATGGTTTAGATTCACAATTTGGCCTCCTGGGGTCTCGAGATATAGGTCAAAACGTGGACCCGGGTAACCTTCGGACGTGTATGTACAATATGGGTAGCAAATGGAAGCTGTTGGTGAATGCTTTAGTTCAGAGTATTTTTCATGCCGCTCCGTGACTAGGGTCCCGAGATAGAGACCAACACGTGGACCCTAGAATGTGTTTGTACAATATGGATATCAATTGGAAGCTGTTGGTGAATGCTTTAGTACAGAGTATTTCTCATGCCGCTCCGTGACTGGGGTCTCGAGATATAGGTCAAAACGTGGGCCCGGGTAACCTTCGGATGTGTATATACAATATGGGTATCAAATGGAAGCTGTTTGTGAATGCTTTAGTTCAGAGTATTTTTCATGCCGCTCTGTGACTAGGGTCCCGAGATAGAGACCAACACGTGGACCCTAGAATGTGTATGTACAATATGGATATCAATTGGAAGCTATTGATGAATGCTTTAGTACAGAGTATTTCTCATGCCGCTCCGTGACTGGGGTCTTGAGATATAGGTCAAAACGTGGGCCCGGGTAACCTTCGGATGTGTATATACAATATGGGTATCAAATGGAAGCTGTTTGTGAATGCTTTAGTTCAGAGTATTTTTCATGCCGCTCTGTGACTAGGGTCCCGAGATAGAGACCAACACGTGGACCCTAGAATGTGTTTGTACAATATGGATATCAATTGGAAGCTGTTGGTGAATGCTTTAGTACAGAGTATTTCTCATGCCGCTCCGTGACTGGGGTCTCGAGATATAGGTCAAAACGTGGGCCCGGGTAACCTTCGGATGTGTATATACAATATGGGTATCAAATGGAAGCTGTTTGTGAATGCTTTAGTTCAGAGTATTTTGCATGCCGCTCTGTGACTAGGGTCCCGAGATAGAGACCAACACGTGGACCCTAGAATGTGTTTGTACAATATGGATATCAATTGGAAGCTGTTGGTGAATGCTTTAGTACAGAGTATTTCTCATGCCGCTCCGTGACTGGGGTCTCGAGATATAGGTCAAAACGTGGGCCCGGGTAACCTTCGGATGTGTATATACAATATGGGTATCAAATGGAAGCTGTTGGTGAATGCTTTAGTTCAGAGTATTTTTCATGCCGCTCCGTGACTAGGGTCCCGAGATAGAGACCAACACGTGGACCCTAGAATGTGTTTGTACAATATAGATATCAATTGCAAGCTGTTGGTGAATGCTTTAGTACAGAGTATTTCTCATGTCGCTCCGTGACTGGGGTCTCGAGATATAGGTCAAAACGTGGGCCCGGGTAACCTTTGGTTGTGGATGTGCAATATGGGCATCAAATGAAAGCTGTCGATAAGTGCTTTAACGTGGGGTAATTTTCATACCTATTGATGACTAGGGTCTCGAAATATATGCCAAAACGTGGACCCACCGTGTCTTTGCCCAGCGAAGCGGGTCGGGTTTGCTAGTGTATGTATATATGTTTTCTATTATAATCTGGTATGTAAAAAAGCTTTGCCAACTCCACTACGCTGTAACTGAGCTTCCTACTCATATACCACACAAAGAAGGATCACACAAAGCGAAACGCATAAAAAATCACACTACAAAAAACCGCGTACAAAAACGCCGCACAAAAACAAGTTTCACTGTATGTACATACGTACATAGATATGTATGATAGTCATATGGCGGGCACACTCGTTTGCGGTCATACTTTAGTGCTTAATGCAACTATTTTAAATCAGCTATAAAACATTCAAGGACCAAAGCCTTCTTGGCACTAGCACTAATAATTAATTAGCAAAGGGTGTTACTTAAGAGCTTTAGGACTTAAAATATAATAATAATACAAAACAAAAAACAAAATTGTGGACATGATAAATATAGTTACATGATCACCCTATATACGTATATACCTATTCCTATATTATACCTACTCTTAATTTTAACTTAGTCTAACTCTTATATTTAATTACTTATGCTAACTCTTATGTAAACCAACAACATACTTTCTCACACTCTACACCCACACGCTTACTCACGCACTCAACATACACACAACATGCATTCCTACATTCATTGCTAGTTTTACTTTCTCCCATTCTCACTAAATGTTAAATATTAGTTAAGCGTTAAGTTAAGAAGAGTTTTTGTAAAACTGGGAGTTCAATAAAGTTCTTTGTCACAAGAAGACGTTTGACATCTTTTCTATATAGTTGATTCATGTACTTAATGCTGGGTTCTCACTACTCTACTTACCACTGACGCCAGGTAGGTTGGTACCTGGCAACCAAAAAGAAACGGGACACTTTGTCCTGAGCGCTGCTTGGCATCGACGGTCACAGCAAAAAACGAAGAATTACAGAAAACGCATAAAAGAAACCGAAAAACCGAAAAATTAAACAAAATAATAAAATTAACTATAAAAAACTATATTGAATAATTACTTTTTAAAGGGGTTTCCAATAAGAGGTGTTATTTTGATATTCAAAGAAAAATGCTATTTTTGTGCTACTTATGGTCGGATGTTTATTTCATTATAAAGAGGAATTTATGCCGTTAATAGTGGAAAATAACATCAGGCAAATGACCACCACGACACGCTTACAGGGCAATATCCTTGGGCTGTTGGCGTAGGCCTTCTCTTTCATGTGGCTCCAAAGAAAAAAGTCATAAGGTGTTAAATTACAAGATCTCGGTGGCCAATTGTGGTCACCTATTCGAGAGATAACACGGTCCGGAAACTTTTCCAGTAAAAGATCAATGGTTTCGTTGCTTGGTTGGCACGTAGCGCCGTCTTGTTGAAAATAAACGTTGTCCAGATCAATACCATCCAATTCCGGCCATAAAAAATCGTTAGTCTTCTCTCGATAGCGATAGACAACACCTGTTATTGGAAGCCCTTTATATGTATAAGTAAGTATATTTAAATAAGTCAGAGCATGCATACAATTATTAATTTTATGTTTACTAACTTAATACAATATAATATTAATTCAAAATAAATCAAAACATTTTAAATTACTTAAGTGTACAACATTATAAAATCAAACAAACACCAGAATTTTTTTCTAAATAATATATTATAATCTGGTAGATAATGTTTCGAAAATGATATCAGACATATGTCCACCGCGGCTACGAGTTACATGGCCCATTGAAAATTTTCAAAAATCCCTATTCTTGACTACTTTTTCCAATAAATCTGAATAAAAAATCTAAAGGAGCCCAATCAGAAAAAAATGGCAAGCGATGGTAATTTGGCTTCAATTCTTGTGCGAGCTGCAATATCCTTACGTAACATTTTCTACGTAGTCGAGGGACAAAAGCCAACAAGGTGAGAACTACGACCAATCGGCATTTCTTCTTCTTCAACAGCTCGCTCTATGAGCTGCGAGATCAGATTTATCTATTTTTATTTTCCAAAGTAAACTTCTGCAATTTGAAAGCGTTGTTCTGGCGTTTGCCATTCTCAGTTGTCAAACCATAGTTGCCAGATGATGCGATCAGTTGTCTATTACGCGACTGTGGGAAAGAATTATCGAGGCTGTTAAAAAACAACCTTCCAAAAAGCCGAGGAGAATTTGGCTTCTATTAAGAGACGATTTTTGACTTGTTAATATTAGATAGATTAGACCCTACTAGCTTATACGACTATACGTACGAGCTACTCCTCCTATTTCTGGTGTGCGTCTTCGTGTTATTCCACAAATGTCGGAAGCTACAGTTTTAAGCCAACTCTGGACGGCAAATATTTTTTATGAGTAGCTTTTTTTATGGCAGAAATACACCCGAAGGTTTGCCATTGCCTGTCGAGGGGCAACCGCTATTAGAAATCCTTTTCTATAATTTTTGCTGTTTCATGCATGGACATTTGAACCTACACACTCCCGAATGGTAGTCACTTAGCAACTTATTCGGCTACGGCAGCTACCAGCTCCTATGCATTATCGATTTGGTAAACAAATTAAAAGAAGTATCCATGAAAGAAGGTCCGACATGTAGCTTAGAACTGTACTGAGTGTCTCTGCAAAGCATAGAATACAGTTTCATGTGATGCCTTGATTCCTTAGGAATGGATAACAAGTGAATCAGTGAAGGCTCGGATTAGTGATAATTACCAGCGCAGCTCAGATATACGTCTCATCTTTCATTTTCTGCTCATCCAAAAATTCAATTAAGCTAATAGTAAACACATTTACGCTTATTAACACACACACATGCACTTTAACACTTTATTTATGAACTTCTAATATAGCTGGAAACCGCATGGATTAAATTAAACGACGAATCTTAAATTAAACGACGTTATTAAATTAAGAGAAAGATTTCGAAAAACCATTTCTCTCATGATATTATTTTATTTACTACTAACTTTGGAATTGCAAATATAAGTATACGCGTATATAGTAAACATACGCAATCATACATAGTACACATGAGAGTGTAGCCAGAAATGTACATTTATATTCGCATGAAAATTTAAATAAAATCCTACATAAGCAAATATAATATTATCGAGAGCCCTCGCATGTATGTTATTTGCTCACTCTTAGAGGAGTGCTTAGTTGCCTGTATTGTCGCCTGGTATGGCATTTATCTGTTTTTTCTTAAACTTAAGCATATGCATGTGTGTTAGTGTCCCCATATGAAAGTTAGATTTGTATTTCAAAAATACCCTGCAGAAAATTACTTTAGTGCGTACCGAACTGATGCGCTTCTAGTGAACTTAGAATTGCAACTAGTCCACGTTTCTTCCACTTTTCTTACACGCAACTGCTGAGCTTTATATGGCTGTATCCCATTGCTCTCCGTTGAAGATTTCGTAAGATCTAAACCAGTGTTACGAGTTCATTTAACAAATTATTGCAGAAGGCCTTTGGATCGATTCTACCGACAAGTAAAAAATTGAATGAGTTAATTGTCTTTTGTTTTCTCAAATGATTATCCTGCACCGCATTATAAATTTAATAATATCGATATATTTACATATTTGCTAATGTATATACAGGCTGGGCCATATAGCATTTGCTTTTTGAACCACCTATTTTTTTGAGAATGGTAACTCAAATGACATGTCAAATGTGTTCATAATTTACTTAAAGGTTTGACATTTACGAAATGGGACGCTATACGCTTGGACAAAATTGGGAAATATTGAAAACCTATTTCCAAAGTGGTGAGTCTTCTTCTTCTTTTCTAATTTTCACATCGGTGGCTACGCCAATAAGCAAAATTGTCGGATTTGGGGCTCAGAAAATCCACACGTTACTGTAGAGAAGCAAATGCGTCCACAACGAGTCACTGTTTGGTGCGGTTTTTGGTCTGGCGGCATCATCGGGCCATTTTTTTAGAAAATGAGCGTGAGTCGCGGTTACAGTAAATGGCGAGCGTTACCGTGACATGCTCAACGAGTTGTTTCCATAAATTGAAGAGGATGACATGGACGACATTTGGTTTTAACAGGACGATGCAACTTGTCACACTGCCAAAGTTACACTCGAACTTTTGGTTACCGTTTTTGAAAACCGAATAATCAGCCGAAATCCCGATATCAATTGGCCGCCTCGGAGCAGTGATTTAAGCCCGTTGGACTATTTTTTGTGGGGAGCCGTTAAGGACAAATGCTATGCGAACCATCCAGAGACGATTGATGCTTTAAAACATGAAATCGAAGTTGCCATTCATGAAATTGGAGCCCAAACAATCGAAAATGTGCTTAAAAATTGGGTTGATCGAATGGCCTACTGTAAAGCCAGTCGTGGCACTCATTTGAACGATATTATTTTTCATTCATAAATGACAATGTTCAATCTTCAAAATAAAAAAAAGTTTAAAAAAATATTGATTAGTTTTTTTTGTTATAGCCGATTCAAAAAGCAAATTTTACATGGCTCACCCTGTATTACAGTGAAAGCTCTTCGAACGGACACCTCTATTAGATGGGCATTTGCCTTGGGCGGACACTTTTTCCGCCACACTTTTCCAAACTTTAAGCACACATTTCGAAACAAATTAGAAACATTTCGGAACATTTCGAAAAAAAGAAATGTGCCAACTAAATACGAGCCCGAAGATGACTTGACGCTATCATCGCTGGCATCGTTATTTGAGTTGTCAAAAATCCTTGAGAAATCTAACTCAAATTCTGATGAATTTATAACAATAGAATAATAATAAATCGACCGAAAAGCTAAATTTCGGGTTGTATTTTGTTGCTGATGAAAACATGGAAACTATTGACGATCGTAGTACTGCCACTGAGAATCTAATAAAATTATCTGAAACGAAACGGCTTTGAATTTAATTTCAAACTTAAAGCGCTTTTGCAGCGACGACTTTACTGCGTTCGAATTGTTAAAAAAGAGGGAAAGCCAAAGCCAATCTAATATATCTTGTTTAATGACTTCATCTTCCTTATTTGCCTATTCCATTTACAGAATGGTAGCGATTGCAACATTATAGTATTGTGTAAATTTTTATAAATTTGTAAGTTCATAACCCTTAGTTTACTACATCACTATCATATTCCCGCTTTCGTGCTGCTTATACGAGTTGCCCAATTGTCCGAAGCCCAGTCTGTTCCAGTCTATGCTCCTTAACCAAGACATTTGCGGCCGTCCTATGCCACGTCTGCTTTGCACAATGAACTCATTGTATTCGTATTTGAATCCGCACATAATATGCCCGTATCGTTTTTCGACGCTTTCCTCATTAAGTATACGTAAAACTTCGGCGTTGCTAATCTTGTGTGTCCGAGATAGTTTAAACATTTTTGAATAGCACCACATTTTAAAAGCCTCCAACTTATTCACAGATGTAACTTTCAGTGTCCAAGACCCAGCTCTACACGGAAAACAAATCAAACATAGCATTTAAGATACCGCAGCCGCAATTTTAAATTAAAGTTTATGTTACAGAAAACCTTCCTGTCGTTGTAAAAGGCTGTTCTAGCTACTTCTATCCGACAGCGAATTGCTTTATCGCTTTACCAGCTGTCGTTTTGAATTGAACTCCCATATTTATACTCGTATTCAGTTGTTGATTATTTTTGGAGACAACCATGCGTTTTGTCTTCTGAGTATTAATTCGCAGGCCGTAATGGAGACTTATTTCACTGACAGCTTGTACCAGAGGTTGAAGATCAGCTATGTTATCTGCCAGTATAGGGTATTATCAGTAAATCTTATATTGTTAATGAAGTCTCCATTTACTTTGATGCCCATATGGTTTGAAGTTGCAGCTTCTTCATTGCATTGGGGATAAAATGCACCCCTGTTGCACTCTTTTTTTTTTAATTTTAACATCATCGCGAGATCGTTTTTGAGTTTTACATTTACGGTTTGACCCCAATACAAATTATTATTTCTTATATCTTTTTCGTCAAAGCCTATTTTCCGTAGAATTTCAATCAATGAAACGATGAAAATATAGAAATACTCGTAACATTCTTTAATAAAATGTATGATTCTAGAAGGTATCCAAAAGAATGGCTACAATCAAGTTTTGTGCCTCTACAAAAAATCAAAACGCGCAAATGCGATGACTACCGATTAAATAGTTTGATGTGTCATGGCCTAAAACTATTTTTTAAGGTGATTCAGAATCGTTTATTTTTTAAGTGTGAGCAGGTTATGGAACGTACGCAATTTGGTTTCAAACAAGCAATGTGTGCACGCGAAGCCCTGTTCAGTCTACAAGTCCTAATCCAAAATTGTAAGGACGTTCAAAAAGATAAAGCAAGCTACCCTCCCTTTGAGCGGACAACAGTTGACTGACGCTGAGTGTCTGCCCAAGGGAGATTTCACTGTATTTGCAATTTAAAAATGAGTAAGGAAATCAATGCCATAAGATAGTTGATCTTTTGAAATCCTACTCTTAATTTAATATAAGAAGCTATGCACTTCTTTTGAAGATTTATTCAAATGTACACCCTTGGAAGTTGTGGAAAAGAAAAGAGAAAATCAAAATATGATTCTTGCCCGTAACAAACACAAGCAATTCTTTTGAAATATGTAACTTAAAATAAATAAATATTTAAAAGATACGTTCGGTTAAGTAAGATTAGGTTGAACTTGGCTGGTTCTGTAGAACGCACATGGATCAGAAATTGGTCCATAGTGATACCAAGCGTTTATATGGAGATTTTAAGAACTTTATACTTTGTCTTCAATACACTGTTTTGATAATTAAAGTAGGCTGCGAATTGTTTGATTTGTCACACTTGCTGAGCCTAAGCAGTTTATTCGTGTTTCGCAAGTATACTTTACTATTCGTTAGCCACAAAGTTTTAAACAAATAATAGGGAAATAGGGAGTTCTTACCTTTACTTTGAAGCCAAATAAAACTGTTCATGACAAGAGGCGAGAAGTAGTTCGCAATTGGAAAAATCGTATTCGTTCTGAACTAGAAATTTGTTTTACTAGTTCGGGTTCTCTCTGCTGCTCGCTTCGTATATGCTTTCATACACACATGCACATGCAAACACACGTAGATGCGTACATCTATTTGCAGAAACTGTCCCTTTGTGTTTATTTACACAGCTGTTTGCTTGGGTAGAAACTTCTGAGCACATGGGAGTGTTTTGGAATTATGTCAGTGTATGTAAGCACATGGCGGTGCGCATATTTGCATGCATGTTTGAGTTTGCTATTGCTGTGTGCTTATTCAATAGATATGCATTTCCGCTCGCTGATGGAATGAAGTTGCAAAAATACAAAATATTCTTAAATTTTCATTTATGATTCACTACAAAACTACCGTAATCGCATTTACATACATACATACATATGTACGTATTAATGCTTTTGCAATAAGACGTTGATGCGGAAATGCATCTGAGTGCATAATAGTCACAACAAAAGCAAAGTCTATAGAAATGTTGCACGTATGTATGCGTGTGTATGCATGAGCAGGCTTAATATCAATTCTTCGGTGAAAATTGGTCTACAGTGGATTTTTAAGTACATAACAAACATTCATACATTCTTTTAATTCTGTAAGATTAGGTATTGGAAATCAGTTTGGCAGGGACATTAAGGGGGGAGATTAAATTAGATGATGGCTTACAGGGTTTGACCAATCGGCTATGGTGCAAAACAAAATTGGGAGAGCAATTTTGGCTACCACGTCACAGGGGATTCGGCAGCTGTCTGCTCGTATTCACACACTCGTCCAATCAGTCGTTGCTCAGGCAGCAACGAAGAAACTTAATAAAAAAATGAGTTAAGTTGTATATTACCAACACAATCTAAGTTTTTTTAAAAACCCCGTTGTTATGACCCCGATGACGGCAGCCAATCAGCTGATTCGGTCTAGTATTGGCCACACCTTCTGGATTCTTTTCATCATGGATATACAGAGCGTTAGTTTATTCACTAATTTTCCGCATAATAATTCAAAATTTGAGCAATATTTTTTTGACTATCGGAATTGTAAAATTTAATATATTTTAAGACTTTTGTCCAAATATTTTGGAATAATATTAAGACGTACCTCCAAAATCGAAGGTTTTATAAATAAAACTAGTTTTAAAAAATATTTTCCCCTAAAAAATCATCATCAGTTTTTTAACTTTTTGTTTGGAAGCAAAGTTTAAGAAAAACTTGAATACTTCAGTCCAATCTTGACCGATTAAGACTTGTAAATATAATTGAAAATGTGTTTTCTCATCACTTTCAATTTCTTCTTGAAAAATTAACCCTTTCTGGTGACAATTTTTTTAAAACCCAGAAGAAAGTAGAAGTGGCTGTCGGGTTTTCAACCAACTCACTTAGAACGTTGCTGATCCTTTGGGATTACAAAAAACTAAGTTTACTTAAAAAAAACTCGAAATTTCGAGGTATTTTAAATCGGTCCCGCTTACGTAAATTTTGAATAGCGATAATGTGATAGCTTGTTACGTGCATTTTTGGTTTCGTCGACTTCGTTCAGGAATTTTTGATGTTAAGGAAAATGTCGATAATGTCGATAAAACCACAGAAATAATGAAATTGGCCGATAAGCTAGTAGTCGTAGCATCACACAGGAGCTAAAGATCAACCATGAACTTGTACAAACCAGTTGCGCAAAAATTTTACGCAAAAATAGTGGATTTGGCGAAAATCTTAAAATATAATAAATTTTACAATTCTGGAGGAAAAACTGCAACTTTTTTGGTGAGGCACCTTAATTTAAATTAATATACATATTATATTTGCATACACTTACACATGCAAATACACATACTACTTACGTGCTCTTGTATGTGTGTCCATATGCATGCAAACTCTGTTTGACTTGAAAGTTAATCGGTTTCATGCTCAGTCTGTACAAAAGCATTTTTACATAACATCTCTCTGGCAGCACTTTTCACATCGCATGCACATCTATGCTTACATACATACATATATTTAAATAAATAAAGAAATATCTATGCGCTTGTGTTACCAAAATAATAGAAACAACTAAGTAAGCCAATAAATGTAACGGTCTGCATAATAGTTCCTCGGAAATATATTGAATTTTTTTAATCAAAAGGCATACAAACTAAATCTTTTTCCATTGTTAATCTCTTCCACGTTTGGTCTTTATTTCAAATTCTGTTCAAAATAATGTAAAAACATGAAAATGTTTTCGTATGAATTTAAATTTGCTGTAGTATTTCTTATTTTTATTCCATAAAACAAAAAGTATTGCATTGTTTGTGTAATAGTTCATTTCAATCGAAAAAACAATTTGAATCATTTGAAAACAGAAAAATTTGCATAAATTCCATTACAAAATAAATAAGCTGAAAAGGCCTCCAGCAAAAATCAAAAACAAGCGAGTATTATTGTGACAGAAATTTCAATTCCCCACATTAACCAACCGAAATTTGCAATGATTGTGACATTTTATGCTGCTTCACTTCCTCGAAGAATATTTTTCAATATTAAGTCGTGAAAATTACATTTTTGAGTTGAAAAGAAACGAAAAGTAAAACTCTGCTGCTTATTTCCTTAAGAGCGACTTGTCTTTTTAATTTATGAACTCATTCTCTTCTTCCTCTTCCACTTTATTTAAGATTATATCTTCTTATTCACAACGAAATTTCTCTTAAGGCTAGAAATATATCCATTACAATATACAATTCTTACAATTATACAAACAATTTTTTCGTAAACAATTTAATACATATACATTCATGCCATCGTTTCGTTGTCTTTTGAGGTAGTCGATTGGCTATTCGTTTATTATCCATTGCGGTTCTGGCTATACCTGTACGGCCAGGGGACATTCTTTTTACATGTTTCGGGCACTCTTTCCGACGTCTTCGGCTCTATTTGCAGATGTCTTGAACATCACACAATGAACGGATCTCTCCGCTTCTGATATGATCAAGCCTTGTGCGCCCACAAACCACTCTGAGCGTTTGCATTTCTATAGTGGTAAGGGTACCCTGTGTTGTGGTCGTATCTGCATGGGTCGAACTGTATATGTCACATGTTTTGCATGTACGTGTTTAGGAGCAACACTCATGTTCTTATTTCTCCACACTATATCTCTTAAGTACCCGGAAATTCGAGCTGCTTTTGTTGCTTGCGCTTTAACCCCATTGTCGTACCCTAGTACTGAAAACTTATGACTTGCTCTATGCTTCGCTCGTACACGACCAGTTTACACCTCAACGGTTCTTTCGTACGGTCATGGCATTTGTCTTGGTGTCGGAGATTTGCATTTTAAACTTAGCTGCCGATTGCTCGAAAATATACAATAGTCCTTGCGCATTATCTTCCGTATCTGCTAAAATCGCAGCATCAAATGCATAACAGACAATCTTATTTTCGTTTGCGCCCATTTTATATCCATTTAACGGCGCTGATTTTACAGTGGAGATGATCTCATTCATAATGATATTAAATAGAGCTTTTTCAGCTAAGTGTCTTATGATAAAGACGGCATCAGTTGTTCATCGGTTTTGCCGGAATCCCTGAACTCATTCGTCAAAAACAAATTAACACTAGGTTTACTGTCACTTCTTATATACCTATCTCTACGGCAAATTAAAGGGTGAATAAAAAAACACACTTTCTTTGAAAAACCGATTTATTCAAGTTAACTCCAAATTGCACAACATTTGCCTTCACGTTTGAATAAAGTACCAAGAAATAAAAAGTTCCTTTAAAAATATCATGGAAGTAAAAACAAAAATACTAACGGGTAATCTTATTTATTCACTACATTTTTACAGATATATTCCGCTTTGCCTTTGCATTTTCCGCATACCATTTTTTTGCAAGATATGCAACAATTGCTGCATATGCAGGTCGTAGGCCTAGCGCTTAGAAAGGGAACTTTTATGCTGGATCAATGATGATTTATATGTACTTATATAGATCTGAGGTCGTCTTATCTTTTTTTCGTTCGATCAAGCGGTTTTCAAAATACTTCATTGCAAATTTGAATTCCGTAAATATAGTATTAATACTTAATGTGGTCATAACCTTAACCGCTTAATGATTTTGAACGAGCAGCGTCCAACCCGAGTGCTGCTCGCAGGTGTCGACATGTTTGTATTAAAGACGACACATGAACGAATCGTGCTTGCCAATCGCTACTTGTAATTTGTTATTTTTAAACCATATATACAGCTTCAACAATAGTTATTGAATGGTACCTCTAACCTACCTCTAACCATAGGACACTTATTACGATTCATAGATCCTTACCACTTAATTTAAGTAGACTCTTAGTGCGACCCATCTTCCATGTGGGCCACGTTTGTCTGCTGATAGCGCAGGTGTTTGATGTTCCCCGTTGAAATGTGCAACAGTAGTGGTGTGCCCGTCTATTGAAAGTTTGCACGTTCCCAAGTGCATGGGTATGAAGACCTTATCCTGACTAATTTGTAGCCAGGAGCCCAATCCAGCTAACTTATCTGCCTTACCTTTAATGTTTCTATGTTACGTCCAGGCACCCAGAGTAGATTAATAGAAAGTCTGTGCAAGTATTTTTAATAATTTGTAACACTAGTTTACTGTCTAGATGAGTGTTTACAAGATAGGAGCGATTGCAGAGCTGCCTGACTATCGGAGTAAATGAAGATTTATCTAACTGTGACGTTTTTATTTAGCACTAAAATCCTTTCTGAGAGTGCCAAGATTTCGGCTTCGAATACGCTGCAATGATCAGGCCAGCGAAATGATATATATATTCACCGGCTTCCACTCGATTATTGAGTTTTGAGCCATCAGTATGTACACATATTGACCACCCTTTAATTATTAATTTTACCATTTCCCCAGTCGTCTCTGGATGGAAAATAGATTGTGTATTCACCGAGTGGAAATTTACTTTGAAAAAGAAAGCACATCCCGCTCGCGAAGTTCATAGAACGAAATATTGAAGAAGACGCCGAAATGTCGATTCGCCGTTGTTCCTTAGCCTTTGTCCTTCGACTACGTGTGAATAATTTTACGTAAGGATCTTAGCTTACGTGCCTATAAAATACAGCTCGTACAAGAATTGAACAGAAATGGCCATCGTTTGCGTGGCATTTTTGCTGATTGTGCTCCTTTAAATGTATTATTCAGATTTATGCGAAAAAGTAGTCAAAAATTGACTGATTGAATGGGCCAAGTAACTCGTAGCCGCGACGGACATATGCCGGATATTATATTCCAAAATAAATCCCATGAAATTGGTGTATGTTTAAAGTATCCATGATTTGGCAAATAAAGTGGCAGCGTAAACTTTTCGCAGAAGGATTGTTAGCAAATCTACTATTAGATATTATGAGTAGACTCAGTGACAGCACTCTACAAATTTCTAATGTGCGTGATGCCATTTTTGAAAGTTTAGGGAAGAGTCACACCTACGACGGATACAGTGATAATGCATGGGTGAAGTACTTCAATATTGGAGAAACTTATACAAATGTTTTTGTATATACAAAGGTCAAACGGCATTCAATATGGGTGAAATTTGAGACATTTTGCTAAAAAGTAAAGTAAAATACGGGTTTTTTATTTCCAATTGAGATGCCTTCTTACTTTCACAGGAGAGCCTTCTTTTCACAATGCAAAGCGATCAAAGCAACCGAACTCTTCATATATACACACATACATACATACATACATATGTATATACATTGCCTTCGAAGAAATTTAGTTACACCTGTACGCACATCTCATCATATTTGTATCCCCGCAAGCCAATTCATTAAATTGATTAAAAATAAATATTTACAGATATAATAGAGCGGTACAGACTACAGCTCAGGGCGAAGAGTTGGAAAACAGTCAATTATTTGGTAGTCTGTATGTGTTGATGTTAGTTTGTGTGGCGAAAGGAGAGTATGGAGTATTGCAAGTAGATTCCCAGTTATCTTATTTGCTTAAATACACACATACACGCACACAAACGCATAGCTAGATAAGTAAGTATTTACAACGCGCTATTATGTCGGGTTATGTATTTACATAATTATTTTTGGATATGTATCTGCGGACATCCTGGCCGAGTGGAACCTTGGGCGGCTACTATTGGGTTGGTGCTGGGTTCAATGTTCTTAATAACGAGGCAATGGCTAACCATCTGCAATGATTTTATTTGTCTGCAAATGACGTAGGTACCTAGATTTCCTTCCATCGTTTTGGGTGCCTTCCGATGCAAGTCTTCCGTTTGATTTAGAATCTCTCGCAATTCTTATTTGTCGATCACGGTGTGACAGGGTTATATGGCCATTTCAAGCTCGTTTTCTAGTCCTTAAAAGTTAACAATGTCAGTAGCTTTCGTGTTTTGTGACTAGTTTTTCCTGCGATGGATAATAAAATTCACATTTCTGTAGTGATTTGCATTTGTTTTATTGTTGAATTTTCAGCTCGCTCCTCTGCATCATACGTCAAAATTGATCTTAGCACAGATCCCGTTCTTATTCCTCAAGTACTTATTCCTCCATATTACTTTTATAAGACATGCTGATACCTTGCTGGTATGGAGTCTCTCTGATTATTGTTGCATAATCTGGAATCCCTACTATCAAACTTACTCCAACTGATTGGAGAGAGTGCAAGCATAAACTTCATTTGCGGAACGAGATCGAAATATTTGGCAACACGTAAGCTTTTGGACGTGCAAAGTCCACATAGAAAGTCTACAAGCCTACATACCTTAAGAAGTTCAGCCATCTCTTGGGCTTTGTGATCATACTGGAATATTATGCCACTATTTTCATGATTGCTGCATTTCTGTTTTCAAGAACAGATTTTAGGTTGATACAATTTACACGGACTTTTCTAATAGCCTAGACAGACGGCGGCGATGATTGGGATTACCGGTGCAGTTAGTTCTGATTAAAATTGTAGTGTTGTTACGCGGATTAGTGATCAGCTGATTTGTTTATTCGATAGTTTTGTCATTAAAATATACACCGTAGCGAACAAATACGGACATTAGCTGCCGTGATACTAAAAACAATTATTTATTTAAAAGAATCTTAAATTGCAATTTCTCAAACTCCTCCGAAATATCAAAATAATTATTGCATCCAGTTTTTCTTGTACTTCTCTTTAAAAGTTTCATTATTTTTCATTCACAGTAGATATTAACAGTAATTTTTCGGCAGTGTTGCCATCGAAGATTCCCCCAATCCGCCTAAATTATGAGAATTAAATCTAGTTTTCAATCCGCATAGTTGCTCTTAATTCCTTAGATAATTCCGAATTAAGTCGTTAATCCCGCTTAATGTCACGGTCTGTCTAAGCTATAAAGCGTTTGACAAAGTATCCCACGGAATACTATTGTCGAAGCTTGGGTTAATGGGTAGTCTCTCCATGTTTTTGTCGTGGACCAAGTCATATTCGTCCAATAAGCAATGCGTTACAGCCATTGATAATGAAACACCCCATGCATTTATTGCCTCCTCAGGGAAGTATTCTAGGACCCCTCCTATTTCTTCTCTTTATTAATGATATTGGTTCATGCTTTTCATTTGTGTTCTTTGCTCGTGACTCTAAAAAGTTGCAATCGGACTTACACTATGTTCAGAATTGGTGCTATTCAAATCGTTTGTCGATAAACATAGCAAATGCATTCACGAAAAATTTGCGAAATTGACCAACAGGGATTAAAGACTTGGGAGTTATTTTCAACTCTAAGATGAATTTAACTTGCCACGTTAACCATGTCATAGGCCGGTCATATCCGACATGCCAAAACACTACTATTAGGACTGCCACGGTAGCCTGCTTATGCCCCCTACAACACCTTCATAATGAGGCACAGATGCTCACAGTTAAGAACCACTACAAATTGCTCAACAAACAGTTTCTACTTGGGTGCTTCCGTAGGTTTCAGATTGAGCCACCTTCCAGGTACGTCAGGAGGCAGCTCTTTAACTATTCCCACGAGATCCAGGACAAAGTTAACCGACAACTACTGGAGCGGACGGTGTTTAGACATACGCTCAATGACATTCATCGGGAGACACTTACCTCCTTACTAAACTCCTGACCCCTGTATGCCGTAATCGGAGCCCAACCACCACCCACAGCAGATGAAGAGCTCCGAGAGACCCGCGCAACTTTGGCACAATTGTGCTCGGCATATTGTAGCAGACTTAACTCCTACCTATCCAGAATTGACCCTTCATACCCAACATATGTTCAGTATGTGAAGGCACTCCGCACGATGCTAATCACATTTTCACATGCCACATCAAACCTACTCACCTAAGACCCCTTTCCCTCTGGAACTAACCTGTCGAAACAGCAAGTTTCCTGAGTCTACCGTTAGATGAGCTAGGCGAAGACCACCGGTACCTACATTGCTCTGACAGGGATTAGTAAGCTGCTACAACAGCAACGGTCATATTCGATGTCAGCATTCGTGCGCCGAAATTGCTCTGGATTTACTAACCCACACACTCTCAAAACATTGAATGGGGTTTTTGTTTGATCCAGAGTATGCTGCTGTTATTTGAAGACCGTACCAAATACTTCTCTCTCATTGGTTTGAAAGAGCGTCTCGCACTTCGATCATTACATTTTTCAGAACCTTTACCAACGTACTGCGCTCGATGTTTATTGATTGACTTAAAAACACTTAACAGCAGAAAATCTATTCTGTTGTGTTCATTTATTGTTGGTATCATTACTGGAACTATTGATTGTCCTTCCCCTCTGAGTAAAATTTAATTTAAGGTTCCTAATAAGAATCTTCCACAGAACGAAACCATGAAAATTGGCTTCCCGGGAATTAATTACGGGGTAATGCTCCGATTTCTAGTGCCTGTGCGGATTTAAATTTGTGTTTCAATTCTGCTAGTGTTGATTTTATATGGCCGTATGGCATCTTAGTCAGCCATCTTTAATCGTTTTTGAAGTGAAAACTTCTTTAGAATCGTTGGGAGTGATTTGAGACTCGATGAAACGAAAAAGCGACACTACGAAGCGTTATATGTTGATATACGTATATGTGTGTGGCTGCGTTCTGCTGAGCCACGCTAGTATAGTGAGTATTGTAGTATGTATACTACACTGCCTATTACTTGCTTTGGTGTTTAGTTCAAGCGTCATACGTATGTATGTTTGTATGTATGCTAGTACGTATGTGTGCGCGCCTGCGTGTTACGGAGCCACGGTGAGCGAGAAGGCATTATGTATACCTATACTACACTACCTAGTACTTGCTTAGACCAAGCGTCCTACGAATGTTTGTGTGTATATTAGTACGTCTGTGTAATATACGCGTTACGACGCTCATAATAGCAACCGCGTGTGCTGTATTGCGTCCGTATTTTTATATTCGTAAATATTTTCATTTTTAAATATTTACCGCAATTGCAGGCGGTGTTGCAATATACCACAATCAAAATGACGGTGCTCGTATTGTAACTCCACAGATAGATCTGAATGCACAGTAACTAGAATCACTGTCTGTTCAGCTCTCTAAAGTGGGAGAAATATGTGCATGCGAAACCATATTGAGCAATGGAAAAATAGTTTTAATTGGGGCAATTTATATTTCACCGAATCAATCAACAAATAGCATCACGGAATTCATTCACGAAAATTTAATAAAGTATACACCAAAAGTATCGCGGATACTTAGAAAAGATTACGATAAAGTTCCAATGATTTTAAGTGGCGATTTTAACTTAAATTTTGCATTGGACACAGCGGTTCCTTTAATTGACTTTCTCAATACAACATTCAATTTAAAAATGTGTAACAATCGCACTGAATCGACAACATGATCAAAAACAACAATTGACGCGGTATTTCAAAGTTGTGTGTTGACAACATCGAAACCAAAGCATTTGTATCATATTTTAGCTATCATAAGCCACTCGTATCATTTGTTGAAATTGAAAACATTGAGGATGAATAATAATAAAATGAAGAAAATAAAATATGAACTTCATAGCAATATTAGAATGAACCTATAATTATCCCGCTGGTAGACTGGTATTTCTTTTTTTTATTGTAGTAATTATTAAACTATAGTACTTTAACTTCACATAGTTTGTAAGAATGTATCCATTCAAAGAAAACAAAAATATATATATATATATATGTACGTATCATTCTCCACAAAGTATTCTACTAAGTCTCTAATTACTAATACTCACCTAATTACTTTTTCAGCTAATCTCTCCTCAATCTTCGGCGTCATAATGGATTGACTTTTAATTAAATAAACACCCTTCGAATAAGCAAAATTTAGAGAAATTCTCAAATGGCAAACTGAAAGCAGATTTGTGATTAATAAAATACGTAACTAAATGAGCCCATGAATCAAATAAATAATAAACCACTTAGTGAAGAAAACTAATAGAGACCAGCTACTCGAAATCCACGCTCCGATAGCGGAAAAGTGTAGAATTAATTGGCAACACGCACACAAAGAAGAAAATCGCATAATACCAGCGTTACGTACGGACGCGGAGCGTTAAAGCAATAACGGAAACGGAAACACAAACGCAAACGGATGCAAAATAATAATTAAATTTACTCATTTTACACTTATTTCCTGCTGCTGTAGTTGTTGTATTTGTTGTAGTCGTAATTAAATTAAGCAGGAAGTAATGGAAAAGTGTTAGATATAAATTACGAGTGCCAGATAGCTACATATAATGTCCTCATGTAAATATGTATGTGCATATGCAGCTGCCTGTGTATGTGTGTGGCGCGTGTAAGCACATGAAACACATTAAAAGCAATCGCGCGTTGATGGATTAGGTGAAATTGAATGAAGACTAAAGGAAAAAAAATATTTCATATATTAATTCAATAGTGCGAAATTAATTACAAGCAGCTGTAACTTTCACCGCATAGAAACTCTAAAGAGCTTAAAATCCGCATTCTAACAAATCTGCACTTAAACATCTTATTCGAAGTATCGCCACAGCATTGCAAAAATTAGTATTAAAAAATCTCAACCCATGCGGTAATTAATCGATCACGCCGTTAACCAAAGTTTCATAAAAACATCAAACGCAAAAACCTTTTAAGCTCTCTCCTTATCAGTCACTTTAGCGTCAGCCAGTCATCAAAAAGCAGCAACCTCTGGTCAGCTGTAATCCATTGTAGCATTTGCTGGTCATCTGCTGTTATTCAAGATGGCTGATTTGGAACGCATAAGGCTGGTTATTCTAGGCGGTGCGGGTGTTGGCAAAAGTTCGATTATCAAACGTTTTCTCTTCAAAACCTACACAGACAAGTATCGCGCAACGGTGGAGGATCTCTTCAATCGCGAATATGATTTGGGCGGTGTTACCCTAAAGGTGAGTATCATCAAGTTCTATCCAAATAATATATACTCGTAAACTATACTCATAGAAAAAGCGCAAATGGCTTTGATATGCGAATTTTACTGAAGTGCTAAAAATATTAAATATTAAGCATGAAACTTTGAATTGTTAGCTAATTGTATGGAATTTGAAGATGAAAGAACCTATACACTGTAGTAACTAAGTATTTTTATGATGCTTTCGGAGCTGTTGAAAATCTAACCTTAGTTTTACTGCTTACGGCTTTACTTTTAATCTTTCACTTGGCATTAACTGCATTAATTGGCGAGCAGAAAAGCAAACATTTTCAGATTTCGGTGGCTCCGCTTAAAGATAATGGAAGGAGTATAGCGAATAGCGTCAGATTATCAGAAACTTGATTACTATGTTCTGCAAACAAATTTGAAACTGGAGGTTTTAAACTATAAACTCTAGTTTTTCGATCAAAATTCTCTCTGCCTTTCCTACAGCAAATTAATGAAATCTCATGCATAGAGATAAAAAATACCAGTCTAACGGTTAGACTTGATAGAAGTGAAACCTTCCGTAAAACAAACTGAGAGAGAATAAGACGAAAGCAGCAGTAGGAGCGGGATAATTATAGGTTCATTATAATATTGCTATAAAGTTCATATTTTATTTTCTTCATTTTATCATTATTCATCCTCAATGTTTTCAATTTCAACAAATGATACGAGTGGCTTATGATAGATAAAATATGATACAAATGCTTTGGTTTCGATGTTGTCAAAAAAATACCCAAACGGACCGAAGAAACAGACTTACAAATTTCTTCCATTTTCGTCTACTTGTATTCATATAAAAATTTATGTCTCTTCCCATCAAAGCTAAATGTATTAGTATATTTCTTCTTGTATTTATTCAAGGCTGAAATCCCGGCGGTACTGCAATACCGGGCCAACCCGTGGCAGAGGTGGAGAGCAAGCCCCTAAAACACTCCGCCCATTTCCAAAAATTAGTTTAACATTCGTTGTCCTCCGATGGAGGATCTATCAGATGTTAAGCTGTTAGGAACAGATACCACACTAACTACTTCAATAGATTTTCTAATAAACCTTTTGAGAATTACACGCTCACAAAAATTAATGTACGAAATATTTATACCGATTCACTTAAACTGACTTTCAGTATTTAAACCAAAAAACTGTTTTCAATAAATAATCAGAAATGTCCTACAATGCAAATCTCAAAAAAAAAAAAAAAAAATCCATTTTCGTCTACATGTATTCATATAAAAATTTATGGCTCTTTCCCACCAAAGCTAAATGTATTAGTATACTTTTTCTTGTATTTATTCCAAGCCGAAATCCCGGCGGTACTGCAATACCGGGTCAACTCGTGGCAGAGAAGGAGCAAGCCCCTAAAACACTCCGCCCATTTCCAAAAATCAGTTTAACATTTGTTGTCCTCCGATGGAGGATCTATCAGATGTTAAGCTGATAACCACACTACCTAGTCAATACATTTTAAATAATAAACCTAATAAACCTTTTGAGAATTACACGCTCACAAAAATTATTTATATCAACATATAATATAACGCTTCGTAACTAAATAACTTTTAGGCCAGCGACGACAGCATGGCGCGGTAGCCGAGCGACTAGCAATGTGAGCTTCCGATCCAAAATCCTTGGTTCAAATCACAAGAAAAAATAAAATTTATTTTTATTTAGTTCGTCGCTACTTTTATATCAACATATAATATAACGCTTCGTAGCCAAGAGGGTCGCTTTTTCGTTTCACTTTTCCTCAAATCACTCCCAACGATTCTAAAGAAGTTTTCACTTCAAAAATTTGCCACCACTTGGATCTCATCAAATGAATTTGACGAAAAACAACAGCAACAACAAAAAACCAACAGCTCGATCTCACACGAGAACAGTGGTCGCAAAACTACACTACTCTCTAGGGTTTTTTCAATAGAAATACTCAACCACTTCCCATATGGAAGAAATTAACATGTTTTTTGGAAGCAATTAAAAAAAATTTCTACGAACGCCAAATTTAGATATTTATTACAGGGTGGGCCATATAGCGTTTGCTTTTTGAACCACCTATTTTTTTGAGAATGGTAACACAAATGACATGTCAAATGTGTTCATAATTTACTTAAAGGTTTGACATTTACGAAATGGGACGCTATACCCTTGAACTAAATTGGGAAATATTGAAAACCTATTTCCAAAGTGGTGAGTCTTCTTCTTCTTTTCTGATGAAGCTCATTTTCACATCGGTGGCTACGTCAATAAGCAAAATTGTCGGATTTGGGGCTCAGGAAATCCACACGTTACTGTAGAGAAGCAAATGCATCCACAACGAGTCACTGTTTGGTGCGGCATCATCGGGCCATTTTTTTTCGAAAATGAGCGAGGAGCCGCGGTTACAGTAAATGGCGAGCGTTACCGTGACATGCTCAACGAGTTGTTTCCAAAAATTGAAGAGGATGACATGGACGGCATTTGGTTTCAACAGGACGGTGCAACTTGTCACACTGCCAAAGTTACACTCGAACTTTTGGCTACCGAATAATCAGTCGAAATTCCGATATCGATTGGCCACCTCGGAGCTGTGATTTAAGCCCGTTGGACTATTTTTTTTTTGGGAGCCGTTAAGGACAAATGCTATGCGAACCATCCAGAGCCGATTGATGCTTTAAGACACGAAATCGAAGTTGCCATTCATGAAATTGAAGCCCAAACAATCGAAAATGTGCTTAAAAATTGGGTTGATCGAATAGTCTACTGTAAAGCCAGTCGTGGCAATGTTCAATCTTCAAAATAAAAAAAAAAATTTGAAAAAATATTGATTATTGTTTTTTATAGCCGATTCAAAAAGCAAATTTTACATTTTACACATTTATATATGTTTAATGAAAATAAAAATAAAAACTTAACATTTTAAACAAGCACTTAGTTAGAGGTTGCATGTAATAAAGCTTAGAGTTCACCTACTAAGTTTAAGTCACATTTAAGTCCTACAATTCCTAGATCTCTGTAAGTCTTCATACACAGCCAGCGTATAAAGAAACTGTATACAACTTATTCACAAGTTGACTATTATTATTTTTCATATAAATATAGTTCATATTATAAGAAAAAAATGATATAACGTGAAGTTTCGAACTTTGTATAAAATATAAAAAAATTTTGGAATTTTTAGCCTAAATTTAGAGCTTTTTAAATAGAGTTTTTGCAAAAATTTCAAGTATGCAGTTGTGTAATATGTTAAATTTTAGTATAACACTTGATTAAGTGTTGATTTTTGACAATTTTTCGGCTGACGGTGTTGGGTGTTTTCCTCCATATAACTCGACGTTTACGAATTATTGTACTGTATATGGCCTTTCTAACTCAGCGACCGATTTCGTATGGCTAGACCATCCATAATCTTGGAAAAAAAAACAGTGTTAACCAGTTATGAAACACCAAAAATAATAATTTCACAGAACTCAGTCTCGGGGCGAATTGTTGCATTTGGAGCAAAAGCTATGGTGCGCAGATATGGGGGTGCGCCAGTCCAAGTACGAAAAACCAAATCCAACATTTCCAAAATAAGGTCCTTAGGTGCATTGTCAAGGCACCATGGTACTGCAGAAGTTCCGACATTAAGCGCGACCTTAAAATGAACTCCGTCAACACTGAAATCTCATAAAGAAATATTAATAAATGAAGAAGCACATAATTTTATTGAAACCGACGGATTAATAAGAAGGCCGGGGTGCACTAAACCTAGCGATTTATGAACTAATATTTATAAACTAGTCACAATAATAATACAAAATTTGGAGCACTACAAATCCTCATTTGACTTATCAACTGACCGTGATTTTTTTTAAATACACATTTTACATCTTTGGGCAGCTAAATATTTTGCGAAACCAAGAGTTTGAAATAAAAATCGCAACAAATTTGAAATCAATATTTGAGAGAACTTTTAAAGCCCAGAAGGTGTTTATATTCGATGGATGTATGTAGGTGTATAAAAAGGTAAACCAAAGGCCATTAACAGCAATCAGGCATCGCCTCCGCTTCCAAGTTTTCGGATGTGAAATACTTTCGCACTGGCGAGTGGCTTCGCTGGCACAAAAATTGTAATATCGGAGCTGGAGAGCAGACACTTCCGAGTCCGATATGAGACATGAATGAGGTCAGTAAGACCCCATTTGACACAGAAACCAAACTATGTTAATGTACGCAGTGAGGGACATATTTATATAATTGCATACGTAGATATGCAGCACTTCGAGAAAAGAGGAATCTATTCGTTACGAGCTCCTAAGTCCCCCATTAAAGTGCTTGACGTTCAGAGCTGGGGCACCTCAATGACTCATTTATGACTGTAAATGTTTGGTGTATTGCTACTCATAACCAGTTGTGGCTGGCTACCACAAAACCTTTAACTTATAAAAATAAAAATTAGGAAAAGTGGGTGTAAATTTAGTTGTTTTCGCTTTGTCGGGTAATACTTATGTATGTTGCGGATTAATTATGTACTGAGCGCGCCAGCGGCAGCTATCGCTTTCGTGGGAAGTCCAAAGTTGTTAAAATTAAACCTTATCTGGTAACCGCAAGTAGCCAACGAAAAGTTTCACCAGCAAGTGTAATTAATTTCATGATTCATTTCCGGCTGATCCAGCAGAATTTGCAAATGATTAGGTCGCCACATGCTTATATTAAAAGCCATAATTTCATACATTTTAGGAAGCAGTTGAACATTTCAGATTTTATAATATATTTTTTTATGAAAAAATTAAAAAAAACAAAAATCGAACTACCCGAGTCACGAAACGTCAATATGTATACTAAGGATTTATGTGATGTGTTTTTGTGATAAAATTGACTTTATATAATATATAGATTATGCCGGGTCGATTTAAGGGGATGCAAAAAAATCGCCCATTGCTCTGTGAAAATCATATTCTAGGGATTAAAATAAGAATCTTTGACGAAGGAACCATACCTCTAAAACGAATTCTGATGTCCCCCAATTTGGGTCGAACTTTTTAGTTTCTTTTCTCATGTAAAGGCCAAAAATGTATGGGGAACCCCTCAGAGGAGTTCCAGGGGCTGTGCGACTGGCATGGGCGGATCGGTCGTCCAAAGTTAGTGGGGGTCGGTCATACATTTGGGCTCGATTAGAGCACTCTAAATGGGTCAAAGTGGGATTTTTTGTTCGACCCATCAGAATTCGTTTTAGAGGTATGGTTCCTTCGGCAAAGTTTCTTATTTTGATCCCTAGAATACGATTTTCACAGAGCAATGAGCGATTTTTAAATCGACCCGCCCTAATATAGATATATTGTATGATACTTGTATAATATTTACTTCCTATACCAAAAGTATAAGCCACCCCATTATTTACTGAATTTTTCGTTTTAAAAAGTGAAGTAATGATAGATACAAAAAAAATACCAGTCTAACGGTTAGACTTGATAGAAGTGAAACCTTCCGTAAAACAAACTGAGAGAGAATAAGACGAAAGCAGCAGTAGGAGCGGGATAATTATAGGTTCATTATAATATTGCTATAAAGTTCATATTTTATTTTCTTCATTTTATCATTATTCATCCTCAATGTTTTCAATTTCAACAAATGATACGAGTGGCTTATGATAGATAAAATATGATACAAATGCTTTGGTTTCGATGTTGTCAAAAAAAATACCCAAACGGACCGAAGAAACAGACTTACAAATTTCTTCCATTTTCGTCTACTTGTATTCATATAAAAATTTATGTCTCTTCCCATCAAAGCTAAATGTATTAGTATATTTCTTCTTGTATTTATTCAAGGCTGAAATCCCGGCGGTACTGCAATACCGGGCCAACCCGTGGCAGAGGTGGAGAGCAAGCCCCTAAAACACTCCGCCCATTTCCAAAAATTAGTTTAACATTCGTTGTCCTCCGATGGAGGATCTATCAGATGTTAAGCTGTTAGGAACAGATACCACACTAACTACTTCAATAGATTTTCTAATAAACCTTTTGAGAATTACACGCTCACAAAAATTAATGTACGAAATATTTATACCGATTCACTAAAACTGACTTTCAGTATCTAAACCAAAAAACTGTTTTCAATAAATAATCAGAAATGTCCTACAATGCAAATCTCAAAAAAAAAAAAAAAAAATCCATTTTCGTCTACATGTATTCATATAAAAATTTATGGCTCTTCCCACCAAAGCTAAATGTATTAGTATATTTTTTCTTGTATTTATTCAAAGCCGAAATCCCGGCGGTACTGCAATACCGGGTCAACTCGTGGCAGAGAAGGAGCAAGCCCCTAAAACACTCCGCCCATTTCCAAAAATCAGTTTAACATTTGTTGTCCTCCGATGGAGGATCTATCAGATGTTAAGCTGATAACCACACTACCTAGTCAATACATTTTAAATAATAAACCTAATAAACCTTTTGAGAATTACACGCTCACAAAAATTATTTATATCAACATATAATATAACGCTTCGTAACTAAATAACTTTTAGGCCAGCGACGACAGCATGGCGCGGTAGCCGAGCGACTAGCAATGTGAGCTTCCGATCCAAAATCCTTGGTTCAAATCACAAGAAAAAATAAAATTTATTTTTATTTAGTTCGTCGCTACTTTTATATCAACATATAATATAACGCTTCGTAGCCAAGAGGGTCGCTTTTTCGTTTCACTTTTCCTCAAATCACTCCCAACGATTCTAAAGAAGTTTTCACTTCAAAAACGGAATTGGAGATAAAAACATTAACATTTAGTAGACCCACTCTTCGATTTTGAACAGCAGCAATTCTCTGGGGGCAATCTGCGTACAAGCTTTGCACATTCGGATGTACTTTTGGCGCTCCACTCTTGAAGTGAAGCATTTTTCAACACTGCTTTCGATGTTATGCTGTGTTCCTTTATCTTACGCTTTAAAATCGCCCTCATGTGCTCTATGGGGCTTATAATCTGGAGACTGTGCTGGGCAATCCAACAAAACAATGTTATTGTCTCTAAACAAGAGCATCGTAGTGGCTGATTTGTAACAATGGGCATTGTCTTGTTGGAATTGGACTCCATCTAAATTATATATACTTGGCGCTTACACCCTCTTTGTATGTTTGGCCGAGCTCCTCCTCCTATTTTAGATGCACGTCTTGATGTTGTTCCACAAATGGAGTGACCTACAAATTCAAGCCGACTCCGAACGGCAGATATATTTTATGAGGAGTTCTTTCATGGCAGAAATACACTCAGAGGTTTGCATTGCCTTTTCCTTCATGTTGGTGTTTCACTGAGATTGGAACCTACGTTCTCTCTAAATTCCGAATGATAGCCACGCACCAACTCATTCGGCTACGGCGGCCGCCATCTAAATTAGTCTCTCCAAAAATGAACGTTAACAAAACAAAATCAAAGTTTCGGTATCGGAGAGCCCATTTCAAACGCTTTTTCCGATTTCTTGCGTAAGCCACGACCTCTTTCAGGCTTTTTATCCTCTTAAACCTGCCTTTAAAGGCCTTCTTCTAACTGTGAGAGGACTAACTGATTTTCTAATTTGTTCCGACAGGGCTAGCTGCCCTATCCAAGGGCAGAAGAGATTTTCTACGATCCTTGAGAGACTCGCGTATAAATTTTGGGTCCTCCCGTACACTAGTGAGGGGTTTTCTCCCACTTTGTGATTTATTATTTATTAAAAATGCACCATTTTAAACTATGCGCACCAAGTGAGCCATGGATTTTCCCATAAAGCAGGGTTCACTTTGGTAGCCACTTTTGAAATTACTTGCATTTTAGGGCCTAATACTTTTGACCAAGGCTGTATATGTATACTTATACATATATTGACGTTTCTCGGCTTGGGTATTTTCTTTTGATCATTTACGACTTTCTTACGCATCCGTTGGTTTTCTTCGTTAAGTGCTTGAGGAAAAAATTTATTAGAAATTCGTTATCTTCTAAAGTTTTTTACTGTTAATGTTTCAATTTTTTTAATTTTTCGTACAAAAAATTAAATCAGAAATGATTAATCAATTTATATACAGTTTATGGGTAATTTTGTCATCTTGCATTTGCGAATTTTTGTTTTAAGATTGTCCAAATGGTTCGTAAAATATGTTTGATTAAATGGAATCAATTTTTTCATTAAGACTGAATAACGGTGAATTGTCAGTATCTACAAAACAAAAATTTGCTAAATTTGCATAAACAGCGAGCGATTCTATATAGAAATTGGATAGTGGCATTCTGTGCGTATTTCTGTAAACCAGTGTTCTCCAATTTGAATTATTTTTATACGTCTCTCAAGGAAATCGAAACCTATTTTTAGCAAACTTGTAATAACTATGTGCATATATTTTTTTTTTTTTATAATAAGTTCCAATGCCTCATAAAGTAGATTTCTTAACATTTCAGAAGTAGAAAATCAATAAACCATCAAAGAAATGTTCGCAACAAAAACGGAGCGGGGATGCGTGTTCGTGTTTAATTGCATTCCTCTTCCTCTTCTTTTTTGTTTTGCTTGTTTTTGTCTCATTTCATGGTTTTTATTAAGCTTTTGTCTGGTATATTAAGAAGATTCTGGTTGCCTAAACTCATCTAAAGTTTCCCTTTTCCTTATCATAGCAACAGGAAGCTCGCACAGTTCCACTTACTAACACACACAAAAGAGATGCTTGCAAATTTTGTCTCGCCATGTAGCGTGCAGCAGCCGTACAGTCGGATACATGCATACAAGCATATCTACAATCACTTACATACACCCTTACGCTTTCAGGACAATTAACGACAAAACTTTTGCCGGCAAACATCTTTAACATGACACGCTCGACACGGAGTATTTATTTGACGCACACGAACACATACACACAATCGCCTCCTTGTAGTTGGCAAAGTTGTCCAGAACGTGTTGACAACAGTTATCCAAACAACCAGGCCCTGTAAGAAAATAGGCTAGTAACGGGAAGGTGATTTTGAAACCGTGACTAGTTGGCATTAATTATTTATTTATTTGTATTTAAACTGGAGTTGTGTAACCAAAGTGCAGGAATGCTGAGGTCAGAACTTTTCCTTTAGGGTATTCAGACGGACATTGTAGGTATCGTACTGTTGCATGTGCGTCGTGAAATTCAAAGGGTTACAAATATACCTTAGGGACCCCAAGGGCCACAAAAGTAATATATTGAATTTTCCCACAGTACAAAATAGTTGAGAACTTTACGACAAGCAGAAATGCGACACTGCCGACACTTTGTGAACAACTTAATTAGTTTTGATGTTCCGTTAAAATATATTTTAGGGACTCTGAAAATTGGCAAGTGAAACGGGGTCTGGACTGTGAAACACATAATCTGAGATTAATTTAAAGGAGTGGCATAGATCTCTACTTGTAGTATCTTCAAAAATTGTATTGACTTTCAGAACCAGTGGGACTAAAATTTTCCGAAGAATATTGATGTCATGAAGTGCGAAACACATAACAGTTGGCTAATTTTGAGGTTATGTAGCAGGATGTGAAAATTTTTTTCAAAGTAATTTAAAGTAAATCTCTGTCTCTCAGATTTTTATGCGTAATAAACCTTTATTTTTATTTGAAATATCCTCTGTTGATTTCATTTTACTTATTCGTGTTTTTTTGTGTGTCGCATCATACGAGTCTAAGTTATTTTATTCAGAACGTGGTATTTGAGAGAGGTAAGGAAATTTAGACCTATTCCCACTGATTAAACTCATGAAGAGAGGCCTCGGAAAATGTGGAAAAAAGCCTCTCATAGGTTGCTACCATATTAAAAATATGTGTAGGAGTTAGTGCTTTGAAAAGGTAAGATCTGGAGTATCAATTTTCATTTTGTTTTTGTAGCAGCATAAATATTCCCCATACTTACATACGGGGAATGCTGCTGGAGTGATAGTCCTTGGCCGGATATAAATCCGGGCCGTTTCGGTAACGTAGAACCGACTGTCGTGGAAAAGGTAAGATATGGAGTATCAATTTTCATTTTGTCCAATACTTTGCCTCAAAGAACCAAGTTTTTTTAAATAACCAAGTTTTTTCAAATATAATTCGTCTACGTACGAAATCCAGTGAATACCTGGCCAACAACTTTGCTCCTGACGAGTTTAATTTTTTCTTTTAGGTCCCGATTTCAATTGTGCCGCGAATTCGAATTTTTGTTGGTGATGAGCAATATATTACTGCTCGAGCGCGTGAAGTTGATAATGTTGCCCAGATTTTTGCTTACAAGGGGATGATATCTCCTAAAAAGTAATACTGCCGCAAATATTGAACCGCGGACTCATTTCTACATATATTCTCTATAAAATTTCACATTTTCTTACTTCTCTCAAAATGTTCCCCAAGCCATAGGGAAGGAAATATTAAGAGACTCTCCTTTCTACAAATCTGTGAAAAATATTTACAACACTTAAGTGTAATTTCCATCATTTCGACTGATACTCGTATCTACTCGCAACTTTTTTTCGACACCAGAGGAAGTAGGCGCATCCGCATCTAGGCGTTTTCTGATGATCATCTGGCATGCTGAGCGAACTCAGTTTAATTCTGCTGAAGTACAAGAAATACTTTCCTTAGATTTTTCCTAATAGGTTTGCATACACATTTAAACTCATACATACATATATACATATTCGTGGTATAGATGACATGCATGGTTATATGTAGCTAAGTCTATAATATTACTTCGAAGTTGCAGCAAATCCAGTGGGATGTTTGTGTATCAGCCGCAATTAAATGCATTTGCAAATTTTCAAGAAGACAAATAAAAATATGCCAAATCATTAAAAACTAAAACCAAGTCATAAATAAAGAAATAAAAATAATGGCTTTGAATCTTGTTTTTTGTTTGTTTTTAATTCTAAAGCTGACTAATATTGACTTCATGCTCATAAGCAGCATTCTGAACCTTAGTCAGTATATGAACTTCTTTCTATGGGTGTAACGTAAACCTGTAGATCGTGTCAGCAGATACGATTTGTTTTATGAAAATGTAAACGAAAACTCACTAAATCAGAGGCAACCTGTCAACGCAGAAATATGCGACTTACTAAAACTCTCTTTATTTCATTCCCGCGGATGCCAGTTTTACGTTATAGGAAAGACCGGTTGTACATCAGGCCAAGGACTGTCACTTCAGCAGCATTCTCTACAATTCGTGTAGAATGTTTCATGTAACAACAACAAAAACATTGCTTTCATGTATTACTTTTTTATTCTGAAATCAATAAACAATTGCTCTTACTGACTGCTTAATACAAAAGTATATTTAACAAGAAAAAAAATTATGTCAAATAACAATTTTTCACACTGTCTCAAAAAGTTCAATTACAATACACATTTTCATTGAGCAGAAAACATAGTTTAGATAAGTGAAATCGATTTCAATAGAATTGAAGATCTTATTGAGTTCATGAAGAGAACGAGCAATAAGGCCATTGCGGGCGCAGCTATTTCTGAATCTATTCAAATGGAACGGATGTTTATTGCGTAAAGACCTACTGGGGGCGATCGATTTCACTCTTCACAATACTAAACAAGAAGAAATAAAAAATCGATCTGCTACTTTCTGGTTGTAGTAGTAGTAGTTAGAAATAAGCGAGGTTCATATGATGGAATAGGATCAGAAAAATTCAGGGCAGAGAAAGTATACTTGAGATACACTTTTTGTACTCGTTCAATTCTGTCAATAGAGAATAGGTGGTAAGGTTTCCAAACAAACACGGTAAGTAAATGACAACATAAGGGTCTGCAAATTCGAGTTATTTTTTTTAATAAAGCCAAAGAGTATGCTTTGGATAGAATAAAGTCTATATGACTTGGTGTCGATCTTTGATTTCTTCTACAGAGTAAAGTAACACATGGGCTGAAATGTCCAGGGCCTAACAAGGAAAACACAATTTTTTGACATGATAACGTCTTATAATTCGATTTAGCCGGCTGCACGCACGAAAAAATGTGTCGTTAGCTTGCTCATTAGTGTTACCTTGCTCATATGTAGTTACCTTGCTCATTGCATTGAATGAACTGCAAGCGAAAGCGCGGAACGAACGACAAAGCAAACAAAGCAAACGAACGGCAACGTTCGACATCTTGCTCTCTCCTACTTAAGTGAGCGTATATATGTATGTATATGCGCATATGTACATATATAAGTTCACGTATTTGTATTTGCATATGCCTTCTTATTGATTATTATTAATTTGATTCACTTGAAGAATTTAAAATAAAACCAAGTTTGTTAATAATACCTGTTGTTTTAATGTTATTATTATTAATTTTTTTATTATGTATGCAGGAAAAAATGTATGGTAATATTTACCATATACCTTATAACATATGTTGTATACTAATATATGTATATAAACATGCATATACATATACAATTTCGCGCAATTTTCAAAAAGAACAAATCTACATATATGTAAAGATGCATACAAGTCATATGGACATATCAAATATACGAATCTATTCCGTACGCAAGCAAATGTAAGCTAATGTGCTTGAACTGCAAGCGAGAGCGCGGAACGAACGACAAAGAGCACAATCGGCCCCGCGTTCGGCAACGTTCGACATCTGGCTCTGTCCTACTTGAGTGAGCATATATATGTATGTATATGCGCATATGTAGGTATATAAATTCACATACTTGTATTTGCACATGCCTTTTTCCTGTGTGCATGGTAATGAACCATTTCTCTGTTGAGAATAGGACGATGATAGAAAAAGGAGGAAATGCCCCATCCTCGGGCAGCTAATAGTTGCTGGGAGCCAAATCTGGCACATACGGTGGATGACGGAGCAATTCGAAGTTCAATTCATGTAATTTCGTCATTGTTCTGATTGACTTGTGACACGGTGCGTTGGCTTCATAAAACAAAATGATGAGCAAACGCGGTATCGAGTTTTAACAGAGCTTTCTCATAGTCAAATGCTCATGCAATATAAAGCCAACACGTTCTGTTCTTTTCTTCTCTTTACGATGACAGCCAACTTACGCAACTTCACTTTTCGATCATTCAAAACGATTTTGGGAATTTTTTTATGTTTTCTCGTGTTACCGCCTCATTTGGACGTCCAGACGTTCACTAAGTTGTGCATCATCGGTGGCTCTACGACCCGGTATGAAATCAGCAAGCCACTGTTTTATTGTGGTTTCTGATGAAGCGGAGTCCCCATAACACTTATCAAGCCATTGCTTCGTTTGAACGATATTTTTTCCCATCAAAAAGCAGTGTAAAATTAAAACACGATTTATTTTTGATCCCTCGTTTTGAAAATAACAAAAGTAGAGTCACTCTTAGCACAACTCACACTCACGAACTAATGAATAGAAAGTTATAAAATTTTAAAAGCTGTGTTTTTAAGGTTAGTACTAACTGAAGGAGAGGTGAATGGAATAATGCATAGTGCCATCTACATATGTGTTAGGCCCGGGACTTTTCAGTGCACGTGTTATAATAAAACATTGTTATTAATATACTATTACGCTGCCCACTACTGTACCTCTTGAGGTGTGTGTGCGCCCATTCTTATAAGCGATGAGTCGCATGTTTCGCTCATTTCTCTTTTACCTCTTGCTAAATTTTAATTGGCTCTCTTTATATAATCACTGCTGAAAAAGCACATTCGAAAAATAAAACAATTCCACGTCTCGTTATTTGTTTTGCTATCGGTTCAAGTAGAAATTTGTGCTGGCAAGAACTTTGAAGTAAAATTTAGAGAAACGTTTAGTATTACAGAAAGCGGAGTCAGCGCAGGTTGGAGACTGGGTGTAAAAACTAAATATAATATGTGCTCAAAATGAAACCGGCTTAAATTTTAAATATATACAAATTATGAGAGTATCGAAATTGCTGATAATGCATACATATACATGCACTTATACATACGTATTTAATACGAATTAGAAGTCGTTGTTTATAAACAATATTCAGCTGGTGATGATTGATTGATACTGCAGCCTACATACATAAATTTGTATGTACATATGTGCATTTGTATGCAGATATGGGAAGCAAGAGAGAAAGTGCTTAAAGCGGTGAATTCTAATAACAAATGTCGAGCTCAAAGCAAGCGTTTGAATTACGGTTTTCCCCTTATCTGTTGGCGGCCTGTAAATATGTAGAACTGATATTTGGGCATCCGGGGTATATAAATCGAAGTGAATAAATATTTTTTTGAGTTTCAATAGAATTCTGGAAAGGTGCAGAAGTCAGACAGTTTGCTGGTGTACAAATAAATAAAAAAAACAAACAGATATACCAAAGCGATTTGCATGACGTGCAACATTAGTGAATAGAATTACATTACAGTGTACGATCTTATTTTTATTATATTACTTATAATACACACAGACATACTTACATGCAATTAGATGCAATGAAATGCCGAACCAGAATAAAAGAATTTATTAAAAATTTATAAAAATGCGAAATTAGATATGAACCGTTTTTCTTTATAATACCAGCGCTACTAATAACAACAACAATGCCATCGGGAATTAAGTTTGGTGTAAAAATAAAATTGAAGTATAGATTTGATTCTGATTAGATATGCAGCCACACACATACATTGCTTGTGTCGGAATTCTGCCTGAAACCGGATGGAAATCTTTTCATATTCGTTTATTTTGTTTAACAAATAATTTTGGGTGCGAAAACTAACAGTGCAAAGATCGTCACTTCTTTCCCAATTACTTAAACATTAGTCCCGATTTACACAGGGAAACATTTGGAAGGGAAACATTTTGTTCGTGAGAGAAAGACAGACGGGGAAGAGACAGGGGTTTTTGTTTCCTATATTAAAAGTCAAAAGTAACGAAGTTGCCGAATAAATGTGCCCCTGTGTGACTGCGACTGAAATATCGAAAGAGAGTTTCCAATTTCTGCCTTCCGGATGTCTTTGGGTGTAAATTGGGACTTAATTGCGGGATTGATAAGAGTTGGCAAATCTGGAAAAATTGAAAATTGTATGTGCTAAGGCGAATTTATACAATGTGAAGTCACCGGCGCGACGATAACATTTATGTGTTTAGTTTCGGATTTGGTGGTTTGAATGTCAAAATTTAAGTTATAATGTAAACAAATAAACAAAGCAACAACCAAAAAGCAGATCACTTTGACATTCAAACCACCAAACAATATCTTTTATGAAATCGTCTTGGTCTATACCAAAATATGTTTTTGTTTTCAAAGAGTTATCGTTTATTTTTTATCCATTTTCTTTGCCTGCTTTCAGTTTACTTTGTTTTAGCCATAACAACCGTTTTAGGCACTACCTCTATTAATATGACCATGGCCGGTACAACCGCACCTTCGCTTGCGGCCAGCCATAATCTCTTTGCCGCGGATATATTTCAAATTATTGCCCCCGCACGATCCCAAGAAAATGTTGTTTTTTCACCGGCGTCCATACAAAGCAGCCTGGCGCTCACCTTTCTCGGCGCCGAAGGCGAAACTGCCCAGCAAATTCGACATGGCTTACGATTGCCAGTAGCTCTGGATAAGACTAGCATAGCGGACGATTATGCTGGCTTTCTAAAGAAGAACTTCCAGAGGAGTCAGTCAACATCGGAAAATGCGCCAACGCTGCGTATGGCCAATCGTATCTACGTCAATGATACTCTGCAATTGGCGCCACAGTTCAATCACCTCGCTAAGAGTAGGTTTGAGTCCGAGGCGGTACCTACGAAATTCGCTGATTCGGCTAATGCCGTTAAATCTATTAATATGTGGGTTGAGCATCAAACAGAGGGAAAGATCAAAAATTTGTTACAGCTGGACACGGTGAATTCTGATGCTAGCGCCATATTGGTAAATGCAATCTATTTCAAGGCTAAGTGGCTGAAACCCTTCGATAGAAGGCCAGCATTCAATGCCGAGTTCAGGATGAGCGGAGGACAGACAGCAACAGTGGCTATGATGTATTCGACGGAATTCGTGAAATATGGCGAATTACTCGATTTGGATGCGACAGCTATTGAACTGCCCTACAAGGATTCGGACCTGTCAATGCTGATACTTTTGCCCAACAAAGTTGATGGACTACTGGAATTGGAACAGAAATTGACAAATGTGGACTTAAATCTGATTGCCACGAGAATGCGAGAAGAAAAAATATATATTTATTTGCCAAAGTTTCGCATCGAATTCGATATTGATTTGAAGAAGCCGCTGCAGAAGGTTAGTACCAAAATGGATCGGTTCAAATTTACATCATATGCAATCACGATTTTCTTCACAGTTGGGCATGGTCAACATGTTTAGTGACGCGGCTGACTTCAGTAGTCTTTTTTCCAAGAATCCATTGCAAAAGATTGACGAAGTTAAGCACAAAGCTTTCCTGGATGTGAATGAGGCTGGCTCAGAGGCGGCTGCGGCGACATGTAAGCAACTGTTTGCACTGCCGAAACTTTATTGCGATGTTATTTACTTTTATTTTTTTTTCAGTCAGTACATACGTGTGGAGTAGTTTGAACTTGAACCAGAAACGCTTTACAGCCGATCATCCATTTGTATTTGCGATTAGAAACAGGGAAGCCGTGTACTTTGTTGGACATGTGGCGAAGTTCTAAGAATAAACCTGCTATTGTCTTTTTGCATTAATCTAATAAAGTAAAATTAAAATGGAATACCGATTATTTTTAATTTATAAATTTAATTAATAATTTTTATAATTATATATAAATTTTATTTTATAATTTTTAATTTATAAAATCCAAATTTGGGAAATCGTCTTAACAGTCACCGAAGGTGGAAATATCTTCGATAAATATAGAAAATGTTTCCCTCTAAAAAAACTCATAGTGAAAACTCACGGGAAAAACTAGTTTTCTTGATTTTATTGTTTGTACTGAAATCGTATCTGGATCTCCCTAGCGGGGAAAACTCTCATAGTACCGGAAAGAGCCAAACATCTTAACCTTCTACTGGATACGAAGCTAAACTTGCGGCTCACAGTTGCAGATGGGAAACACAAAGCAACGACAGCGATGTACTCCCGCAGCCGGTCAATTGGACAAAATGAGGAATGGAACCTTGAACAATACGCCACTCAGGTGTAGTTAGGCTCATTTCCTTCTATGATATGATGGTATGGTTGAAGGGTGTGAGTATTAAAAGGGCTGACTAGGTTCAAAGACTCACATTTGTTCGCATAACCAGTGTAATGCCAACCAAGCACCGCAATAATGCTTTCATTGCGGCACCAAATCTCCTTCCAGTAGATCTTCATGCAAAATATATCGTCAGTAGGGCGAAAATAAGACTGAATACCTTAAGTAAGTAGTCAAATATGGGCTACGGCCACAGTATGATCTTTACTGGTATTTCGAAGCCTCCCATGCTGTTGAACTATGCATTCCCTCCTACAATTTCCATTACAACATGCACGACCCTCCTACCCTCAAGGGAAGAGTGGGAACGGGACGAATAAGAAAGCGCGAGTCCATCCATGTGGATACAGATGGCTAAAACCTCGAAGGTGCGGTGGGTCGAGGTATACTATATCTTCCGAACATCTGCGGATCTTTCCAGATCTCCTGCACAATAGGCTGACAATTTCGCTCGATTTTCGGTGCTAAATGCACAGAGTCTCTGCTAAGGCAAAAATAGTTTTCGCATACTGATTTCGTGAGCACTACAGAGGAGAGGCGTTCAGGTACATGGTTTCTGCAGAAACTGTCTAGATGATTTTGCACATTTTTACCACTGTCCTGCACTATCCAGAGACAGATTTACCGTTTTAAGTAGACAATTTTAAAGTTTTTGCATAGTTGAATTGATTTTAAAAGAGATAAGCGCAAGTTCCTCGTGCGGCTTCACAATGGGCTATGAGTCTGAGTATGCCTTGTAGTGGAAAGCCGCTACAACCTAACTTAACCTGATATCTGGATCACCATTTTACTTTCACTATGTTTCATAAAAACAATTTTTTTGGTTTTTTTAATTCTCACAAATTAAATTTCTGCTACATGTGACGCATTAGAGCATTTTTTGAGTTGGCTCCACTTAAAATCTTTTTACAGAAAATGCATATTTGTATTATTGACTGATAGCTATTGCAGTTGTTATTGTAAATTATGTGAATCCAAATACTGTTTGAATAAAAATTCCAGTGGCAATTGACATAATTGCATCTGTATCAGGAAAAGGACTGTGTTCTTTGAAAAAGTCTACCAATCTTTTTACATCGATACCATCCCTTTCTATTCTAGCATCTGTAGAATCACTGTGTTGATGACTTTTATTGAAAGATATGTCACAAAAATTTTCTGTGCTTTCCATAATATCTTTACTGTAAATAACTCCTCTGATCCATCTATAAACTACACTTTCAGTGGCACCTCGTTTAAAAGGACCCCCTTCGACGCTCATTCCTTTCATTAAAGTCTGCTCAATAGTCTGCTCACTTGCAATACCAGAAAAAAAATATCTGATCGCCTAGATGTGAAATATCCTGTTGTATATTTTTCGAACTCTGCTGGATCCATTTTATACTGTAATTCCTTCATATCTTGCAGATAAATTTGTGCAGCCTTCGCATAGGGAAAATGTCCTGATGCGTGGAATAGTAGAATCATCAGCTCAATACTATGTAGATGTAAATTCCAATCCCCCATACGGTCGGCAGCAATGAAGTCTTTCAATATTGTTACCATTCGAAAATACGTAATCCATAGCTTTGATGTTTTATTTTTATTTTCAAGCTCAACTAACTTATCTTCAAAAATTCTACTCAGCATTTGAAATCCTTGGTTTTCTGTAATTTCATTGTAATTGAACATTTCAAAAATCATCGATATTTCTTCGTCATTCAATACATTTAAAAAATCCGCATTATTCTCCTTAAGATCTTCAAAAATTAATTGTGATAAACCTTGCTGCAATAAGGTATGAGCACGAACTGCTCTAGCATAGGCTTGTCCTGACGTTATGTGATCAATCGTATTTTCTGCATAAATGGTAGAAAGAACTTCTTTTATGAAACTTGCGTCAGAAATATGAGAGGTTTTCAAGTTGCTCCGATAACTAAACACTTTTGCAAAATTTTGGAAGTTTTAAATAAAATCACAAAATTTTCACTTTTAAGTATTCACAACGTTCACTCAACACGTGTCACTTATAACTGAACTAGGCAGAACAAATTCTTAGTACGCTGCAGCTGCCGTTCCCCTCTTCAAGTTTGACTACCTGCTCAAGGTCTCTTTGACCCTTCAAATAAAATAGAACGTAGAACTAAAAAAAAATTATTTCCAACTAAATATTATGCTCCAATATATTAATTTTTCATATTTTTTTGTTTAAACAATGAAAAAATTAATTGCACAATATAATATTGGTAGAAGTTGCAATTTAGAGCATACGAAAGAAAATCCTGTTGGTTACATGGCAATTCATTCAGTCCCTATGAGATCCGAGGTCAAAACCCCCGCGCACTCCACTAAATCGGGACGATCGATTTCACTCTTCACAATACTAAACAAGAAGAAATAAAAAATCGATCTGCTACTTTCTAGTTGTATTATATTACATAAGTTAGAAGTAAGCGAGGTTCATATGACGGGATAGGATCAGAGAAATTCAGGGCAGAGAGAGCATACTTGAGATACACTTTTTGTATTCGTTCAATTCTGTCAATACAGGTTTCCAAATAAACACGGTAAGTAAATGACAACATAAGGTTCTGCAAATTCGAGATATTTCTTCTTATAAAGCCAAAGAGTACGCTGTAGATTGAATAAAGGCTATATGACTCTTCTACAGAATAAAGTAACACATGGGCTGAGAAGTCCAGGGCCTAATAAAGAAAGCTCGTTTTTTTTTGTTCAAAACTAGCTTTTTTCATCAACGTAATTTCCATCAAGAACAACATTTCAACCCACTTTGGTAGAATGATTTATCTTTTGCCCCAAAATAGGCCTCAGTTTCAGCGATAACCTTTTCATTCGAGCGAAATTTCTTACCGGCGAGGTCCTCGGACAACTAATAGTTGCTGGGAGCCAAATCTGGCGAATACGGTGGATGAGGGAGCAATTCGAAGTTCAATTCATGTATCATAGTTTTCCCATTGTTCTGATTAACTTGTGACACGGTGCGTTGGCTTGATGAAACAAAATGATGAGCAAACGCGGTATCGAGTTTTAACAGAGCTTTCTCATAGTCAAATATTCATTCAATCCATTCAATTCAACACGTTCTGTTCTTTTCATATCTTTACGATGACAGCCAACTTACGCAACTTCACTTTTCGATCTTTCAAAACGATTTTGGGAATTTTTTTATGTTTTCTCGTGTTACCGCCTTAATTGGACCTCCAGACGTCCACTGAGTTGTGCATCATCGGTGGCTCTACGACCCGATTTGAAGTCAGCAAGCCATCGTTTTATTGTTGTTTCTGATGAAGCGGAGTCCCCATAACACTTTTCAAGCCATTGCTTCGCTTGAACGGTATTTTTCCCCATCAAAAAGCAGTGTAAAATTAAAACACAAAATTATTTTTGATCCCTTGTTTTGAAAATAACAAAAGTAGCACAATAACTCATGAACTAATGAATAGAAAGTCATAAAATTTTAAAAGCTGTTTTTTTAAGGTTAGTACTCGTACTAACTGAAAGGAGGTGAATGTGCCATCTACATATGTGTTGGGCCCGGGACTTTTCAGTGCACGTGTTATAATAAAACATTGTTATTAATGTACTATTACGCTGCCCACTACTGTACCTATTGAGGTGTGTGTGCGCCCATTCATATAAGCGATGAGTCGCATGGTTCGCTCGTTTCTCTTTTACTAAATCGCACCCTAAATACAAAAGGGTCACAACTCAAAATGTGTCTTCTGCTCAAATATGAACGAGACGTTATCAATAAAACGGTCCGCGGATGACATATGGGAAAAATAAATTTTTTGTTTTTTGGTAGGACTGTTATAAGCTTACTCTGTGCTACTGTAAACAAGTCAAGCTCGAGTGTGGAAAATTTTGAGTTGTGACTCTTTTGTATTTAGGGTGCGAAATGTTAATTGGCTCTCTTTATCTAATCACTGCTGAAAAAGCACATTCGAAAAATAAAACAATTCCACGTCTCGTTATTTGTTTTGCTATCGGTTCAAGTAGAAATTTGTGCTGGCAAGAACTTTGAAGTAAAATTTAGAGAAACGTTTAGTATTACAGAAAGCGAAGTCAGCGCAGGTTGGAAAGTGGGTGTAAAAAATTAATATAATATGTGCTCAAAATGAAACCGGCTTAGATTTTAAATATATACAAATTATGAGAGTATCGAAATTGCTGATAATGCATACATATACATGCACTTATACATACGTATTTAATACGAATTAGAAGTCGTTGTTTATAAACAATATTCAGCTGGTGATGATTGATTGATACTGCAGCCTACATACATATGTTTGTATGTTCATATGTGCATTTGTAAGCAGATATGGGACGCCAGAGAGAAAGTGCTCAAAGCGATGAATTCTATTAACAAATGTCGAGCTCAAAGCAAGCGTTTGATTCACGGTTTTCCCCTTATCTGTTGGCGGCCTGTAAATATGTAGAACTGATATTTGGGCATCCGGGGTATATAAATCGAAGTGAATAAATATTTTTTTGAGTTTCAATAGAATTCTGGAAAAGTGCAGAAGTCAGACAGATTGCTGGTGTACAAATAAATACAAATACGAACAGATATACCAAAGCGATTTGCATGACGTGCAACATTAGTGAATAGAATGACGTCATTACAGTGTACGACCTTATTTTTATTACTCATAATACACACAGACATACTTACATGCAATTAGATGCAATGAAATGCCGAACTAGAATAAGAGAATTTATAAAAAATTTATAAAAATGCGAAATTAGATATGAACCGTTTTTCTTTAGAATACCGGCGCTATTAATAACAACAACAATGCCATCGGGAATTAAGTTTGGTGTAAAAATAAAATTGAAGTATAGATTTGATTCTGATTAGATATGCAGCCACACACATACATTGCTTGTGTCCGAATTCTGCCTGACATCGGATGGAAATCTTTTCATATTCGTTTATTTTGTTTAACAAACAATTTTGGGTGTGTTATCAGTAAAATATTAATGTGCTGAATGCAAATGATACTGCAGCGAAAGCTAACAGTGCAAAGATCGTCACTTCTGTCCCAATTACTTAAACATTAGTCCCGATTTACACAGGAAAGCATTTGGAAGGGAAACATTTTGTTCGTGGCAGAAAGATGGACGGGGAAGAGACAGGGGTTTTTGTTTCCTGTAGTAAACGTCAAAAGTAACGAATGTTGCCGAAAAATGTGCCCGCGTGACTACGACTGAAATATCGAAAGAGTTTCCAGTGTCTCCCTTCCGGATGTCTTTGGGTGTAAATCGGGACTTAATTTCGGGATTGATAAGAGTTTGCAAATGTGGAATGAGAAATTGAAAATTGTATGTGTTAACGCGAATTTATACAATGTAAAGTCAACAGCGCGACGATAACATTTATATGTGTTTTGTTTCGGATTTGGTGGTTTGAATGTCAAAATTTAAGTTATAATGTAAACAAATAAACAAGCCAACAACTAAAAAGCAGATCACTTTGACATTCAAACCACCAAACCGCAAGAAAAAAGCCTAATCAGCTGCTCCAGTAACAAAATCTTTTATGAAATCGTCTTGGTCTATACTAAAATATTTGTTTTCAAAGAGTTTATCGTTTATTTTTTATCCATTTTCTTTGCCTGCTTTCAGTTTATTTTGTTTTAGCCATAACAACCTTTTTAGGCACAACCCCTATTAATATGGCCCTGGCCGGTACAACCGCACCTTCGCTTGCGGCCAGCCATAATCTCTTTGCCGCGGATATATTTCAAATTATTGCCCCCGCACGATCCCAAGAAAATGTAGTTTTTTCACCGGCGTCCATACAAAGCAGCCTGGCGCTCGTCTTTCTCGGCGCCGAGGGCGAAACTGCCCAACAAATTCGACATGGCCTACGATTGCCAGCAGCTCTGGATAAGACTAGCATAGCGGACGATTATGCTGGCTTTCTAAAGAAGAACTTCCAGAGGAGTCAGTCAACATCGGAAAATGCGCCAACGCTGCGTATGGCCAATCGTATCTACGTCAATGATACTCTGCAATTGGCGCCACAGTTCAATCACCTCGCTAAGAGTAGGTTTGAGTCCGAGGCGGTACCTACGAAATTCGCTGATTCGGCTAATGCCGTTAAATCTATTAATATGTGGGTTGAGCATCAAACAGAGGGAAAAATCAAAAATTTGTTACAGTTGGACACGGTGAATTCTGATACTAGCGCCATATTGGTAAATGCAATCTATTTCAAGGCTAAGTGGCTGAAACCCTTCGATAAAGTGTTAACATCCAATGCCGAGTTCAGGATGAGCGGAGGACAGACAGCAACAGTGGCTATGATGTATTCGGAGGAGTTCCTGAAATATGGCGAATTACTCGATTTGGATGCGAAAGCCATTGAACTGCCCTACAAGGATTCGGACCTGTCAATGCTGATACTTTTGCCCAACAAAGATGATGGCCTACAGGAATTGGAACAGAAATTGACAAATGTGGATTTAAATCTTATTGCCACGAGAATGCGAGCAGAAACCATAGATATATATTTGCCAAAGTTTCGCATCGAATTGGATATTGATTTGAAGAAGCCGCTGCAGAAGGTTAGTACCAAAATGGATCGGTTCAAATTTACATCATATGCAATCACGATTTTCTTCACAGTTGGGCATGGTCAACATGTTTAGTGACGCGGCTGACTTCAGTAGTCTTTTTTCCAAGAATCCATTGCAAAAGATTGACGAAGCTAAGCACAAAGCTTTCCTGGATGTGAATGAGGCTGGCTCAGAGGCGGCTGCGGCGACATGTAAGCAACTGTTTGCACTGATGAAACTTTATTGTGATGTTATTTACTATTATTTTTTTCAGTCATGAAAATCGTGCCCATGAGTCTGAACTTGGACCAGAAACTCTTTAGAGCCGATCATCCATTTGTATTTGCGATTAGAAACAGGGAAGCCGTGTACTTTGTTGGACATGTGGCGAAGTTCTAAGAATAAACCAGCAGCTGTCTTTTTGCATTAATCCAATAAAATAAAATTAAAATGGAATAACGATTATTTTAACTTATCAAGTATGTAAACATGTAAAAACGCTAAAGTGGCATAGCATGGGTTGGAGAAAATCCAAATTTGGGAAAATTGTCTTAACAGTTACCGAAGGTGAAAATGTCTTCGATGAATAATGAGAATTTTTCCCTCTAAAAAAACTAATACTGTACGAGGAAAACTAGTTTTCTTTATTTTATTGTCTGTAATGAAATAGTATCTGGAGCTCTTTGGCGGAGAAAAATCTCATAGTAAAGTGCGAAACATCTTGTACTGGATACGAAGCTAAACTTGCGGCATACAGTTGCAGATTGAAATCGCAAAGCAACGACAGTGATGTGTTCCCGCAGCCGGTCAATTGGACAAAATGGGGCTCCACCCAGTTGTAGTTAGGCTCATTCCCTTATATGATATGATAGTATGGTTGAAAGCTTTTGAGAAGAGTGTGAGCTTTAAAAGTGCTGACAAGGTTCAAAGACTCTCATTTGTTCTCATAACCAGTAGATTTTCATGCAAAATATAACGCCAGTAGAGCGAAAATAAGATTGAATCCCTTAAGTAAGTAGTCAAATATGGGCCACGGCTATGGTATGATCTTTACTGGTATTTCGAAGCCTCCCATGCTGGTGGACTATGCATTCCCTCCTACAATTTCCATCACAACGTTCACGACCCTCCTATCCTCAAGGAAAGAGTGGGACGGGACGAATAAGACAGCGCGAGTTCATCCATGTGGATACAGATAGCTCAAACCTCGAAGGTACGGTGGGTCGAGGTATATATTCCAAACATCCGCAGATATTTCCAGATCTCCTGGACAATAGGCTGACAATTTCCCTCGATTTTCAGTGCTAAATGCACAGAATCTCTGCTAAGCCAAAAATAGTTTTCGCATACTGATTTCTTGAGCACTACAGAGGACAGGCGTTCAGGCACATGGCTTCTGCAGAAACTGTCTAGATGATTTTGCACATTTTTACCACTGTCCTGCACTGTCCAGAGACGGATTTACTGTTTAAAGTTTTTACATAGTTGAATTGATTTTAAAAGAGGTAAGCGCAAGTTCCTCGTGCGGCATCACAATGCGCTATGAGCCTGAGTATGCCTTGTAGTGGAAAGCCGCTACAACCTAACTTAACCTGATATCTGGATCACCATTTTACTTTCATTATGTTTCACAAAAACAATTTTTTTGATTTTTTAATTCTCACAAATTAAATTTCTGCTAATTGTGACGCAGTAGAGCATTTTTTGAGTTGGCTCCACTTAAAATCTTTTTACAGAAAATGCACATTTGTATTATTGACTGATAAGTACTGCAGTTGTTATTGTAAATTATGTGAATAAAAAAACTGTTTGAATAAAAATGCATCGCATGCATAGTTATTGTCTAATTTAATTGGAATTTTATCAATAGCGTGTGCAATATAAACTAATTTGTGGAAATTAATATTTTTCGTTGTTTTTGTTTTCAAAAATGAGTCAACAGATATGAATTAGAAATCCAAATATTTAACGTAACATTGTTTTCAACCAAATTTTTATTCGACACTTTTCTTGTTCTCTTGACAAGACGAAGTTGCAGGTCTTTTACTTATTTGCAAAACTAGAGATTTTCGCTTTCTTTGAGCTTCTATTCAAGCCGGGAATGTTGAAATATGTTCTTTCCAAAAATAAAGTGTAATACTTACACTCGTCATATTTAAATTTTTTTCTACTTACATTGAAAGGGGCAAAACAGCGACCCAAAAATGCCTTTTTGCATGGGTCTTTTTTTTCGAGACAACTAGCAAGTGCAGCACTCAGACATTAATTAAGTCCATTGTACTGCACTTGGATTCCCTTTTTAAATCTCTTTAAATCTACCCGATCTCCGAAGAAATCTGAGCAGATCTTGTGGTTCCGAGGAGTCAAGATGGTCGCTTCTTAACACATCAGTGCCAAAGACCTCAAACTTGATTCGAGCGAAGGCAGTGCAGACGTCCTTCGTCTCATTCTCCTCTTTACAAGCTGGGCAGAGTACACTGTCTGAGATGCCCAACCTTTCCATGTGCTTTGCCCACAGAAAGTGGCCCGTCATCAGTCCAACCAGCCGTCTGCACTCCCCTCTGCTTAATGACAGAAGGGTTTGCGACAGTCGATCGGACATGACAGGTAACATCAGTTTTGTCCATCTGCAGCCTCTCTCAGCCTGCCAAGCTCGCTTGTGGGTAGTAGTTACCCATTTGCTAACCGTGGCCGTGATGGCCGCAGAGGGGAGTGGCAAAGCGGGCTCTGGGCCAAAGAAGTTGGCCTCAGAGCCCATCTTAGCTAAGGAGTCAGAGGTCTCGTTACCCGCGATACCCACGTGTCCCGGGACCCATGTTAGCATCAGGCACTACCCCTGATGTGGTTTGAGGGCTCTCTAAGGCCATAAGCGCTGCTTGGCTGTCGCTGCAGACACATATAGATCTGCCTCTCCATCGTTTTTCCACAACAAAGTTCATCGCTTCTTGAACTGCATACACCTCCGCTTGAAACACAGATGCATGCATTCCAAGAGCAAAGTGCAGTTTTGTCCCGCTGGATTCCACGTAGACCCCAGAGCCGGAGCCGTGCTCGATCTTGGAGTCATATGCATGGGTCAAAAGCGAATTGTGAGCATGAAACCCCAAAATGGAAAAGTTTTTTGAAATAGCGGTCGCCCCTCGGCTAACCTTCGAGTGTATTTCTGCCATGAAAAATGTCCTCATAAAAAAAAAAAAAAAAAAACTGCTGTTTGGAGTCGGCTTAAAACTATAGGAGCTCGGCCAAACACGTAACAGAAGTGTACGCGCCAATTATTTATTTATTTATTTTTTTTTTTAATTTTATATGGCTATTGGGGATGAAATTTATCCTAATTTTTACATCTAACAATTTTGCTTTAATACGAACACTCACTTCGGTATTTTCATTTGATGCTTAATCGAAGGAAAATTGAAATATTTAATTAGCCGAAAAACGAAAAAAAAAGCCTTCAAGGCACATAAGTAATCTACTTATTAGGAAAAATACATGCCAATGCCCATTAGATACGAGATTAAATGTTTTCGGAAAGGAGAATTTGATACATTTTACTTAATTAAATAGAGCGAAGTGTAAGGAAGCCAGAATCAGAGTAGAAGTACACACATATGTACATGTAAGTACGTATTCACAGAAGTACAAATGGATTTCCAATGGCAAAATGTGTAGGCCACAAATTTGATCTTAATTGTGGTCTGGCAGGACGTACGTGGAATGTGATTTGTTGTAAATGCTCTGATTATAGAAGCAAATTAATAGTAGGCTGTGCACCCATATAGCCATTTCCTATTGTCGACATGTTCAAGCGCAAGAACTCACTTGAAACAGAGCTGCAACACAAGGTTTCCTTTTTCCATTTCAAAAGAATATTTATAAGTATATGTATGCATGTATATATATAAATATTATTCCACAGAAGCCTTTAGGGAAAACTGAAGCTAGTGAAACGAATTTCTGTTTCCGACTTACTTGGCACCACTTTATTAATAGCGAACTACATTTCCTTACCGAGTACCAGTCTTAAGGGTTAAGGTGTTAAGATAAAGGTGAAAAATTTTCCATCTCGACTAGTGTCGTCCAATAAATATCGTGGGAATGGGACTGATCTCGTTTTTGCTTAGCCTGAAGTACCAGTAGCAATGAAACTCACAATGCGTTGCAATAAACAAAAACTCCCTAAAAGTTGGTGTTAAAAAAAAAAAAAGCTTATAAGAAAATTAGAACTCAGTAACAGAAACTTTATACTACATCAGTATGCAGGTACAGTGACACTATTGAAAATTGTTAGAGAAAAGTGCTCAGCGATCTCACGAAACTGAGACGCATGTCATTTTTGAGTCTGTAGCAGCATAATAAGCCCTGCCAATGCGGTGTAGTCACCGATCATCACCGATCGCCATCGCCTAACTCATCTAACGGTAGGTTCAGGAAGCGTGCTGTATCCACGTGTTGGGTCAAGAAGAGGAGGAGTGCCCGGTGAGTGGGTTTGAGAGAGCCTGTGAATAGGTGGTTAAGGGGGATTCCATTTCAAACGCCAATACAAGTTTTTATTGGGAAAACTATAAGTTGAATCTTTTGGAAAATTTACAGCCATATTTATTATGCATTATATAAAATCAAATTCAATTTTTGGTCGATTTTCTGGAAAATTGTGGCTTTAACAACACTCGAGGTGAAATTTCTATGAAAATTCCTGGTCGCTGGCCGCCACGATAACTCAGCTTTAGGTTGTCTGAAAGGAAAAATTCAAATGGCATTTTACTCCTTATGAATATAGTTTCAGTATGAGCTATTGAAAAAAACTTTTTTACGAAAATTAATATAACTGCGATGGTTGAAAGACAAAGCTTGTTTTTTCGCACATTTTTTCTTCGGATTTTTATTTATAAAAAAAAGCCATGCATTTTATTTTCCGTTGTTTATGATAGAGACAGATATTATTTCGAGATTCGTGTCAAATTTGACAGCAATCGACCGAATAGTTCTCGAGATATCATGGCGGCCGTATAGAAAAATGCTTTGTTGAGAAAAACGCATTCAAATATTTATGTGAAAAAAGGTATACATATATTTAAGATCGTGTAGGATTCCTTTATATGCCAGACATAATTTCATATATATTGAGTATGTCGAGGTCTATTCTGGATAAGTAGGAGTTTAACCTACTACAATATCCAGAACATACGTAATTCGGCAAAAGTTCGGCGGGTTTCACGAGGCTGCTGAGGTCTCCGTCTAAAGTAGGACATTGTTGGAATCCTATAACGGTATTCTAGGTTCGAGAGTTTAGGAAGGGGTAAAAGACTCTCGATGAATGTCATTTAACATCTGACTATATACGGTCCGGTCCAGTAGTTGTAGTTGTGTTTTATCCTGGATCTCGTTAGTTTTGTTGAAGGCATGCCTCCTGATACACCTGAGAGGTGACTTAGGCTCTACCAAATGTGTGCAAGGGTAATTCTTTCGGTGGCTCCCAAGTGGCAATCATTTCTTGAGCCTTTTTCTGTCCTTCTTAACCGAAGGCATGGAAGTCTCGTTGTGAAGGTGTTACAGGGAGACATCAGGAGGCATTCAGTAGCTGTCCTGATTGCAGTATTTTGACAGTTAATTGATTAAGAACCGTTATCCTTAAGAGGTCCCGCTGGTCTAGAGCTCGAAAATTCAGGGTATTTTTTTTACAATAAACAAAATGAAAAACAATATTTAAGTTTTTTAGGCTTTTTACTTCCTTCTTTTGCATACAAAAATGAAAAAAAAATTTTAATTTGAATAATTGGCGAAAGATGGCGCTGAAGTTGACCCTTCCGAAAAATTGGACCTGAACGGTGTTGTCCATTTTGGCTCTTCTATTTTTCTAAAACACAAAAACCAAAAAAAATATGAATCAATATGAGTGTAGCTATGCCCCGTGACACTCTAAAAATCGGGGTTTTCAGTTTTTTAATCAATAAAATACGAAATAATTCAAATAACAACATGATTCCAGTACGGGTGATAGCCATTGATGTTGTGATCAACATATTAAAATTTCAGACGATTCGGTTGAATAGTTTTTTATGTTTTGACAACACCAGGCCGAAACAAATAGTTTTAAGATAATTGAGTTTAAAGTGTTGAGAGTGGATAATGCGACCATTGATGCCGTCGCGGGACGAATCCGACTCGACCTGCTAAAACGGCTGTAGAATCGAAAATACTGGGAATATCCTTCCACAAATTTCGTCAGTATATTCCTAAAAGCCTATCTCTTCTTCTTCTTCTTTATTGGAGCGATAACCGCTTACGCGATTTTGGCCGAGTTTAACAAAGCGCCCCAGTCATTTCTTTCTCGTGCTAACCGGCGCCAATTGGACACATGAAGTGAAGCCAAGTCCTTCTCCACCTGATCTTTCCAACGCAGAGGAGGCCTTCCTCTTCCTCTGCAAGCACCAGCGGGTACCGCATCAAATATTGTACTTTCAGAGCCGGAGAGTTTGTAGCCGCTGGATCTTTATTCGCTGCGCTATGTCTATGTCGTCGTAAAACTCATACAGCTCATTATTCCATAACCTACGGTACTCGTCGTCGCTATCGTGCAAAGGTCCAAAAATCTTCCGCAGAATCTTTCTCTCAAACAACCCAAGCGTCGCTTCATCGGATGTTGTCATCGTCCAAGCTTCTGCGCCATACGTTAGGACGGGCATGATGAGAGTCTTGTAGAGTGTTAGTTTTGTTCGTCGAGAGAGGACTTACTGCTCAGTTGCCAAAGTAGCACTTGTTGGCAAGAGAGATTCTACATTTGATTTCAAGGCTGACATTGTTATCGGTGTTAATGCTGGTTCCTAATAAACGAAGTATTTTACAACCTCGAATTTATAACTGTCAACAGTGACCTGGGTGCCGATACGCGAGTGTGCCGACTGTTTTTTTTGAAGACAGGAGGTACTTCGTTTTGTCCTCGTTCACCACCAGACCCATTCGCTTTGCCTCTTTATCCAGTTTGGAGAAGGCAGAACTAACAGCGCGGTTGTTAAGACCGATGATGTCGATATCATCGGCATACGCCAACAATTGTACGCTCTTATAAAAAATTGTGCCTGAGCGATTAAGTTCTGCGGCTCATACGATGCTCTCCAACATTAGGTTAAGCGATATTTAGAAGACTAGTCCCGCGATAATTGGCACAGATTGCGGGATCACACTTCTTATGGATTGGACAGAGCACACTTAAATTTCAATCGGCAGGCATGCTTTCATCCGACCATATTTTGCATAGGAGCTGATGCTTGCACCTTACCAGCTCCTCACCGCCATATAAAAGCCTATACTTTCGAAATATCACAAAAATTATTTATTTATTTATTTATTAAAAGAGTAACAATTATAAATAACTATTCCACTTAAAGAGCTAAAGCACTGGCTACTATGGCCTTCGGCTATCACAAAAATTGATTTTTTGAAAATTCTAGACCACTAGAACCCCTTAATATTACACCAACAATTTACTCTACCAATTAACTTTTCATATTTCTCATTGTTTTATTTAGTCAAATGAACAATATATTCTTACTGGCTACAGAACAAATATGCTTAGAATCCGTTAAAGCAATTAAATACCAGGGCAGGCCTGTTGCATAGGGCAGATAAGAGCAGCAAGAAAAGCATAGGCATACATTAACAGACTGATTACTCACAATGAATTTTTGCGTCTAAACAAAGCAGCTGATTTGTTATCGTGGCAACGCTTTTACTCTGGCGTTTCTTAGCATTTTCTATGTTACGAGAATCAAACACTTCAACGCAAGGGAGCGACATGCTCATTTACGGTGGAGAGAATCAGCTGTATAGCTGACGTAATTATGAATTTTTGTTCAAATTCTTTTGCAAATACTTTATTTCTACAAAGCTTCGCTATTTTAATACTCTGTAATCAGTTCTCTCACACAATTTCTCTCATCTAAACTTGCGTTACGGCGAAGTTAAAGCCACCGCACACAACAGACTTTTAGTTGGTCAATTATTTTGTTGAGTTGGGCCGTAGGTGCACACACTGGAGACCAAATCGTCGGGCAATTGGTTTCGTAGGGTTTGAAATTTTCGCGTCTGCCAGTTGATCGACAAAATACTGCCCAAAAGTGTTATTATTGTATTTATTGAAAGACGAAGAAATTATGCAACATTCCGATTCTCAAAGAAGAGAGCTCGATTCAAACGCATTAGCTGCAGTCGATAACGATCACTTGTGATGGATTCGGATGGTTTAAGAAGTTCGTAATAGACCACACCAGATGCACAACATAACCTTTGAAGCATGAATAGTTTTTTCGGTGTCGATGGACCTGGTTCACCTGGCAGGCTTCAACATTTTCGATGCTTAGGGTTATCACAACAGATCCACTTTTCATCACGAGTGGCGATGCGATGCAGAAACCCTTTTCTTTTCTGCCGATCAAGAAGCATCTCACACATCACCAAACAGCCCTCGATATTCTTGCCCTTCAATTGATGTGGCACCCAGTTACTTGCTTTCTGTACCATTCCCATCGCGTGCACATGATTACCGTCTACATACAACTCTTTAGACGTATCATCAATGGTTCGACATTCTTCCATTAATTATTGTAGTTGAGTGTCTTCGAATTGTTTCGGTGCTCCTTCGCGATCTTCATCCCTCACGTCGAAATTGCTACTTTGGAAGCGTAGAAACAGCTCTTTATAATGTTCTTGAAGGAGCGGGCTTACCGCAAATATTGATCAATATACGACCCGTTTCAGTTGCACTTTTCTCTAAAAGGTAATCATGAAGCATAACTTTCCGCAAATGCTGTTTTTTCGGGACGAACGTAGACATTTTTGACGTCAGATAAAAAAGGATCTTTACGCTTCAAACGAAAGTCAACTACTACGATCGAGACCTCACATATACACCTTCAAATCACCAGTATATTACTCGTACTAGAGCGAACACAAAAGTAGTATCAGCAGCGACACCTCTTTTTCGAGGGCGGCAACGTATTCCCATGCCCAATAAAAAAACACGAAAAAATTATTGAGCCCACCTCGTCTACAGTACCAAATTAGACACCGGAAAACTGAAATTTTATATGGGTATATATGCGACAAGTTGGCCGAATAAAGGATCAGCAGTGTGCGCAGTCGACCGAAAATTGAAAAGTCGAGCCAAGAAGTTCCGAGGGATTTGGTAGCTTCTAAAACGCTCAGGCTAAAAAGACTCATTGTATTTGAAGCTGCGTCTCGTTTGATAGTGTCGAACGGCTTCTTAAAGTCTACGAACAGCAGGTATAGCGGGGAGCGCTACTCAACTGATTGTTCTACTATAATCCGAAGTGTGTTGGCTTGGTCAACACAGCTTCGGTGAGGGCGAAACCCAGCTTGCTCGTCTCTTAAGGAGCGTTCGATATCTTTGAGCCTACTTTGTGTAATTACGGCTACAATTTTGTAGATAGTGTTAAGTAGAGTTATTCCTCGCCATTTGCCGCAGTCACGCAAGTCGCCTTTCTTGGGCAGCTTCACTATAATGCCTTTCGTCCAGGACGGAGGCAGCTTTTCATTGCTCCAGATGGCGGTAATGAGGGGATGAAGAATTTCCGCTGATATTTGCGGGTCGGTTGTCATTAGTTCAGGCTGTATGCCATCTTCGCTCGTTGTAACATAACTTAAATTTATTAATCTCGAATAATATAATACAAATAAGATAAGAAATTCTAAAAAAATTGTGAATTTTATAAGTTTTTTATATTGAATCTTTGCGATTCTGTGAAAGGGTAGATTCTCAAGGAGAAAGAGAGAAGTACCAGAAGGAAAAATATGGGACAGAATAGAGGAATAGGGGTAGCTAGACCTGTGAGAGGTTTTCAGACTCTTTGGTAAATCTGAAAATATCCTCCAGTTTGAGAGAAGAATTTTACTCGTTCTCATGATATTGGAACCGAAAATTCGCAGCTTTGCTCTAGCAAAGGCAGAACACCCACAGAGAAAATGCTCAGTGCTATCCGGCTCCTCTAAGCAAGACAGGCAAATCGGTTCCTCAATACTTCCAATGATGGTCATATGTTGACTGGACATGGATTGCTTCCTGGAATAATACCGACCATCTACCGAACGTCTTTTCTTTTAAGTTCGCCAGTTTTTTTGCGGGCTTGTCACAAAACACTTTACAGTTCTACAGCGTCTGGGTAGACTGGAACATGACTTTTCATGTGAATTGCATACGTAATCGCTGATCCAATTTATGATTCCTGCAGAACTGATTCCGATTAGTGGATATGATCCCTGTGGCGTAGCCGATGATCCACAGTCCTTATTGTTTGATTGCAATCCGGCTGCACCTTCAACTATTATTCAACTCGGCGACAATTCAATTCAATTCAATTTGCAAACTCTTTAATTCTACATCATTATTTTTGATGTTCATTCTGGCGGCGTTACATGTACAGTTAGCGTAACATTTACAGCTTAGATACAATTAGTTGAAATTAACACTACTTTGTCGCTGTCACAATAGGTACTAAATCCCATCTTTAGCATTTGACAATAGCTCCGAAATACTAACAATTATACAACTGGGGCCTATTAGCAATTAGCTCTTCCTATGGCAGCGTCAAGTAAAATTCAGCACTTGCACAAATGGACAGGAATCCTTTTAAATTCAGTAGAAGAGCAGCAGTTCGGTGTGAATTGATTCCCTAGAGTTAGAGTAAGTCACCGGTTTCTTGCTGTCTTTGCTGTCTTTTTATATGATTTGTGCACGTATTTGATAAATGTGTGTTCTTTTTGCGATTTAAAATGCCAGAATAAAATTTCATAAAATAAATTTCTCGTATTTCGTGTATTTCGTGAAAAATGCAAACTTTCTTTCTCAAATACATACAAACATATTTCATACCAGCTGCCCTATCATTCTTCAGAAGACATATAAAATATAAAATAAATGAAATACGAGACGCTAAGCTATTTGTATTTATTTTATTTCGTTCTTTGTGCGGTTATTTTCAGTCAGCTATGCCAGCGGCCGCCAGCTCTGTCATGGCTTACTAAATCGGTACTTATGTAATCATGTCGTCGTGGGCATTTCATTTCGGTTTCATTAAAATTTAATAATCTGTCTAAGCTGTACATACATTGGCACTCAAATTGGGGCACCACACATTTTTGCGATGTGAAAGCGCTTTTGAATAAACCAATACCATGTCACGCTTCTTTAACCGCATTCCCCGTTGGTGGCCAGCCTAGCCGGCGGCTGAAAATCACTACAATTCGGTTGGCTGTCTGGCAATAGTCGACAGGCCACACACTCACTGCGCTTCGCCGCGTCTCACACAATGGCAGTCCATTTCGTTCCATTGCTTCCATACAGAATTTGGTCAATTGTTTGGCCTCCTAATGCGAAGTAGTGCGATAATTCTCATTGCATTAGTAACCATAATCCCACTCTTGGCAGCGTTGTGCTGAGGGAGTTGACCAGTTGACACTCGGTTTATTGGGCCGCATTAATTTTCTGTCATTCCGGGTCATCTAATTGAAATTCACTCACTGCTACTTATGCACACATACACACGAATGCTAACATGTACTGCATATATATGTGTGTGTGTGTGTGTATGTAAGCGCGCATTTGCATAGATTAAAATTTAGTAGCAACATTACATCAGCCTTAGGGTGAAAATCATGGGGATCTAAAGTGAATAATGATATTTATAATGTGATTATTGCCAATATTTTGAGCCGATAGCTACAGCTAAACAATGCTTGTGTATGTGTGTGTGTATGCAAATATTCATACAATGTGCAGAAAGTGTCATTTATTGCTTATAATTACATTAATTTATTTGCACCCGGCTCGAAAATGGGATTAAATAGATTTTATTGTTTTCCTATGTTATTGTTGTACAATACATACATAAATACAGTTGGCTCGCGCTCACTTTCCACTTTATGGTCATAAGAGTAATTAATGAAGTACGCTTTTGAGAAATACTGTAAACTTAGGCATTTATTGTATCATATTTAATATAAAATAGCAGATTACTAAATAACTACAGGGACTTATGCACAGGATTCCCACGACAGTCGGTTCTGCGTTACCGGAGCGACCCGGATTTATATCCGGCAAAGTACTGTCACTCCAGCAGCATTTCCCGTACATGTAGGCGATGTTTATGTTGCTACAACAACAAGGTTGACAAAAGTTGATACTTTATGTGTCTTTAATTAGATTTTAATATTTTTTTAATGAAAATAACGAACTATACGAGTATACTAAAAAACTCATATAAACCCGATTTCGCCAATGTCAATGACTTATTACTTGACATTAGTTGGGATAATTTATTTGCTGAACTTGACACATCTAGCAGATTTTCTGTTTTCAAGTCCTTTTTGTCTAAACTCTGCTTAGATAAATTTCCGCTCAGAGAGAAAGAGCCTTATAAATTACCCTGGTATTTTAAGACTTTGAAAAGGCTTAAAAATCTTAAAGCTAATTATTTCAAGAAATTTAAATCCACGAAGAAACATTTGTATTTCGTTAAATATAAGCAAGTAAATAAATGTCTCATAATAGTAATATTAACAACATGGAATAAACATTAAAGCAAATCCCAAAAATTTCTGAAAATACATAAAATCTAGAAGGAGTAGTGCCAGGGTTCCCATAATAGTAAAGCGCGAAGCCCAAGTGAAGCGGCAAATTTATTTGCTGAGTTTTTAAATCTAATTTTGTCCGTCCGATTTTCCTTCTGACTTAGTTTATGCCCTAAACTTTGGAGCTCTTTGCCCCTCTCCTGAGGATATTTGTAATGCTTTATTTTAATTAAATTTAATTCAACCTCTCAAACTGATGCTGATGAACTTTCAGCCGTTTTGATAAAAAAATATCCGGCCTTGATCTATCCCCCGAAAATTAGTTTCAACAAATTTTTATCGTCCGGGTGTTTCATTGACTCTTGGAAGCTCTCTTTCTATACACCCGTCTTTTTTTTTTTGTTTTTATTGGCGCGTACACCCTTTTTTAGTGTTTGATCGAGCTCCTTCTCCTATTTGTGGCGTGCGTCTTGTTGTTGTTCGACAAATGAAGGGACGACCTACAGTTTCAAACCGACTCCGAACGGCAGATATTTTTGATGAGGAGCTATTTCATGGCAGAAATACACTCGGAGGTTCGCCATTGCCTGCCGAGGGGCGACCGCTATTAGAATTCTTAATTTTAGCGTTTTCACCGAGATTCGAACCGACGTTCTCTCTGTGAATTCCGAATGGTAGTCACGCACCAACCCATTCGGCTACGGCGGCCGCACCTATACTGATGGTTCCAAGCTAAATGATCAAGTAGGCCAACATCTCTTTCCGGTTACCGGATCACTGCAGTGTATTTCAAACTGAAATTTTGGCTATCAGGGAAGGCCTGCCAGCCCTAAATAAAAGTGTCCTCACCACAAGAAATATAAATATATTTTCAAATAGACAATCGGCCCTGACAGATTTAAAATCGCCTAATATTAGCTCGAAGACAGTAAAAGAATGTATCGATGTTTTGACAGAACTATCACAGTACTTTGTAATAGACCTGCTCTGGGTGCCGGGTCATAGAGACATAGAAGGCAACTGCAAAGCAGATGAACTAGCGAGATTGGGTACCACATTACCGATCCAACCAGACAAAGCGAATATACCTATACCTTTAGCAACTTGTAAGATGCTTATAGATAAACACACAATCAGTGCTGCCAACAGGCTATGGTCTCAGTCCATGACCTGTGCAACAAGTAGAATGACGTGGCCGGAATGGAACATGGGCCGCATAAACCGATTGTTGAAACTAAACAGGAAAACATGAGAACTCTTCTCGGGTCCTAACAGGGCATTTTCTGATTGGCAGGCATGCCAGCAGACTGGGAGGGCCCTAAAATGACTATTGCAGAAGCTGTAACGGTATCGAAGAAGAAGAGACTATAGAACACTTGCTATGCGGGTGCATGGCTCTGGATAGAAGAAAGTTAAATATTTTAGGAAAAGTTCCCAAATAACTTGGCAGAAGTAGCCAATATAAAAATAACAAGTTTTGTTAGATATATTAAAGCCACAGGTTGGTTCAATGAGGACAATGTAGATTGAGGATAGGGGATAGCCCTGGTGGTATCACAATGGGTCTACAGCAGGCCTAGGTGTGTCAACCGACAACCACTATACCTACTTACCTACCTATTTAAGCTGAAATCATCCTCTCAAACTAATGCTGATGGACTTTCAGCAGTTTTGATAAAAAATTGTCCGCCCTTAGTCTATCACCCACAAATCTTTATCGTTGGGGTGTTTCATTGACGCATGGAAGCTCTCCTTTATTACGCCCTTCTTTAAGATTGGCAATAAAAATGACGTTAGAAATTACAGGGCTATTTCAAAACTATCGACTATTTATAAAATTTTTGAGCACGGGGTCAATGCAAGGCTGAGCTTTGCGGTTAAAACTTTAATTTGCCCAAATCAGCATGGGTTTCTTGCTAACAGATCTACAGTATCTAATGTGGCTGTTTTTAGTGAATACTGCATTAATATTTTCTCGGCTGGTTTCCAGGTCGACTGTATTTACACTGACTTTTCGAAAGCCTTCGACAAAGTTTCTCATAGAATCTTAATTAAAAAATTATCTTGTTTTGGTTTGCATTCTGCATATCTGCAATGGATAAACTCTTATTGAAGCAATAGACGTTGTGTTGTAACAATTGATAGTATTTCATCTACTCCCTTTACTGCTACCTTTTGTGTTCCGCAAGGAAGTATCTTGGGGCCGCTCTTATTTGTGTTATTTATTAATGACATCGAAAGTTGTTTCTCATTTGCTAAATTTTTGCTTTATGCAGATGACCTTAAGATCTTCTCAGCGATAAAGACTCAAGAGGATGCCAATAAACTTTAAGCCGATTTCGATAGGCTTTACTTGTGGTGCCAGAGCTCACGTCTTTCGCTGAATTTATCCCAGTGCTTTCAAATATCTTACTCGAAAACATCTAACATTTTGTGAACTAAGTAAAGTATCTCGACATGTGTCTTGCAGTGTGTTGGATCTTGTTGTAAGGATCTTGGCGTTATCTTTGATACCAAATTTTCTTTTAATAACCATATAAATTATATTACTTCAAAATCTCTCTCAATGTTGGGCTTCATCAGACGGAATATTATAAGTTCTCTGATGCCTAAACCTTAAGTTACTATATATGTATATCTTTTGTTAGGTCTGTTTTTATTTGGAGAATTCGTGGTCAGCAAGCTATTAATAGAATCGAACGTGTGCAAGAAATATTTCTGAAATATGCCCTTCGGTCTCTGAATTTAATTGCTCCCATGCCATCATATTCTGCTCGTCTCATGCTTATAAGTTTCGCGGCCTAAAAAACTCGTAGGTCTATACTGTGGCTGTCTTTTGCTCATAATATTATTACTGGAGTAATTACTTGTTGGAAAGGATTCGATTTAATGTTCCCCAGCGTACTTCTACCCTTTTTAAGGGCAAAACTTTCAAACTAAGTATGCCAGCAATGCTCCCAGTACTCGGGAATTAAATACCATCCATAATGATGTTGTTCTCGATTTTCCGCTTTCAAGAGTAGCATTTTGAAATATTTTGAATTGTATGTTATAGTTGTTTTTAAATACATCAGTAGTTTAATCTAAGCAACTTTTGTGTCATAGTCTGTAAGGATTTGTAAATAAATAAGAAATTTAAAGCCACTCTGCATGTTTTGTGAATACTATCTCAATACATATGTGCATGAGAAATGAATAAAGGGAGAAGAAATATGGCGGTTGACCTAATACTAAAAATTATATTATTTTTAAATTTAATATATTCTCGCTTCGATTAATCTACTCTCATGATTGAGATACCGCACTGTAAAAAATTCAATATGTATAAGTGCACTCGAAAGTTTACCATTCCGCTCATAGAAAACATTTAGTCTGTCATTTGGTGTTGCATGCCCGGGGCTTCGAAGCTGTGTACTGCCGAATGATAGTCACGCTCCAGTAGGAAAAGCAATATTTTTTAAATTAAATAATTTAAAATATACGAAATCTGATTGAACACACATTGTAAGAATATTGGTAGCTTTATAAGTACTTCAACCAAATTCACGACGATACAGATCAAATTTATACTTTTAGCATGCGGTTCAACGGAGCGTATGAGCAACATTAATATCCCGTCGCAGAATGTTATGCAAAACACCAACCCGTCTCATCACTTCTGTCTGGAATATTTTGTAGGAGGTCTGGTGGAAGTGAGCGATAGATTTATTGTAGATAATCATCTAGCGCGAATGTATTATTTTCTATTTTGAAAGCAAAAACATTACTAAACAAAGGCTGCCAGTGTTAAAATTTGTATGAGTCTGCCTACTTTATTTTGCCCACCCGCAGACACTCACACGTGTATACTCGTGTGAGTGTGTGTAAATTTAAATATGACTGTCACTCCATAAAGTAATATTTTGGCTGTTGAACAGTTTCCTTTGAATGCCAGCTCATGTAGAGGAATGTGTATATATATGTAAATACAGTAAATAAGCAAGTAACTGCGTTGCTGTTTTATATAAACTGCTTCGGCTTCATCGAAACGCTTCTTGACACACAATTTCCGCTTCACCAGCACACTTTACGTTTTCTTCCCTAGCTTATAGTTTCACTGTTAAAACAAACAACTGCATTGCGTGCGCATTCGTTTGAGTGAAAATAATTTCCACTACATTTTTTTTTTTAGAGTACCAAATGGCAGTTTTAAATTAATAAAGAAAAATTATGTTTGTAATGCACGCTCAAAGACTGATAGGATGGCCTACATTCATATACATTGGTATGCTTTCCGGCCCTTATGAAAATGTTTTGTTTTCGTTTTTATTGAGACTGGTGTCCGAAGTGGTTTTGTGTCTTGAAAACAGTTCTGGGCTCCAAAAGCGACCTTGCCGCCATGTTTTTGGGAAAACAAAATTATTGTGTTTTTATCGCCACTTTTCTCAAAAACGTGACATACGAGAGACTTCAACCTATACCCAAATTAATGTTTGAACTTTACGCCATGATAAAAAATATAGTAAAGTAGAACCATTGAGAGAGATTTTGAACATTTTTGGCGTTCCAAACCATTTAGTCTCACAATATCATTTCCCTTGTTTGTTCTCGATTCGTTTTTTAATTAAAATAAATTCGAAGTTAAAAATATTTGAATAAAAACTTTATTTGTCCAAACCGTAAAAACGTGCAAAATTCACATAATTTTAAGTAAACGGGTGTTTAGAAATGTATAAAAAAGTAAAAGTTAAAGTGCCGGCGAATTCTTTACCATATCTTTACTACATGGATGCGTGCCTTATCGGGACATTTTTGTTTTGTGAAAACGCATACATAAATTCAAAACCAATCCCACATAAACATTTTAAATTTGAAATTGTTTTTTTATAATTACATAATATATATATATTATATATATTTTTATTTATATGTATTTAGAAAGCTTTTTTCTTTTTTACCTGACCTGTATATGCTCACATAAGGAACGGTTCCATCTTACCATGTTTTATCATGTCATGTCACGTTTGCAAGCTCCAAAAAACAATAAGCGATTTGGAATAAATTTAAAACCAAAGTGCATCGAAAACCAAACTCATCATTATATCAAAGAAAAGGAAAAAGAAAATGAAAAGGAAAAAGAAAAAGAAAAGGAAGAAGAAAATAGGTGACAGAAAATAGGTGACTTCACGTAAACAAATAATATTCCTTATTAACAGTTTGGCCAGGTGGAAGGAATTCATAGTGCACAACACCACGAAAATCGAAAAAAACTGTCATCATGACCTTTACTTTTGAACGACTTTGACGTGCTCTTTTCGGTCTGGCCTCGCCTTTAGCACGATAGGAGTATTCGCTTGATTGGTCGATTGTTTCAGGGTCCTAAACATAAATCCAAGTCTCATCTCCCATAATGATGCATTTGAGCTTGTCCTGATAGTCTGAAAGCATTGTTTCACACACATCAACGCGACGACTTTTTTCCAAGAAATTGAGAGTTTTCGGTACCAAACGAGATTTGACTTTTCGTAGGCCCAAATGATCTTTCAAAATGGTTTTCACAGATCCTTCTAATATTCTGATCATATCAGTAAGGTCTTTAATAGTCAACCGACGATTTTTGAGCACTAACTCCTTCACTTTATTGACGTGTTGGTCATCTGTTGACGTCGATGGTCGTCCGGAGCGCTCCAAGTCATCAACACGTTCTCGACCCTCTATGAAGTCTTTGTACCACTTATAAACATTTTTCTGCGACATTGTCGAATCACCAAATGCCTTCTGCAACATGCTAAACGTTTCCGCAACCGAAATTTCATTCCGCAAACAAAATTTGATGACACTTCTCTGCTCAATCAAATCAGACATTGTAAAAATCGAAAAATGCACTCTTGGTCGTTTGGTAAACACAAGCGTTAATATATTACTGATAATGACATTAACATGAAAGTTGGCCCAGATGTTATTAATAGTGCTGCCAACTCATGAAAAAAATAACTAGAGCGAAATTTTAATCCCGCGAAGTTTGACAAATAAATTCACCTTACTTTTTGCCCACAGTATAGCTTCGCAACGGTGTACTAAAGCTTGGATACTTGTATGTTTCTTAAATCACGCACATATAAACTTCGAAGAAGTTCAAAAATCTTTATTAACTCCTTCAATTACTCCTGAAACGAACCCAGATACAATTTCTTGCAGCAAATCTTTTTCATCTCCGGACTTATACATACACATATACTTATATGTGTACGGTATATTTATATATAAGTAATTCTACGAACACGAGTACCATTTTGATCAAAAAGTTCCTGAAATATATTTAGAAATTATAAAATACAAGTTTATTCCTCCAAAAGTGTTGATATTGCCTTCAAGGTATTCCCCGTCAACGGCAACTCACTTATAGCAGCGTTTGAGCCCTCGAAACATTCCTGGAACTCTAGTTTCGGTCTTGCCATCAGAGCCGTCTTCAATTTTTCTATTACTTGCTTTCAGCTGTTAAAACGCGTTCCCCGTAGTGCTTCTTGATTCGATCAGACAGAAAAAATTGCAGTTACTCATATCAAGTGAATTCAATAGCTGTTGGATGGTGTTTATTCGTTCTGAGCCGAAAATTCACAGATAGTGATAGCACTGTGCGACGGTGCGTTATCACGATGCAAAATCCACGAGCTGTTTTCCCACAACTCCTTTCTGTTTTGCCAAATCTTTTCACGTACTCGTCTCATAACACCCAGTTAATAGTCCTTTTTAATTATCTGATCTTCTGGCAAGAATTCGTGAAGTACAACACCGTTGTAATCCATAAAAACCGTAAGCATCGGTACTTTTTCGACTCAAAGCGACGTGGTTTTCTTGGTCTTGGTTCATTCGGAGGTCCCCACTCACTCACCTGATGTCTGGATTGCATGTTCTCCCAAGCCCACGTCTCGCCTCCAGTAATGATGCGTTTGACGAATGTTGCGGCGAATTCAACCTTGTTGATATCACCGCAGTCCCCTTTTTGCATGAAATTCAGGTCCTTTGGGACCAACTTTGCAGCAGCACGGTGTAAGTCTAAAGCATTAACTACAATGTTCTGAACGGATTCATAAGCAATGACCAAGTTCTCTGCAGCTCTCTGAGGGATAATTGATCAACTTTTCTTTCGAAAGGAAACAAAATGTAAAGATCCGAAAACAAGTTTAGAGGTAGGTTTACTCAAGACGGCGAAACTTATTTAAAAATAAATTTTGGTAGGAATGTTAATTTCAGATGTTTTAACCTAACAAAAAACATAGAACTCAAACCCGTGGACTTAGAGCGTTACTTAGTGGTTGTTCCGGGAACTTTTGGACCAAGGTGGTATACACAACTAGTTTTCGATGTCCCCTTTAGCAATGTTGAGAAATAACGTCGCGATGCGTATACACACTCGGCTACAAGCTATTTTACCTTTTCGACTATTTCTTGTAGATTAATATGGATAAATAAATTTCATCCAGTTCACCCATATTTTCCAACTCTAATAATTAGAAATTAGATTAGACAATTTGGGCTAAGTTTGTACGATTGCCCGTTAGCATTTTTTTTTTGAGAAATATTAGGAATGTCGGATGCAGATTTGAACCCAAGATGCCAGTCAAAAACACTCCGACTAATAGTGAATGATCCATGCTCAATATTACACACACAAAGACAAAAAAACAGCACAAGCTTCCAGACACTCATGCCATTAACGTGTTAGGCAACAGCAAAGAAATACGACAACTACAAAGATTACATCCCTTGGACTTGCCGTTTAGATCTTAAGTCTAACTTAATAAAGTAAATAGTAATAAATAAATATGTAACTACTAATCTACTTGCCCTTTCGTCTTCTGTTGCCTTCCACGAACGTCTGCAGTTCAGCGTTCCATGTAACAATTCAGCCATTTTGGATACTCCAACTTTGACTTCCTTGCTTATTTCTTTCGCACCTGAACGCCTACTGCAGATAATTTATGACTAGCCGACATTGGGAGATCGCATCCTCCTCCATCCACCTATTTTTTTTTTATAAGATCGTGCCGAGGAGACGTTTCAATTGCGTCCATGGATGCGCTTTCTTCTGTGCTGGGGTGTAGCCTTCTTATAATGGAGGTGTCTTCCTTCTGAGGGCAGACTGTCCTCATTTCGTATATCTTTGCTTCCTTGCTTTTGTTCATTCTCAGCTCTATTAGGTCCAGACTTCAGGATGTTACCTCCACAATCTATGCGGGCAGGAAGGTCATCAAGAGTTGACTCTACGCTTCATAAGCAATAGAGTCCAGAACCAGGATTTCTGAACTGAGCCTGCACCAACAACTTCATGGTGACGTTCCAAAATTAAAACAGAACGGGAACGCTGCAGCATTGGCGTGGGAGCCAGTTCAAGAAGATGCCACTCTTGTTCACTAGGGTCCCAGAATACTACTACACCGGGTGCTATGGTTTCAGTATCCGGGGAGTGCCTGAGCTACGCTCGGAGGCCGTGAACTGCTTGTTATGTATTTACTTGCAAGGATCATGCTGGGCATTGCCAGGTTAACGCCGGTCCGACACTTTGCCTTGTAGTTACACACCCAGTCCTTATGGTGGCTTTAGGTCAGTAACTTTGATACAATTGACACATTATTTACTCTTAAATCTGTTGCATGTTGGACCTAACAGTCAGTTTTAACTAAGTCCATGGAAGTAATTTTGATATGCTTGCCCATACCAACGCTATTAATTCGTACCCCTACGATGTCTTCTCAAATAAACACCCCTGCAAAGTTATAAGCACACCTCTATTTTTCTATTTTATTTCAACTTTTTACCAGAATTTTCAGAATTTTTTCGGCTATGCAATTTTATAATCCATTAAATTTTAGTCAAACAAAGTGCAAATTTTAAGTGACTAAAAAATACCGATGATTTTTAACTATTTTTTTTAGCTGAGGTGCCTTTTTTTCATACAAAGTTCATGCTCGGATGCCATTATAAACATCGAATTTATTTTTATATTGCGTTACCAGCCAATGAAATCAAAAGTCACTTAGTTTTTTAATTCACAAATTTAAAATGCACAATCACTTTTGTTCCACCACTTTGGTATTGCGCTGAACTTTTTTCATATGTATTTGTATACCAACACTGATACGAACTTCATATGAAAAATGGGTAGAAGAATTTTTTTCTAAGCCCCAAGGGATGTTTTTATTACCATGACAAAAGAGATATTCCAAATCTCTTTTAACTACTGAGCAAACAACCCCTGGATCCTGCGTTATAACAAACTCGAGGCTCTAAAGCATAAATAACACATACAAATAGTGCAGCTCACACACACATGAACCTATTTATGAGTAATATTATCCATGAAGCGAAAAGCCAAAATACACAGCAGACATTCTAGTTCATGAACTGGTATTTGGTGGCAGAAGTTAGACTAGTTCAAGAGTGTCTAAAATTGTACTAGTTGCAAAATTACCAGTTAGAGGTGGTAATTATGTGGCAACCCTGCCACTATCTTCTAATAGCATGCATTTCCAGTACCTCCATTGTTTGAATAAAATAAGCCTCCGCTAGATCTAGCGTTATCGGGTCTCTACATTTAGCTATTGATAGGTCAAGCTCTCACGCAAACGCTGCAATTATTTCAATTTTTTATAATTATATTTAAATGCATGATGTTTGAGAATATAAAGAAAGTCATTCCTTCATTTCATGGTAATTAACATCGCTAAATAGTAGGTGACGCAAAATCACTTTTTTCTTCTTCTTCTTCTTTTTCTTCTTCTGCTTCTTCTTAATTGGGGCGATAACCGCCGAGTTTAGGAAAGCGTGCTTCTTTTTCCTCTCCCTGCTAACCGGCGCGAGTTGGTTAGAGGCTTCCTCTTCCTCTGCTATCACCAGCTGATACCGCATCCAATACTTTCAGATTTTTATTCGCTGGTCTATGTCTATGTCGTCGTAAAGCTCATACAGTTCATTTCCATCGCCTACGGTATTTTCCATCGCTAACGTGTAACGGTCCAAAAACCTCTCAAACATTCCAAGGGATGCCTCGTGAGATGTTGTCATCATCCCAGCTTCTGCCCTATACGATAGGCCGGGCATGATGAGACCCTTGTAGAATGTTAGTTTTGTTCGTCGAGAGAGGACTTGAGTAGTAATTGCCTACTTAGTCCAAAGTAGCACTTGTTGGCAAATGAGATTCTAAATCGACTAAAACCGAAATCTTAACTGTCAACAGTGAGGTGGGTGTCGATACGTGAGAGCTCCGACTGACTGTTTGGTTGATAACAAGAGGTACTTCGGTTTATCTTCGTTCACCACCTCCTTATCCAGTTTGGAAAAGTGAAAAGTAATATAAATCTTTACTATGACCCTTAGGCACTCCATTGCTTGTCTGTTTGTGTATTACAGCTATCTAGTTCACAAGTGTCAAATATGATTGACGTGCGACTATATTTACAAAAATTATAAGCCTTCCGATAGGGTGATTAATTTTGCGCCACCTTGTGTTATATACTTATTATATAAGTATAAGTAATATATAAACGTTTTTTTCATTAAACGGAGGGTCTTCAGTTTTACGTACGGCAGCTAGTTTTTTATGAGAAGCTTTTTCATGGTTACACTCTACAACTTACACTCGTAGCACTGCCATTGCTTGTCGAAGGACGACCGCAAATGGAAAAGGGCATTTTTCTATCATTTCGTATTTCATGTTCAGGGCTCAATTAGAACCAAATAAAAGTTTCGTTATCATTTTGTTGTTTTCGCCCTTGGGCGTGAACTTAACATATTTCTAATATAGCTAACGAGTTGGGCTTCCGGGTAGCTTCCTAAAATTTAATTGTCCATCAATTTATGGATAAACCTCTTAAAAAGGACCTTGGAACAGGACGAAAAAAGGCCAGGCGCGGGTATCCAACTAAAGATTTTAAAAGAGGTGTCCAATGGAGGGTTCAGTTAAAACCGGTACATGGGTTTACTAGTTAGTTTATTGATAAGATGTAGTTACAGAATTTGACAATTGGCATTTCGTGGGGCGGGAGTCACGTTAAAAATGTGGCAAACTGGTGGTAAGGTGAATGAAAGCATGTAAGCCTGGCTTTGTATGGAAGTATGGAAGTTTACTAATCGAGTCACCTTAGCTATATCAGGTGTTTTTTTAAGAGCTTGTGAACTTAAAATGACAATACAAAAGAGAAATAAGCTAGATTATTTTTTTTTCTATTATAATTCATGGCATTTATTTCTTGAATATGATATCCGGCATATGACCGCCGTGGCTACGATTTGCATGGCGCATTCGATTAGCCCAATTGTTGACTATTTTTTCCAATAAATCTGAATAATAAATCTAAATGGGCCTAATCAGCAGAAATGGTAATTTAACTTGAGTTCTTGCACGACCTGTATTTTATAGGCCCTTAAGCCAAGACCCTTACGTTACATTTTCCACGTAGTCGAAGGACAAATGCCAACAAGTTGAGAATGACGACGAATCGACATTTCGGCGTCTTTTTCAACACTTCACTCTATGAACTGCGCGAACAGTTTTTTTTTTGTTTCAAAGTAAGTTTCCATAATTTGGAAGCGTTGTTCTGGCATTAAGCGGTTGGTGATGGCTTGGCAAACCTCACTGATCAGAAATGTCAACACAATTTGCCATTCCCCGCTGCCAAGCCATAGTTATCAGTTAGTTTATATCGATAGTTTTGTCGCAGCTAAAAAACACGCTATAATAATAGAAAAGTGACTTATAACGAGCAGCTTTGCAACTGGTACACTTTTAGACACTCTCGAACTAGTACAACTTCTTGCAACAAATACCAGTACACGACTTGGACTGTCTGCTGAGTAGCTGGGCCTTCCACTACCGGTTTGTTAAAAGTAACGTCTGTATGTAAGTTTAAATTTGATTAATGACGCGTTCAGCGGCAAAAAACATTTCACACATTCACTAGCCAAAAACAAAAAAACGGCAAATATCACAACAGAATAAATAACTTCAGTGTGTACGGAGGCCAAATGCCGTTGGGATTAGAGTGACTGGCATGCGGTTATTGCTGTCGCTGCTGGCAGAGGAAAGGTACGCAGGAGGGTGAATTGAAGATTTCAGAAGCACTCGAGTAGAAATGTATAGGATATGTATGTGTTTAATCTCATTTTTTGTCACTACAAGTAATTAATTTGCATACTCTTTCACCCTCCTGCAGTCTAAAATAAACAACATTGCTGTTGCTCTTTCTGACGGTCCATTAACTATGATACGACAATTACTTTAGTTTTTTTTTTCAATTTCACACTGGTTGTATTTTGTTCTTTTCGCTTTTGAAGCTCACAAATTTCATCAATACACGATAAGCCGCAGCTCACGGGGGAAGTTAGTCAGGCCAATCCTCAGTGCTTTGCTATATGAATTGAAACAGCGTTTGACGATTGATGTTTGTCAACTCACCCACTGTTCCTTGCTAAAATGTGTTCGAAATTTAATAGCTTTTGGAAATCCCGCACATAAGCACAGATGTTATATAGTAAACAAAATGGTGATTTGATGTTGGAGAGAAAAATAATGGTGCAATAAATTGCAAAACTGACACGTGTAGGCTGCGTATTCCCCACAGAGCAAAGCGATTGTCAGTATTTAAAGAGCGCCAGTAACTTTAAAGCACACTTTCAAGAGCGAAATGCCACTACTAAGCAATTGTTTTTGTAATATGGTATATAAAACATTTTCATTGCAATTAATTTTAATTTTCATTGCCAACCATTCCTTTCTGCAACATAAGCAAACAGCTTCAAATGTGAAGGGCAATCAATGCCTTTGTGGCATTTAAAATCTTAGAATGTCAGCATAATTGCAATTAGTTCCATGTAATTGTTATTAATTGCAAATTTTCCAAGGCCCTCGGGCTCGTCCCTCTTCAAATGCAATAAAAATGCATTACCACGAGGAATCAGGACGCTTAATTGCAGTTAGTTTGCGTGTTTGTAGGTGTATTTCCATTAGTTGGCAGGGAATTTGAAATTGATATTACTTTGCCTTTGCCTCTGCCTTTGAAATATTGAAATGACTTCGTTTGCATTTCAAAACAATTAAATGCGCATGTGAATTGTAGGTGAAATAGGTAGTCAACTAAATAATGTCAGGGCATTTCAAAGAAAGAGCAATAAGTTATTTATGTATAATAAGGCAATCAATTGAACAACATCAAAATGGTGCTCATACGACATGTGGCACGTGTGAAATTGTTACCTTATCACAAATAGTCGATTGCATTTTCATGCTGATTATATATATATATATATAATTGGCGCGTACACCCTTTTTGGGTGTTTGGCCAAGATCCTCCTCCTATTTGTGGTTTGCGTGTTGATGTTGTTCCACAAATGGAGGGACCTAATGTTTCAAGCCAACTCCGAACGGCAGATATTTTTATGAGGAGCTTTTTCATGGCAGAAATACACTCGGAGGTTTGCCATTACCTGCCAAGGGGCGACCGCTATTAGAAAAATGTTTTTATTAATTTTGGTTTCACCGAGATTCGAACCGACGTTCTCTCAGTGAATTCCGAATGGTAGTCACGCACCAACCCATTCGGCTACGGCGGCTGCCATTAACTAACATTGAACGCATTTATGGATTTCTAATTGCACTAATAACACCAATATAAAGTGAAAATAAAGCAAAAAATGGACTAACTCGACCTCAAGGGGTTGCTTGCTTGGTTGGCAATTGTTCCACGAATCTAGTAATCAGAGCCAATGAACTTCAAAACCTTACTAGACTACTAATTTATTTTTATTTTTTCTGCTTCTTCTTCATCATCTTTATTGTAGGACTAGGTCTTATTTTTTTCGGCGAGAAAAATTGCAAATTGTTATTGTTTTTTAAATAAAAATATAATTGCATTATTCGGATCAGGATCCAGACGTCCAAAACTCGGGTTAACGCTTTGGTGATCTTTCTGGAGGTCATGGTATTTTAAGTTGACCTTTCATCGCAATCTTTGCCAACCGATCGTCTCCCAATATCTTTACATGTTGTTTCCATTATTTTCTTCTCTTGCGGCTCCATTTTACTACGTCAGTGATTTCGCACATCTCTAGTATCTCCTCGCTTCGTTTAAGATCATTCCTTGTGTATCTAGTGATTGCTTGCTAGCATTCGCATTCCCAGGCTCTCTCTAAAAGTTTTAAGTCTTAGAATTTGAACTTCTCTATTGGGCATTTCTTATTTGGTACATAACGGGGGTATGATCCGCATTTCTATTTACACCTATTAATATCAGATGTAAACGAAAGGTATGCTGTGTATTCGTTCGGTTGATTGTCGGTATTATTGCAGGACACAGCCCATGGGATCAGCATATGACCACCATCGGAAGTGAGTGTCCCACCTTACTGGAACAAGGCTCGTAGCCTTTAGCGTTTAGGATTCCGATGTCATGAAAATTAGTAAAATTCGTTCTCTCAAACTGGAGAATCTTTTCAGATTCGACAAAGAATCTGGAAAATTCTTACAGGACTAGCTATTTCTGTCTCTGTTTCTATTCTATCCTATCTCTTTCTCTTTGTCACTTCTCTCCTTTCCTTTTTACCCTTTTACTTCCCAGAGCTTCGAAGAAGCCCAATTTTAGCCTGAGTGTTTTATTAGTTATTATTCCTTCGGATCTTCTTGACTCGCCTTTTTCCAATTTCAATTTCAAATTTGCTGTGTATGATGTCTTCGAATCACAGCCACCGTTATCGGAAATTCTTCTGTAATAAAATCGTTTACATCCAGTGAATTGTCTGTTAACTGAGTACAACTTGGGGGTCCTGTGGAAGTTTGAAGGCAAAAATTTGCTAATTTTAAGTAAAGCCCCTTCAGCTAAACCTTGGCAAATGCAAATGGAACCTGACCCAAATTTGCACTCAATGAATTAAATTAAAGAGTTTGAGCTCCACGGGGATAAAAACCAAGTATCCCGTCGCATAATAGAAATTTCGTTCATGCTCCGATCCAATCAAACGTTAAACCGCGCAAAAGTTAGAATATCTCAATGAAAATTTGCGAGAATAGATCCGTTATGAGGCAGGTGCCAAAAATCTAGGTTAGGTTAGGTTAGGTTAGGTTAAATGGCTGCCCTAGCTAAAGGGCTCACTTGGACAAATATTAAGAAATTCGTCCGTTGTGGTGCCATACATGGGAGAGGAGAGAGGAGTGGGGGAAGGAAGAAGGAGCCTTGGGATTTGAAACGATGATGACCATACATTTTACGACGGCCCCGACGGGGGCTGATATACGTTCGTAGTTAGCCGTATCAAGCTACTAGTGAACTTCACCAAATTTATGATACTTACGCCGGCTATATCCGCAGGCGTAGCGAAAAAGTGGGAGCCCAGATTTCTAAGTCTTTGCCAGACGAGAGCAGGGCAGCTGAGAAGAAGGTGTTGAGATGATTCCACCTCGTCCTCCAGACAGTTTCTGCAGAACGGACTTGAGGTAATCCCAAGTCTTACAGCGTGAACACCTAACGGACAATGTCCGGTAAGGATGCCCACCAAATTTGAGAGCTGGGGCTTTGTAAGCCTTAGGAGTTCCCTTGAGCGTCCCCGATCTACCCGTGGCCAGAAGGATCTCGCGACCTTGCCAAAAATCTAAAAGTTACAAAAATCTATCCAAAATCAGGCCATTAACCATTTTTAAACTCAAAGAAAAATTAAACTTATTACACTATTTTTTGTTCTGATACAAAGAACAACTCGCCGATTATCATCATATTTTTTTCCTCGCCCACTGTCACACTCTATACTATAATAAAAAATATGCTTTCTACAAAAAATAATCGCTTGTCTTTTACAATTTTCAGGTTGACATTTTAGACACCTCCGGCGATATGCAATTCCCCGCCATGCGACGTCTGTCCATTGCCACCGCCCACGCATTCATGCTGGTCTATGCGTCAACGTCTGCGTCAAGTTTTCAATGTGTCAAACAGTGTTTCGAAGAGATACGCGAGCAGCGCGCAGACTATCAAGTGAGTGGAACAACAGCAGCAACAAAATTTTACTTTCCATATAAATTTCAAAACTTTTTCGATAAAAGCAAATGGTTGCCAATTGTCAATGCGCACTTTCACATAACTAAATTTTGACGAATTTTGAAGCAAAATAATTGTATGTAGTTTTTGATGGTTGAATATATAAAATGTGTTTGTTCTCATTAACTAAATTGGTGACTGTTTTCATATTCTCCGTAATTCATTTAAGTTTCTAATTTCCCACTTCCTAACTCCAGTTGCTTTCACGAATGTTTTTCAATTTTAATGGAAACGAAATGGCCATTAAAAAGTTAAAATATATTTCATGAGCAGAAAAACCCCAACTCGAATCTGTTTTCAATTTGAACATATGCTGCATACACATAACCACACATACATAACTGCATATGTATGTATATTTCTCTGTGACATAACAGAAAGCAATTAAAAATTGCAAGCAATCAATTTACAAATAAAAATTTACTGAAAATAAGGAAAATAAATGCCGTGGATGGGGAATTTCTCTTATATTTTAAAGCAATTTCTCACAAAAAAAATATTTGGGGTGTGAAAAAGTCATTAAAATTTCAATGTTAACCCGTCAGTGACATAAAAAAATGCCAAACTCATTTGGGATTACATGCGTGCACATATTTGTACATCCGCACACACACGGACACGCACAAAGATATGTTTTCATAAATATGCGAACTCAATATTCAATATATGTTCCTCGGAATGTTGCACAAATGCTCATGTGTGTGCGCTAGGGTGCTTGCAGCAGACAGTTCGGGGTTTGGGCCAGCCTGCATGGCGTGCCATTCGGGGATAAGCAAAACAATTTATTAACTATTGTGCGATTGGAAACTAGCGTAGCTCAAGCAAAAAATAAAATCAGATTAAAAAAGAAAGGGAAATGACAAAAACAAATTGCCTCTTTACACACTGCAACGACATGAGCGTCTCAGCAATAGTTAGTGGATATTTGCTACTTTCGGTTCAGCTTCTCTGCTCGGTAAAGAATTCCGCTGCTAGCTAAGCCAAAAACTTCTATGTAAAAGCAACAACAGCTTAGCGATGTTCAAGTGATTTTGTTTTTCGCCACTCAGGTTACTTTCAGGCGGATGCTTAATAAATATCAGGTCAGTCCATAAGTTCGTGCGTATTTTACCCATAATTTCACTTTTGTACGATTTTTGCATACAAAAAATTATTCTCGGAATATAACGGAACTATTTATTTTTTTTTTGATATATTGTGTATTCAACAAGTGATTTTAATCGCGGATAGAAGCACGTGTTGCTAAAAAATAAAATGGAATCTTCGAACGCGTATAAGAGGCATATTTTGTATTTTTTTAAGTGGTAAAAATGCAACAACTGCTGCTGCAGAAATAAACACTGTTCACGGAGAGGATACCGTGAGTGTAAGGACTGCACAAAAGTGGTTTTCAAAATTCCGAAGTGGTAACTGCGACGTGGAGGATGCCCCGCGGACTGGTCGTCCTGAAGTCTTTAACTCCGACGCCTTGCTCGAACTCGTGGAAGCTGAGCCAAATTTGACAGTCGATATGATAGCTCAGAGGTTAAATTCATTGCATGGAACAGTTACAGGCACCTGGTTCAGTTGGGAGAGGTTTCAAAGCTGGGATAATGGGTTCCGCATAGACTTTCCGTCGCCAACCTTCAGCAGAGAGTGAATGTGTGTTGTCAGCTGCTGCAACGGCTTGAGAATGAAAGTTTTTTGAACCGTATCGTTACTGGCAATGAAAAATGGGTCCTTTACAATAATCCCGTTCCCAAACGCCAATGGTTAGATAAAGATGAAACACCAAACCGACCCCTAGAGATGGCCTTCACCCCAAGAAGATGCTCCTGTCTATTTGGTGGGATATGGCCGGTATTGTTTATTATGAACTTCTGGAACCAAACCAGACAATAACTGCTGATTATTATTCCCATCAGCTATCAAGCCTGAATGAGGCACTTAAAAAAAAGCTATAAAAAGGGATATCGAAGCGTATTTTGGCCTCAAGGACAAAAAATTTTTTGAGCAGGGAATTAAAAATGTGCCTAAACGTTGGGAAGGCATTGTAAATAATGAAGGAAAATACATTATTGATTAATAAATACTTAAAAAATCTTTTTTATTAATTTTAAAACCACCTTTAAAAAACGCACGAACTTATGGACTGACCTGATAAAAGGTAATGCAGTGCTGTCAATCAAGTGCAAGGTTGAATTCAAGAATTTTTTTTTCGTTTATTCATTACTCGCTAAGTGCTTGGTGATTCGAAAATTAATATTTTTTATTTTTTTAATATCCATTTATTTGTTGTGATCTGTTAAATAACATTTAACAATTTTTATACTTGAAGAGTATCTTAGTACTCTACGAGACATGCATGGAAAGCACCCTGTGGTGCAAACACTCCTAAATTTTTGCTTTTTAGCACAGGAGATCTACTTCTGATTTCCTCTTCAATCTGTTAAGTGTTGCGCGAAACCCAACGATAATCAAAAGCTGCATATAAAGAGCAGTAAACAATTGCTTGTACTGCAACTCAGCTACTCTTGTCGGCACTATTAGTTGGCATTAAAAGCGCACCATTCATATTTTGATTTTCACGGTCCAAAACGTCTTTCAGGAGCCAATAATTAGCAGAAATGTAAGAATTTGAAAGAGGAAAAGCAATTAAATGACTTATAATTCGATAATATAAATTAAGTGTCATTTCAGACGGAGCAAAAATGGACATCATTATTGAGTGTAACTGAGTACATCGCAGTTTCACTTCAGCTAAGATGTCAAAGCGCGCCAGAAAGTATCGTTTGATATAAAATTTATTATATTTATTTTTAATTACACATTTTTACATTTACTCACTAGTTTCTCAGTTTTCGCGTATTTATTTTTTTTGCTAAACCTTGGCCAACTTGTCCACTAGTTTGAAACTGTATCGCTCTCCTCACACCTCCTTGCTCTATATTACTGTTATCCAACTCACTGTTGCTAATATTTCTTTTGTTTATTTTCATGTCGTTGTCTCAAAGGACATTCCAATCGTAATCGCCGGCAATAAATTCGATTTAGCCAATACACACAGAGAGGTCAGGCTGGAAGAAGTCACGGACTGGGTCTACTGCGAATTGCCGCGATTAAGGTAAGCTCAAAACTACCTAAAAGTATCCAAGTTAGTTTCCAATACCCAAATGCATATTTTCGTCATAGATAAACGCATATTTATGTATGTCTGTGTGTATGCACAAATGATTCAATGGCTATGAACTCAAATTTTGCTTTTGGTTTTAATAATCAAATTTTTTTCTGAGAAAATGTGGCGTCTGCAAAGCCTCATATTTATGACTCTCTGCTGGTTTCTGCACACCGTCAGTCTGACTGGATTTGTGTATTGAGCTTTTTCGTTTTTAAAGACTTCAATATACACCCATATATGCATAGGCATACATATATACATACAGCTCGCGAAAAAAATATAGCACTGAACATTTCGGCAAGTTTTGACTATTTATTTATTTATTTTCTAATTTAAATAGTTTTTTTTTTTTAATACAAGTGTCAAACTTCGCACAAGATTTATAAAAATTCCAAATTTTCCACCAAAATTTCAAATTTTTTAATTAGAATCCAAAAAAAACAAATCAATTTAAAAAAACGAAAGCTTGAAGTGGCCAAAAATTCTAGTTGATTTTTGAACATTTTTTGGCCATTTTTTGGCCTGACGATGTTGAGCAATTTCTTATAAATAAAAAACATTCAGGGGGGTTTTCACTGGATTTTATAGGAACATGCAACTTTTACCTTTTTATATCAACATTTCATGGGGTACCTAAACAGATTTTTAAATTCTGATAAATAAATTTGAATTTTTGATGACCATTTTTGGAGTTATTGCAATTTTTGTATAAAGTTTGAAATTTGGATTTAAATGGTTTTTTGTTAGACGATGAACTAAAATTTTATAAAAAAAAAATTATGAGCAATAAAAGAAGAAAAATCGTTAAAGTGGTCAAAATGTTGAGGTGCTATATTATTTCGACAAATCAGTTTTGTTAATTTTCTGCCACATGAAAATTCTGAAAGCATATTTGAAATGGCAATTGCAATTCACTTGAATAAATTTATTCAAATCGTTGTAATAAATATATTTTAGCTGACAATAGTTAACGTGCTTGATTGAGCACAACGATAGAGAGTAACAAATGTGTGCGGTACTGGTGGAGCGGTATGAAATATGTACACACACATACATATTCATAAACATTGAATGGATAGGTACTATTCCATTGCATTGTGAGGATTGAGAATACAACAAAATATATTTTTTTGCTGACCGATAGCTTTTAAATTGTTACGAATTACGTGGCCAGATGGCAAATTATTCAACGTTTAAATTTATCACTTTCAGCAGTATTCTCAGGACGCAGAACAACCAATGAAACCACGGAATGTTAAAAAAAATATAAAATTTTCTCTGAATATTATTGAATGCGAAATTATATTCAACTTGAGGAAAGGGTGAAAAAGGCCAGTAATGCGTTGTACGCATATAAAAGAATGCTTGGCGTTACTTGGGGTCTATCACCGTTTCTGATGCATTGGTGCTACACGGCAGTAGTTAGACCGATATTGCTGTATGCGGCCTTGATACGGTGGACTGCGACAAGGAAACTGACATACTTAATGCCACTGGAAAGGATTCAACGACTCGCTGCTCTGTGCATAGCAGGAGCGATAAAAACCACTCCAACGCCGGCGCTGGAAAGGATACTCAGCATGCCACCCATTGAACTTATGGCGGAAAACCTGGCAGCGAAATCCGCGAGGAGGTTAGTGGCTGCTGAGTTATTCACGTGTAGAACCTTCGGTCACAGCTTAATAGGAAAGTAGAGCTCAGGTTGCACATACTACATGAATCCGTACTTTAATTGGGAGAGAAGGTTTCGCACTACAATTGAAGAGGAGGGATGGTACAAAGGCAGGAAGCCTGGCCATAGGACTTTTCACATCTATACAGACGGCTCTAAAACTTTAGACGGAGTGGGATCGGGTATTTACTGCTCAAAACTAGGGATAAGGCAGCCTATCAAGCTGCCAGACCACAGCAGTATTTTCCAAGCGGACGTTTTTGCTGTGAGGAAAGCAAGAAAGAACTGAACAATTAATATATACGTGGACAGTCTAGCAGCAATAAGAGCAATAAGCTCATATTGTATTAAGTCAAAAAATGGAGAAGGGAGGTCATAGAAAGACTAGTCACAAACAGTAGGCTGCATATCTATTGGGTAGCTGGTCACAAAGGCCTTATGGGGAACGAAATAGTAGATGAGATAGCAAAAACTGATGTTAGACTACCTTTTGAACAAGACAACGGCATACCAAAACCGCTAAACACAATATACATGAAATGGACGACTACATGAAAAGGCGAGTGGAAGCTAGGTGGACTAATCTGACCACATGCAAAACAGCAAAAATTATGTGTAGAACTAACGACAAAAAACTGACTCAATTCTTACTTACACTCTCGTAAAAGGACTGCAGAACTATCATAGGTATGCTAAAAGGTCATAATCTATTGGCTGCACATGCGTATAAGATAGGGATTGCTAAAACGGACAAATGCAGGAAATGCAGAGAGGATGTTGAGGAAACTTTAGAACACCTTCTGTGCGTCTGTCCGGCATTATTAAAAACGCGTTTAAAATGCCTGGGAGCCCCTTTGTTTGAGAGTCTGGAGGTCGTCTCAAAAGCGGATCTCCCAGCTCTGCTTAGATTCGCCAAAAGCGCTGCCATCCTACATGATGTCTCCTTTCGGTATTCATAGAGGTCGGTCTCCATCTGGTATCGCTAGGCACCAAAAGGTCTATGCGTGGCTTATTGCCAACCAGGCTAACTTAACCTAGCCTATATTCAACACTTGCTTTACTTCGGTTGGCTTTTTTGCCACAGAAAAAATTAAATTTGCTTAGCAATCTAAAATTTGTATGTCTGGGACTAATGCTTGTGCAATGAGCTTCGGAAACGGATCCGAAAGTTTTTCCAGCTCTAGAGCTTAGCTCATGCAATTATCCTATGTCCTATTAGTTATAATAGTATTCTTGTCCTATAATTATTAGTATTCTTGCTAATCATCAGCAGCTGTTTGCGTCCACTGTTCAGCAGTGTATCTTCCATTGATTTACAATTTTCTCTATCCTGTGCTGTTTTATCTAATTTGCCGTTACTCTGTTGATGTCATTGCTCCATCTTGTAGGCGCTCTTTCAATTTTCCTCTTGTCTTCTCGTGGTATCCATTCCAGGATTCTCTTTGTCCATCTATTATCCATAAAGCGCGCTATGTGGTCAACCCATATCCATTTTGCTTTGGTAACTGTGTCGTTTATTTTCTGTCTCAGAGCTGTATTTGAAATTCTGTGTCTTCTGTTTACGCCCAGTATCGATCTTTCCATAGCTCTTTGAGCCTCGCGCAATTTCTATACAGTACTCTTCGCAAGAGTAGGTGTCCCAGCCATAGGTTATAACGGATAGACGCACTGATTGCAAACCTTTCTTTCAAGACATATAGGCAAATTGCTTCACCCAAATCGCCCATCCTCCTGTTTGACTGACTTAATTAAACTGTTGCTCAACTTTTTGACAGCAAGTCGAGTCGCGTTGCATAAACGTGGAGGATCGATCAGTTTTTCTTCAACCTATTTCTTTTTGCTCCAGGAATATATATTTCGAATATGAAGCAAATTGAGCAACAAATACGATTTTTAGAAATATTTAGACTCCAGCGACTTCTAACGGATTTTTGGTTTTTAAAAAGAAGTTTAACTACAAGGTACACTCGAGTTCAATTATTCAGCTGGCTTTCGTGTTTTTAATCTTCGCACATACCTTAAGGTATGCGTTCATGAAATATAAAAGATTTCATTTAGATAAAAGCAAACTTATGCCTTAACCGTAAAAAACTATAAACTTAAAACAAACTATGGTATGTACTTTCATTATATATTTTATTTTATTTGTCAGTAAGTACCTGTGCTATTATTATTTAAGGGGTTAGGGGTAGTCAGAGGCCCGAAAAATTTTTGATTTTCAATAATTTTTTTTGCTAGTCAGTTGCTTTATTTTACAAAAATAAAAACATAGCATTAATACATCACGTTTCGACTTGACAAAATTTCAAAAAAAAAATTTATAATTGTAAAGGTTATCGCTGTTTGTGAGAAGCCCGTTTCTCCAGGAGTCCCTTGCGGTGATCATCACAAGCTCTTGGAGATTCATCTAAAATCAATCAGACAAAACAATTATTAATAAATAATTCTGTGCATGATCGAAGCTTTTTTTCAAAATTAACAATATGGCGGCCTCGGGAAATATTTTTCAGATTTTCGAAAGCAATATAAAATTTATTGAAATCTACCAAGCGGTTTTACAGTGATCACCAGTTCAAAAAACATAGTTTTGAGAAAAACGCATTTAAAGTGCTGTGAACGCTCCGGAGCGCCCAAGCACCCTTTGTTAATTGTTGAACAACTCGAAAAGTATTTGTCGAATTCACTTCAAATTTTTACACAATATTTTTATGATATTATACTTTAAGAAAATGTAAAAAAAAATAAAACTTTTTGAAAACTCTCACCACCTCTACGCCCTTGATTTAGGAGAAAAACTGTAAATCTTTTGATTGTGAGGGCAGCTGTTTGTGTATCTTCGAAGAAATAAGGGCCGATGATATCGCTGAAGCTACGTCCACACCAAGCAGGGGTGACTTTTCCGATGTGTAGAGGCATCGAATTAATTCCCCATGGCATTTAAATCTCCTTCTCGCCTGTAAGTATGCAGCAAGTTGCGCTTTTGTATATCATTTCATTTGCAAAACAGATCGCTCCATCTCTCAAAGAGCTTACGAAATGTTAAATTGAAAGCTTACACTGCGTTCATATTACAGTCGAGCACCACCTAGAGTTCTTCCAATAAGATCAATACTCATTACGAGAGGTTTCCCTCAATCTCCCTAAGCTAATCAAATTCCGTAAAACTGCTTGTTTACGAAGCCACTCAACCCGAAATGAACCTCATCACCGAAAATGATTTTGTTCCGAAGTCATAGGTAATATACTAAAAGTGGGTCCTGTCATTTATTGCTTTCCAGAATTATATAAGTCTTCTAGCTAAAACTTTCGTATGAAATGCCCTGTTATCTGACTCCAAGCCACGTTTGACAGGAAGTCAACAACTAGATTTATTTACATACACATACGGAAATTCCATAGCACTTTAAATAAAACTGCTGCTGCAGATTAACTAATCAACATTTTTTTCTTTACAACCACAATGACACATACATAATTACAGGCTCTGAAAACAAGACTCGAAGTAACTACCCTAATGAGAAAAAAAAATAAAGCAAAAAAACCGTAACTACGCACAGTCAATCACGTAGCTTTCGTTTAAAAAGTGAGAAGGACGTGACAAGAACCACAGTTAATCGGATTTCTGCGCGCTCACATTTCTCGGTTGGTGGGTAATCGTGTCACCGCCAGCCAACCAGTCAGCCAACAGTCGCAATTGTGCAATCAGTGCAAAGCAAAGTAATGCAATGTAATTATTGCAGCAAATCGAAAACGGCGGTTTACCCCCACCACCCCACTTGCCACCGGGGTGCAATCTTTTTAAATGCCAACAAACACGCAACAATTCGTGAGCAAAGTAAACAAACAATCAGCAGCAACAACTTTTGCAACCATTTAAAATAAACGGCAATGATACAATGCAGAAGGAGCAAATAAAATGAAATAAAATTAAAATGTTACATAAACAGAGTGGAAACTAAGAAAGTACAGAAATAGTAAAGTTGAACCAAATAAAAAAGTTGATGAAATCGTTGAAGCAAACAACCACAAAAGACATTAAAATGCTGTCGCACGTTGTGGAATGTGGGAAATGTGGAAAATGTGGGGAATGTGGGGAACGTGGAAAATGCTCAGGTAACGGCGACGACTGCACTGCAGCAAATGATGAGAAAAGTGCACGCCAAATGAATATTTGCTGGTTTCTTTCCCTGCAGCCATCGGCAGAGCCTCCATTTTGCGCAGCCCAAAGAATTCCGCACGAAATTTATATTTAAATAGCGATTGCAAATTGTTGTTTTTATATTATATTTAGAATGCAAATATGATAGCAAATCTAGGGAAAGCAGTGAAAGTAGCAAAGAGAAAACTGCTAAATTGTGTGCACTGCAATGGAGAGTAAATGAGTGAAAACATTGCTTTATAAATAAATTTGAATCATAAAATTAAGAATAGCCAGAAAAACGACAAATAATATAAAAAAGTATAGAAAAATTGTATTACCTGGAGCCTAAAATTGGAGGCGTTTGATGAATTTGGGTACCTCCTGAGGCTTTTGTTCCATATCACTAATGGATATAAAGTCGCACCCCCTAGTCGTACGAGTTCCCATCTTAAGAAAATGCACATTCGCAGGGAATGAGCTCTGGTGCTTCATCAACCAGGTCGCAAAACGACCAGAGGCTTTTTTCTACGAGTACTAATTCTAGTTTCCTGAAATGCTAACGAAGACAGCAATGTCCCGCTTTTGTATTCAGCTGTGTTTAGAAAAGTCTAATTTCATATGTTTTTTTTGTTTGCTTTTATTAACAAAAATAAAACAAAAATCTTACAATATTTATTCAATTAAAATATTACATTTTCTGTACAAATGGCAGATATATGCCATTTTGGGTATTTGTGGTTGTAGACCAATTTTGCCAAGAAGAAACAATCGAGTTCAATGTTTATCAAATTTCGTTAAGATATTTCATTTATATTTCAAAATATTTGGGTAAAAACTTGGATTTTTTATAAAAAAAAAATTTTATACCAAACAATTATAAATCTTATTTAAAAAAAAATTTATAAGCCGTAAAAAATCTTAGAGGCACTTATTTCTTCATATACTTATATCAACAGTTTGGGGAAAAAGAAATCCCTTATTTTCTCGGTATATGGATGCTGTGATCGATAACTCGTAAAGTATCAATCAAATAATTTAAAGTTTATGCTCGTTGTCAAGGTGACATTTCACACTAAAGGACCGCAAAAAATCTTTTCAAATTAAGTTTCATCCTTTCATTTTAAAGCCATAAAGAAGTATTCATAAGTACTCATAAAAGTTTTTTGGGCAATTTTACTCTCGAATACGGCATAGATGTTAAATAGCAAATTTTTCTATGCTGACCAAAGTTTATCGCCCTCTAAGCAAAACCTGCTAAAGCCACATAAGTTGTTTAAAGAGAAAATTAAATAAAAAATAAGCAATAGATTAATAGAATAATAGTTTGGCCATCGTTCAGGCCCACTAAACAGTTTTAGCTCAATGTGTCCTGCGCAGAATTTTCAAACAATCACACGCCTAAATTATTTTACATCCAAAACACACTCGTCATAAAAATAGACATTCCATTTGAAGTATTTTTAGTAGCACTTTAAAGCACACGCGCGCACTTACATTTGAATATTGCAAATGTCTCAATGGCATATTTTTAGGCGCACACCCACTGGGCAATACCCGCGCTAGTCGCAGTTCTATTTTTCGCAAACATGCAGATATATCTCCGTTTGACTTTTCGTTCCCCAACTTACTATTCTACAAAAGCCAAACAGCTGCTGGCTGATTTTTGAGCCAGCGGTACTTGCCTTACCTTAATTGCCTTTGCTACACTTTGTTGCCTATCAAACATACGCTCGTGTTGCTTAGCATTTGTAGGATTTTTTCCTATGCTTGTTTGTATATTTGTCAATTGTTTTCAGCAGCAGCCATTGTGCAGCTTTACATGTATTTTGTTATTTTTGTACTCTGTGCCATTGACAGTGACAAATTGTCCTTGACAGCGTAAGAGCGCATTCAGCCAGCTCTACCTTTGCACGCACACATGTGTACATACATATCTCTGCATAAGACTGCCTTGAGTGTTTTATACTATGTACTTTTTCTCACTTTCACTTCGGATACCCAATTTTGAAATCTTTGTTAATTTTGCTTAAAAACGGAAATGCGCGCCAAGGTGATTTGACATTTTTCAGCGAAGTCATCCGGTGATTTGCAGTTTGGTAGCTTTTTAAAACGGCATTCCGTGACTACATTGGGCTTGCTAAAAGATATTGTGATATGATTTATACCGATCTTAGTACACAACACAATTGAAATTCAAATTTGAATTGGTCGAGCCAAGGAGCACCAAGAGATTTGGTGGCTCCTAAAACACTCAGGCTAAAAAGCCCATTGTATTTAAAGCTCTAGAAAGAGCTCAGAGAAAGAGATAGGAAAGAATAGAGACAGTGACTGAGTTAGCTAGTCCTGTGAGAATTTTCCAGGTTCTTTGGAAAATGTGTAAATATCCTCTAGTTTTAGAGAACGAATTTGACTCACTCTCACGACATCGGAACCCACAAAACTAAATAAAAATATTTCATTATCAAATTCCAGCCTGCTGGATTACGTCTTATCTAAATGTAATTTTATAAAAATTGTAAATTTAGTTGCTTAATATTGAATTTATAATGATTTCTAATATTTTATTTGCCAAATTTGGCTTGGTTTTCTTTATATTTTGACGTGATAACGTCTTATAATTCGATTTAACAGGCTGCACGCACGAAAAAATGTGTCGTTACCTTGCTCATTAGTGTTACCTTGCTCTTTAGTGTTACCTTGCTCATATGTAGTTACCTTGCTCTTTAGTGTTACCTTGCTCATTAGTGTTACCTTGCTCTTTAGTGTTACCTTGCTCATTGCGCATATGTACATATATAAATTCATGTATATGTATTTGCATATGCCTTCTTATTGATTATTATTAATTTGATTCACTTGACGAATTTAAAATAAAACCAAGTTTGTTAATAATACCTGTTGTTTTAATGTTATAATTATTAATTTTTTTATTATATATGAAGGAAAAAATGTATTTTAATATTTACCATATACCTTATAAGATATGTTGTCTATACTAATAAGGAAAACTTTGTTTGTTTGTAATGAATAGGCTCAAAAACTACTGGACCGATTTTAAAAATTCTTTCACCATTCGAAAGCTACATCATCCACGAGTAACATGGATTATATTTTATTTTGGAAATAGGGCTCGAGATATAGGTCAAAACGTGGACCCGGGTAACCTTCGGATGTGTATGTACAATATGGGTATCAAATGGAAGCTGTTGGTGAATGCTTTAGTCCAGAGTATTTTTCATGCCGCTCCGTGACTAGGGTCTCGAGATAGAGACCAAAACGTGGACCCTAGAATGTGTTTGTACAATATGGATATCAAATTGAAGCTGTTGATGAATGCTTTAGTACAGAGTATTTTTCATGCCGCTCCGTGACTGGGGTCTCGAGGTATAGAACAAAACGTGGACCCGGGTAACTTTTGGTTGTGTATGTACAATATGGGTATCAAATGAAAGCTGTTGATAAGTGCTTTAATACGGGGTAATTTTCATACCTATTGATGACTAGGGTCTGGAAATATATGCCAAAACGTGGACCCGCCGTGTCTTTGCACCGAATTAAACCAAACTTACACACATTGTTAAGGAGGTATTGAAGATGGTTTCCGTATAGTTTGGATACCTATTGGTAGATAGGGTCTCGAGATATAGGTCAAAACGTGGACCCGGGTAACCTTCGGATGTGTATGTACAATATGGGTATCAAATGGAAGCTGTTGGTGAATGCTTTAGTTCAGAGTATTTCCATCCGCTCCGTGACTAGGGTCTCGAGATAGAGACCAAAACGTGGACCCTAGAATGTGTTTGTACAATATGGATATCAAATGAAAGCTGTTGATAAGTGCTTTTATACGGGGTAATTTTCATACCTATTGATGACTAGGGTCTCGAAATATATGCCAAAACGTGGACCCGCCGTGTCTTTCAACCGAATTAAACCAAACTTACACACATTGTTAAGTAGGTATTGAAGATGATTTCCGTATAGTTTGAATACCTATTGGTAGATAGGGTCTCGAGATATAGGTCAAAACGTGGACCCGGGTAACCTTCGGACATGTATGTACAATATGGGTATCAAATGAAAGCTGTTGGTGAATGCTTTATGATATGTTATGTTATGTTATGTTATGTTATGTCATGTTATGTTATGTTATGTTATGTTATGTTATGTTATGTTATGTTATGTTATGTTATGTTATGTTATGTTATGTTATGTTATGTTATGTTATGTTATGTTATGTTATGTTATGTTATGTTATGTTATGTTATGTTATGTTATGTTATGTTATGTTATGTTATGTTATGTTATGTTATGTTATGTTATGTTATGTTATGTTATGTTATGTTATGTTATGTTATGTTATGTTATGTTATGTTATGTTATGTTATTTTATGTTATGTTATGTTATGTTATGTTATGTTATGTTATGTTATGTTATGTTATGTTATGTTATGTTATGTTATGTTATGTTATGTTATGTTATGTTATGTTATGTTGTGTTGGGTTGTGTTGTGTTGTGTTATGTTATGTTATGTTATGTTAATGTTAACTCATTCTCTATATCCATACAAAATATATATCAAACAAATAAAATTAAAATTTTCTTTTGAAAAATGCAACCATTCAATCAGTATTTTCTTATGACGTTATCACGTTAAACTATCGTCAGTAAACCGACTCTACAGACAACCTCTTTTTTTGTCTAGTTTTAAGGTAATTTGTACGGTAGATCAACACAATAAAAGAAATAAATAAAGCAACACATTCTAAACCGAAGGTGAAACTGATAATTTTTATTTCTTATGTTTTTTTTTGTTGACCTAGGCTACATTCAAATGGGTTATACCTATTTTCTTTCTTCTATTCTATTTTATAAAGATTCCGCATTCATTATAATCTTCCCTATCTTCATTATAAATGAAATGCAATTTAGTTATTTGTATGCCTCTGATGTTTGCTTTAGCAAAACAAATAATTTACTGTCGGTATTCTGTCAGCGTTTAAAATAGTAAAAGTATTTTACTATGAGTTTCGATTATCCTGTCATAGGTATATTATTTAAAATCCAGGGCTATTTGCGTGATTCATATGTGTGCCATGAAAAAGTTCTCTGCCGTTCACAGTCGGCTTAAAACTGTAGGTCTCTCCATTTGAGGAACAATATCAAGACGCACGCCACAAATAGGAGAAGGTGTGTAAATGTGAAATTTCTTCTACTTCGCATTTAGTACAAACTGCAATACTGCAAGTCCCTGGCAAAAGGCCTTTCAATATCTTTTTCAATACCACGTCACGTCAGAGAATATTTTTCACTTTAATTTTAATCCGAATTTCATTTCAGTGGAAATGTTGAGTTGAACTTGTATTTATTTAGTATCAGGTGTTTTTTTTAACTGCATTTGAACTATCGCTATGTTGATGTTTTTCTAGCAGTGTAAACATTGTCCATACTTGCAGAGGAAATGCTGCTGGAGAGACAAATCCTTGGCCGGATATAAATCCGTGTCATTCCGGTAAAGTAGGACTCTCGTGGGAATGAACTATCGATATCTATAACTATGATTCGACAGCTGAGAATGGCATGCTGTGTTGACATTTCTATGCAGTAAGGATTATATATATATATATATATATATATATAATTTGCGCGTACATCCTTTTTGGGTGTTTGGCCGAGTGGCGTGCGTCTTGATGTTGTTTCACAAATGGAGAGACCTAAGTTTCAAGCCGACTCCGAACGGCAGATATTTTTATGAGGAGCTTTTCATGGCAGAAATACACTCGGAGGTTAGCCATTGCCTGCCGAGAGGCGACCGCTATTAAAAAAATGTTTTTCTTAATTTTGGTGTTTCACCGAGATTCGAACCAACGTTCTCCCTGTGAATTCCGAATGGTAATCACGCACCAACCCATTCGGCTACGGCGGCCACAGCAAGGTTTGGCTTGGAAAAAATTGGACTGATCTAATGGACCATGTAACTTGTAGCCGCTGCAGTTATATTCAAAGATTAAATCCATGAAATTTGTCAATTCAATTTCAATTTATTTGATTTGTTTTGTACATAGTAAGACAGAGTCTTGTGGTAGTACATCTTCTTATAATTCTAGAATACGAGGATGGTATACATAGAAATTCTACTTAGATTTAAAACTATTTTAACTATTAAACTTATAGACTAAAACTTAGAGTAGTAAGTGAGAAGAAGAGAAAGATGGTGGGAATGGGAGAAGGAAAGGGGTATTAAAGGTTAGAAATAATTAGAAACTGCAGTTTTAAAACACCTTGCTTGTTTTATAAGCTTTATTGTAGTTGGTATAGAATTCCATAGTTTAATGGCACTGACAAAGAACAGATTATAATAAAAAAAATTCATGTCAACAATTTTTCTGTTTTGTATTATAATTTTTAGTTCTAAAGTTCTTAAAGAAACACCTGATATAGGGGTTTTATTAAAGTCAGTTCGTATAAGCCACGCCAATTAGAGTAAGGGACGCAAGTGCTTGCAATGATTCCACTTTCGACGAAAATAAGTATTTATATGTGCAAATACGTGTGCGTGTGTTTGTGAGTGTACATTTGTACTCAGAATTCACGCTAGATTGTCAACAAGGAGTTTACTTATTGTTGATAGTCTCTATTTGCGAACGAAACGAAGTGGCCGCAGGTAAAAAAATGGATGTGCCAACAATGAAAACTGCAAGCACAACAATAACAGTAAATTGCAGTTAGCTAACGGTTTCCAGAGGGATCTGAGCCATGTGAAAAGCAACAATCAGCCCGCCAGCCATCAACCACCAACCGCAGGATAACGTAGGTATAGGTGTTGACTGTAGGTGAGTGAATGTGTATATGTTTGTATGTACTTATAGGGTACTTCCCACTCAGTTCCTTTTAAAACAAAATATCAAAATATATGTCTAAAGTTAATTAAAATTATAAATTTCCAAATTCTTGCCTTGGAACTTTTCGAACAAATTTTCTCTTGCGGTTAATTTTTGATGAAGACTTTAGGAAATATCGGCCAGCTTTCATTATTTGGTAATGAAATTCACTGGCTGCACTTAATATTAAGAAAAACGCATAAAAGTAGCTGGTAACAAAAATTTGGCGAAAGCACAGTAGGTCAAATAGACACATTTTCTGTGCAAAAATCAAAATTAAAAATCTCATTAAAACTAAAAATTTACCCATTCACTACAAAAAGCGATTAATCCTTCCAAAACCATTCTTGCTTAGTCAACTTTGTGATTAAAAAGTGCCTTTTTGTTCCTTTATGCGTTGCTTCAGTCAAATTTCAAAAAAGTTTTTGAGTTGTGGAAAAATATTAATCTGAAGGAGTTACATAAGTCCAAATTATGGGTATGGTTGTTGAGTGCTTGTGTGTACACGAACGTACTTAATTCTGGAGAGCGGGCGCATTGTGCCAGAAAGGATGCACTTTTCGAGTCAGTTTTCAACTTCTTTTTTCATTAAAGTTATTTATTACATTTTCAGATTTCCTAGAAGTGGAGTGTATATTCTCATAGTATTGCAACCTTTTTCTTTATAATTCGCCAATAAGATACTTCATGAATCGCAAAAATAAGATAATTTTTCAGCCGATTTTGATAGCTTCAACTTTTGTTTTTTTATTTCTGCATCAATTCCTGCCTGTCTCGACTCATTTTCATGGGGATGAACTTAGTTTTCGGCTCTGTAAAATGTATTTCAGTTATCGCTAGAAATATTGAAAATACCCAAAGGCTCGCGGGAACACTCGACGCTTCGCTTTTCCTTCAGAAGTGATATGTGCATTCTCGGTATTCATCTTACGCTGATCCTTACTTTAGGTTTCGGTGATTGTCACTCTTCATTAAGATGAAGAAGTGCCCACTTAGATCTTGTGGGCGTGTTTATTGGTACATTTTGCTACCACTTGTTTCGGCTCAAGTCTTCACTTCTCATCCCCATTGTGATGAACACTCTTCCTCTCTCTGAAAAACGATGAAACGTTGTGAATGGTTGAAGATTTTAAGTCAACCAGACACCCAACGAGGTAAAAACTTAGACAGCGATCTTTATTCTGGCAAGAACGGTACAGTGCTAGAGAAAGTCCTCAATATTCTCCATTTTTCCCCGTTTTTGCAGCTGCTACAGAAGGCATACGCTTCCCGTGCGTTCCAGCGATGATTCCAACTACTGCAGTAATGGAAGGCCGGTCTGGATTGAAGAATAACTTAGTTCTATGTTCATACCTTCTAGCCCAACTTGTCTAGTAAGCTCAGGATTGAGCACTGGGGCCCATCTGCGGTACTCTTTCGCGGTGAGTAGACCATCCTGACCCCGAATTTGCTTGGGGATAAAGAAATGGTCACGTTCCTGGCAGAGTGGACTGATTTACGTTCTTAGCTAACTTAACTTAGAACTAAGTTTAGAAAGCACTAAAATAAATTTGAATTTAGTAATTTAACAAATATATTCTTGGGCTGAGAAGAATCCAACATAATAGAATTCAAAAGCTTGTTGAGTTCTCGAGTCGCACGCGCTAATGGGAAATTTCTCGCGTAATTCGTACTAAGGATCTGCGCATAATAAGGAAAATTGAAATGAAGTGTTCTCGCAGGAATAAGAAATTTGGTAGCAAGCAGTAATGCCGGGCAATCACTTACCAAACCATGCCCAAAAGACAAGGGGAAAACAGTCCTTTTGCTTTCGAGGGACTTAAGGTTAATCAGAAGGTGGCGAGAATTTTACGGAGGGCTGGGAGTGGAGAAATTTAGGGGATAAAGAGAAGATTTAAGGAAATCTCTTTGAATATGCCTAATTCTTTCAGATGGATGCAGCACATACAATCTTTGGACGATCAAAAAGCGCGTATAGTAAATTCAGAGTGTAGGGATCTGTGAGATTAGAAGTATTTCGACGCACAAATCCCAGCGCAGCAGATGATTTAGATATAATAAAATTGACGTAGTTGCTGAAACAAAGAGACCTTAAAGATTGCACCAAGGTCTCTGATCTCGTCAACAGACTGAAGGGGAGTACCAGAGATATAGTAGGAAGTGAGTACTACGTTAAGTAGTTCGGAGAACGTAATGTGATAACACTTATTAATATTGAGATGTAGGGGACACTGACAACACTGTAAGTGCAATCTATTGATCTTTAACTGATCCCTTGAAGCAGGGAAACTTTTGGGTCATTCGAAAAGGAAACTTTTAGGTCGCTCGCGCAAAGTAAACTTCCCCTATTTTTGTGATTTGTTTCTTTTACCATAACTTTTATATCTGTAGTGTGCCCAGTGGTTGGCACCTCGACGTGAAAGATCTATTGTTTCATTTTGAGCGCTGATCATCTTCAATTGACTCTCTACCTATCTTAAATAGGCTGTGTACCACTGTTTTTGTTTTCGATTTGGGAAAGTGTCCCGATTACAGCATATGCATATCTTCCATATTTATTTATGGAGGCTTTTCCTTGCTTAGCGATGAATTTAATCAGGGCGCATAACTAAATTTTGTCCAAGTTTATGTTTTCTTTCCAAATAACTCTTTTATCGGGCGATATTCCAAATAAATCGTTTCGAGGGAAGGTGGGTATTTGTAATAGCATCCCATTCTGCAAACTTGTTGACCCATCCTTATGCTCCATGAATATCATGAATATCATCTCTGCACTTAGCGTCTTTTTTCTAATTTCAAAGTATGCGACCCTAATGGGCAACCCTTTACAAGGGCAGCAACACTTGCGCAAATGTTGCTTCTGAAGTGATTTTGTTGTATTACAGGCCACACACGGCTACAGAGAATGAATGCATATATGTATGTGTATTTGTGTGTGCACACGTATACAAGTGAATATTATATTTCTCTTTTATGTGCATACTCACATGCACTGCCCCACACACATTCATAGGAGAAAGCAGCAAAATGCAATCTACCGCAAAACCTATTCAAGTTTTTAATCCTCGACTCTCCAGGGTGCTCGACCATCATCAAAGTTTATGGTTTGCGGGTGGCAATGGCGGATGGCGGATGGCGAATCACACGGCTGGCAATCGGCGCAACGGTGCGAATGGTGCAAATTTACAATATATTTTCGGCGCAAATTGCCTCTTTTAAACGATCGCTTTGCGTGCAACAAGCAAACAAAGCATCCTTGCATGTTTGTGTTAGTGTTGCCAACATTACCTGTGATTGTGCGGCGGTGGGCCTGCATGTAAACGATATTTGTCTGCGGCTTTGATGGCGGCACGGCGTGGCATGCACCACTTCAAGCTGCATAATAGCGGTTATCATGTTACGAAAATAAACAAAAACTATAATGCCGACAATATTGTAAAAGTACAAAGTGCAGCCATTCGAAACACACACATAAGCTCACACACACACACGCATAAACGTGGTAAGGAAAAACTAGTTCACAGTTGCTTGTATTTTGCAGCGCAAGTGTTGCCCTCAACTGGCTTTGGCGTGCACATTGTTGCACGTGCAACACGCCAAGTTATTTAACAGCTGCCACAACCTCCCTCTTGCATTGCAGTAATTGCATTTATTTATTGAAGTTTCATCAACGCTGTTGCTTGCATCAGTTGGCGTACGTACAGTCTAGCGTAAAAGTTTACGACCATTGAAAATAGCTGTGGTACCAACTAATTTAAATTACGAGAAACTTTATTTGAACGAATACTACATAATTAATTCATACATGTTTTTGATTTATTTTAATTTTATTTTTGGTGAAAGATTTCAATGTCGCAATTGTTCCACTCTATCCTTTGGAATAACATTCATTAAACTACACTAAACTTTGAATTCTGCTAAGACTGCTTTTTTGGCTACTTTTTGGCTACTTTATCTGCCAGTAACGGCCGCCGTAGCCGAATGCGTTGATCTGTGACTGCCATTCAGGAGTGCGTAGATTCAAATCTCCGTGCATGAAATAGCAAAATGGCAAACCTGCCGGAGTCGGTTTAAACAGGAGGTCCCTTCATTTGTGTAACAACATCAAAACGTATGCCACAAATAGGAGGAGGAGATCGGCCAAGCACCCAACAGATGTGTACGCGCCAGTTATTTACTTTTTTTACTTCATCTTCCAGTAACATTCATAAATTTTTTATAATATTCTGACCTGTACTGCGGGCTGGTCACGGAAAGGTATGAATGCTTTGATGAGCAAACCTATTCATTGTGACATGACTTGCATATGGACGAGCGTTGCCCTCTCGAGATCTCATTCAAATGGGTAAGAGCTTCATAAATTTCTCACCGGAATAATAACGTTAATTGGTGCAAGCAATGCCACCTGGAATTAAACTAAATACAAAAGGAAGCGATAGAATCGAGCTTCTGCCCTCAAGCGACTTTAATCCAATTAATAAGAAGTGGGAGCTATAAGAGGGACAGAAACGTGTAAAGATCTTAGGGCATATTTAAGAAACATGTTTTGTACCCCTTCTATTCTTGTGATATCAAATCGGCGACAAGGTCTCCAAATAAATAAAGCATATTCCACCCTAGATAAGAAGTTTGAAATGTTACGTGAAACAAAGCCCTAGATCGAGAAGGATTATGAGATAACATAATTGATATATCTTGAAAATGATAAATTACAGTCAAAAATTACTCCAAGATCGTTGGTCTCATCCACAGATTACAGGACATTATTAAAGATTGTAGATGATTGTAGAATAAATATAAGATTTGGAGTAAGTGACTTGAAAAATTTTTTTTTTTTTTATTTAAAGAGATACATGAATATGTACACCAAGAAACGAGTTTATTAAGGTCAGCCTCGAATCTAAGCACATCTTCTGGGTTTCTTATTAAGTCGTCTGTATTTAATAGGTGCCTGGCGAATGAAAAGCATCTGCTAATATCGTTCATAAATAAGACTAAGATTAGGGGGCCAAAACACTACCTTGAGGTACCTCGGAAGCAGCAATGAAAGGGGAAGATGACTCAGCCTCAATTGTAACAAGACAACTCCTTTCACTTAGATGCGATTTCAACCATAAAAGGAAAACCGACTGAAAGACAAGAGAGCGCAGCTTACACAAAATAGTTCTGTGTGACACAGTGACAAAAGCCTTGGAGAAATCAGTGTAGATGCGCTCGAAGTACAATTGAATACAATATTCACTGAAAACGGCCAAGTTGAAACTGTGGACCTACTTGTTACAAAACTACGCTCGTTGTACGAAATTAGACATTTCATTTATGTAATTTTTTTATTTCAATTTATTTCAAAGTATAATTGGCCGCCGTAGCCGAATGGGTTGGAGCGTGATTACTATTCGGAATTCACAGAGAGGTCGTTGGTTCGAATCTCGGTGAAAGCAAAATTAATAAAAACATTTTTCTAATAGCGGTCGCCCCTCGGCAGGCAATGGCAAACCCCGAGTGTATTCCTGCCATGAAAAAGCTCCTCATAAAAATATCTGCCGTTCGGAGTCGGCTTAAAACTTCAGGCCCCTCCATTTGTGGAACAACATCAAGACGCACACCACAAATAGGAGGAGGAGTTCGGCCAAACACCTAACAGAATTGTACGCGCCAATTATTTATTTATTTTTTGTTTATAATTGATCTTTAATAACAGTTTCGAATAATTTGAGCTACAGCAGCAATATTCCCAACAGATGGTAACATTTTTTGTCTGCCAGTCCTTTTTCCATCCACTACAGAACCTGGTTTTTGAATTTTTTTCACCAACGCTGGAATCGTCGACTCATTCGTACAAATATTTCTACCAAAAAAATTAAGAATTTCGATATTTGTTGATCTTAAATCGACCATTATTATAATAGGTTTCAATAATTTTTGCGCTTTGTCCAACGTGTAAAATTGTACATCCATCTACTTGACAAATGTTAAAAAAGATATAAAAGAAAGGTACCGTTTCGAAAATATTCACTGCTGACATCTAGGCGTTACTTTTAAAAGATCCTTTATATGTAAATATAATTGCCGCGTACATCCTTCGTTGGATGTTTGACTAGCTCTTTCTCGAATTTTTGATGTGCGTTTTGGAGTTGTTACACAAGTGAAGGGAAGTACAGTTTTGTGCCGCCTTCGAATGTCAATTGAGTATTCACGAGGAGCTCATTCATGGCTTTGCTCTGTATGCTCTATGTTCGCAGTGGATTCGAAACTTACATGCCCCCACAAATAAAAGGCCAAAAGTGTGATACCACATGATCTTGGTGACTAATCCACTGTCCGAAACGAGAAATAAATTGTTCACCAAAACAATTACACAGTAAATCCATTGTATTGGAACCAAATGATGTGAAGATCACGAGCTGCAGTTTTTGGCATCAAAAGATGTGAAGAAATATGGGACGAGGATTCCTCCAGCCAATAGGCTGCACCAAACGGTGGTTTTCAATGGATTTAATGGTTGTTTTTGAATGGCTTCGGGCTGCTCTTCAGCCTAAATACGGCAATTTCGCTTATTGTGGCAACCATCGAGCCAGAAATGAACCTCATCGCTGTACACCATAAGTTGGTGTACGATGAACACTTTTTAGAGAGCATCAATTTTCGTAATACAATTGCCCGATTTGTTAAACGTTGTTGAGACGTCAGTTTTTCCATGATGAAATGTCTATGGATACTGAAAAATATTATGCTGCATAACCTTAAGCCTTGCAAAAATTCATGATTTTCCATTATCAAGCCGGTATATCCTAATATAATATAAATATAATGCACTGGAGCTATTCTGAGTTTATATTCGGATTCACCGCGTTAATAACCTTTGGGAAATTGGTTCCGAAAATCAATCAACTTTTGGCCAGTGTAATCAAAATAATATAAAATGTTTCCAAATATTCTCATTGGCAAAACATTTTTCCACTTTTTCTAATTTAGTTCAAATATTTCAATAGCACCCTGGAAAAGCAACCGAAATTAGAATTTGCCAGCAGCAAAGAGACGATCGTGTAAGATTAACCGTTAACAAATACAGAGAATAAAAGACGCATGACTTTTCTAAAATTCATTCCTTAGATTGATGACATTAGTGGAGACTTTAATTGATAGCTTCCCATTGAAGGATTCGTGTATCGCGATACCGCTACTCGGCTCATCATGAGTTCCCTCGGAGAAGCTGTTGGCCGTCGTTTCTTTTCTTTTCCTACTCTGCTTTGTTTACTCTAACCTGAATGACTATTAACTTTTGCTTAGAAAAGCTGACTGTTCTGATTATTTTGACATTCTGTTCTTAGATTTATTGGAGGTTTGCATTTCGACCTCATGGTCGTTTGTGCCCTCATTCTCTTTTTAGTTCCCTCACACACCTCATCTGCAGTTGCGTAATGGGAAAGTTACGCTCATTCTTTACTTCAAACAGCGCAACGTTGTTTTCAACCATTCTTGAGTGATGATCTCAAATTACATTCTTTTGCCTTTCAGCTACAAATTCTAGTAAATTTGTTTCTTGGAAATTTTTTTCATTTTCTTCTTATAATCGACAAAAATTTTGCAAATAGCTTTTTTAAGTCGTCTGAAATTTTACGCAGAACTGTATACATGTACAAATTTGTAGCTACATATATACTCGTATATCTGTAGGTATGTAACAAAAGCTTTGGCCATAAATATTTTCCCGCATTGCTTGTAAAAGTGTCAAAGTGACTGCATAGACCTGAATTAATACTTTTGGTGAAGGTTAAAGCAATAAAAAAGTAGTTTGCGCGAGTAAATATTTGATATAAATGTAAATGTGTCAAAAGAAGGTTGTTCAGAATGCTTTTTTAAAATTTGTAGTTGCATAACCAATTTGTATATGTTATTCATCATGTGTGTATGCATATATATATGTATATGTCCCAAATGCAAACACAATAAAAAAATAATAAACATTCATAAAGCCAATAAAAACACAATGGATTACCTGCTATTCACATTTGGGAGTAGATTAGCACAAAATATTGTAAAAAAAAATAGGACGGCTTCTCTTTTTTCCCACAAAAATGTTATTTAAATTAACACAGCATTTAGTATTGCCATAAATATTGATAAACCGTCTTTCAAGCCTATCGATACCTCTGAGTTGCTTCTATTTTTCTTCTTTTTTTTTTGGTAAATTTTAGTACGCTAAAATAATTTTCAACCAGCTTAATTTAAGCTTTCACACAATAAAATTAGCGAATGAGACCACCATAAGGAGTATGTGGGAAAACGATTAAAGAAGCAGACAATTATGGTACGTAAATTGGATAATCCTCAAATCCATAAAGCAATATATCCGTGGAGATCTACAGACGAAAGCTTATAAGCCTTAAACTAAACCAAAGAACGAGTTGAATGAGGAAAGAAGCTGTTGCCGTGGCACGCAAGCCAATTTAAAATTATCCTTTTGAAGGGGAAAAAGTGTTTGCGATGATATTTTTATTAAAATAAATGAAAAAAAAAAATAAAACCGAAAATATTCTTCTAAGTAACCAAAACGGTCATCAAGATGCATACGTTGCGGTATAGAAGTCATTTTTCCGAATAAAGAGTAACGGCAAAGGCAAATGCAAAGATGCACGGACTGACTGGCGATGAACTTTATAAATATTTTCTTTAATTGATAATGCTCATTAAGGGATGGTATTTACCCGGGGAGGCAACTGACGCTGGGCACACGAGACCTTTCGCTCATTCGTTTCTGTTATCACAGAATTTGCAGACTTCTCCACTCGCGACACCACTAAATTATGTACTAAGTAATTCACGCTGCTAGCCAGCTTTTGGTCAGTGTCCAAAAAGGTAGGCACCAGAACCATCGGCACTCTCCTTTTTGTTGCTCGCTGGCATCATCTCGGTTTCCAAATGGTTGAAGGTGAGCGCTTTTTCTATGCACCAGTTGACTACATTATTCTACGTGAACTACATTTGATAACAGATTATTTGCCGACTACTGGTATCGGAGATCTCCTGCCCAAGGAATTGCACAACTTATTTCTCAGGAAAGTGCAGAAGTAATGAAGCTCCATTTTTCTTATCCTATTTCGAAAATCCTGTGAGCCCAGTACAATAGACGTAGGACTCCGAAAGTCCGAAGGACGCCACGCCATTTAATTTCCAAACTTGTAGCTGTGCTTACCGGTCATTGGCTGATCGGCACTCACGCAGGAAAGCTGGGTTTACCATTTAATCCCCATTTCAGAAGTTATGGGGACCTTTCAGAGTAGGACACAATTGAAAACATTCTCTGTAAATGTCCAGGTTTGACAGCCAGACAATTAAAGGCACTGAGTACTCCTTTCTTCGACAGCTAGAAGCAGTGCGCCAACGTACAAGTAAATCCATGGAATCCGAAGATATCTGCTTGTTGGAGAAGAAACGAGATCTGAGAAGGTCTCGGCAACAATATCGTTCTCCAAAAAGGAGGGGGATCTTCACGATTTTCTTTCTAGTCTTACTCCTATTGACCAAGCAGATTATGCATTGTGGAAAGCAACAAAAAATATAAATCGGCCCATACATTACGAATTACCAGTTCGACTAGGGAATGGTAACTGGACACGTACGGATTCTGAAAAAGGGTGCGTATTTGCTGATCATCTGGAATCTGTCTTCACTCTCAATCAATCATTGGGACTGCTTGTGTACCACTAAACATATTGCAGCCACCAAAAAAGCCAATACGATTCAAAACAAATAACATAGTTTCAGTTATTAATCAACTTAATCCTAAAAATGTACCAGGTTATGACAAAATCACCCGAATCAGCTGAAATAGCTTCCCAATATTGCCACTGGAAACTCGTCATCTCTAGCTCCATCCATTCATTCACATCACATTCACATTCCGATTCAATCATATATGTACATATATCTGATTGAACAAATAATTAGTTCATTAGCACTGGCAAGGAAACATATATAATACCCTAGCACATAAGATTTGTTAGTTTCTTATACAAGAAAGATTCAATAAATAAAAAAATTACAAAAAAAGTTGTCGCGCAAAAAATGTCAGCGACCTTAAACCTTGTAAATAACTAGGTGATTTCAAAAGAACCACTTTCTCAGTAATTTACTTGCAAAAGTGTGCACCAACAACTATACAGTAAATGGTATTGCCACTTTATCTCGTGCTAGAATTTGCACTGCCGTTGAAATGCTGGTAATTGTTGAAGAGAAATGTTGTTGCTGACATGTCAGAAACTTTCAGTTGAAGTTTCAAAAAGGTTTTATCAAAAGACAAAATTTAAAAAATCGAAATGACAGCTACTAACAAAAGGCAACCGTTACAAATATCGAGTGTGAAAAAGTTAAAAAATATTTCACACGGGTCAGCGCATGTGTTGCACTAAAACGGATTGCACGTAAAACAACAACAAATTCTGACCATGTATGAAAAATTTGTGGAAAAGCGAATTCGAACCAAATTCAATTTATGCTTTATTCATTTTGCAAAACAAAAACACAAAAAAGCCAATGAATGAATTGAAGCGTAAATTTTCGAATTTTAAAAGCGTTGCAGGTAGTAGATGTGAAATTTAGCTGACTGAAGGCCATCTGTTTCAATTTCACCTGACCTCGCATGCTGACTAAAATTTTAAAATTTCGATTAAGAATTTGTTTACATTTTTTTCTTTCTTATATTTTTCTATTATCAGTAACGCAAATTGTTTCACTTCATCTATTGTTTTGTCATGAAAAAGTTTCGCTCATTATTTCACAATTCGATCGTTCAAATCCATTTCTCGGAAGTTTTTGTTTTGCTCACTAATTCAAACCACAAATTTTGTTTTGCTCTAACTTTGGAGCCACACGTACAAATAACCCTTTGGAATACGGTTAATACTCACTTGGAAAGTGATTTTCAAGTGCAGTCCAATGCTGCTCAGAGGGCTATTAGGTTGAAAGAGGTTGGCTTCTGGAGGCAATCTCCTGTAGGACGAGTTAGCATTTTGAGTCATATTTCTCCTTCCTTCCCTATACTTCGTACAGATATCGCCATCCGTAAACTGGGTTTTGAGCGTTGTGCAAGGTCTATCTTTAGAAAACAGGCCGAATTGGAAGGAGGGGGAGTCTACACGGACATAAGTACCTCTGTTTTCCCCGACGGATCAAAGATGAAATGTAAATAAGTCAATATTTACGTGTCCTTTAATCTGCCAAAAAATATCTAGTAGTGTTTTTCAAGCAGAGGTCTTTACGGTCCTATAGGCAAGCAAAATTCCTCGGGATCCCTGTTCCGAGGAAGATATAAATATCTTTCCGGTAGTAGCACTGTCGTCGCCATGTTGCACCTCTCTTTTGCTCAACTCATGTAAGGAGGAGTTTGCCAAGAAAGGGATCGATAGAACCGGTTTCAGTTGTCCCCATCTCAGATATAGGGTTCCCCTGACCATTGTAAAAGGGAAACTGCACAATTTCTTATATTTTTATCTTATCATGCGCTTTCTAAATAACCCATTGGCCTCAGTACGACAGAAGCAGGTCACTTAAAGTGCTGGGGATCCCCGACATTCAATTTCAAAGCTCATAGCGGTGTTCATCATGTGCGGAACTCATGCGGAGTAGCTTGGACTTCCGTACAAGCCCCATTGCAGAAACTGACGATGCCAATCATAAACTGTAATCTATTGGAAATACTTCAGCAGAAATAGAAGCAGCAACCCTATGTCGTAGCTGTTCTTAGTAATCTTAGCTTTGGGTGCCGAATGTTTCGTGTACCGAATTCTTATATTTTTTTCAGCCGTTGATGTTATTACCATGGGCGGTTACGCTGAAAAAAAACTATTAAAAACGCTGCTGGGCCTTGCGTACCAGTCACAATGGAGAACTTACTCTGCTTCTTTCCTCTTCATACGGCTATTTATAAAGAGGCTCTCATTGCGATTAGTTATAAGGATAGCGAAAGGTTCTCATAGATGCCGATCTGATGAAAAGCAACCCAACACATCTTCTTCGTTTTACGTAAGCGACGCACTGCCTCTTTGAGCTTCCTTCACTTCGGAAATTTTAGAAGAAGCGGTTGATCAGTGATGTAAATAACGCACTTTGTCGAAATACAGTGGAGAAGCGTCTAAGTGTCCACACAAACAAAAATACGCAATAAAAATGGCGAAAGATTTCTAGTGCTCCGAGGACAGTGACATGTAATGCAGAGCGTGAAATCTTTTGGGAGCATCGCTGATAAGCAACATTCTCAAAAATAGAGGCTTTTTCACGAAAAGTGCTCGAACTTTGGTAAATTTAGCGGGAAAAACTCCTGCCAAAGTTCAAGTGCACTTATTGGAGCGCCCTTATTGCACCTTTTTTAGTGAAAGGGGAAAAACTTAAAAATGTCAAGGCATTTTCTTTTTCCTAAATTTGTGTCATTTACCTTATATGTATGAGTGCAGATGGATACAAAATGTTACTAGAAAAGCTCTAACCCACATACGTTTGATTTCAGCTGAAAAGCCAATACTTATTTACTCTGTCAAACTGCAAAAACCACACAAAAATGTTTGCATTAAAGATCTTATCCAACTTCGACATTTTTTAAATCAAACAATTCTAGCAGACTGGCATACTGGCTTTGGAATTACTTTTAATCCATCGAATCAGTTCCATCAGTACAGGTTGAAGCTCTGCTATATTTACTCCTTCACTTATCTACTCCTGCAACGATATTTGATGTCTGTTTGTTAGCAAATATTTGCACCGTCGACAGCTGGCCAATCGATGTTGGACATCCGAGCGTTTCGCCATACCTTTCCATTTTCCCTTACGTCCCTTTTAAAATGTTGAACACTTTCATGCTCTGCTGCAAATTCGAAAACTTTTGCTTCAAGCAAGGGCGGATATTGCCAACGAGAAGAAATTGAAAATTGATGGTCACTTAAAGTTTTGCAACCAACTTGACAGCTGTTGAATGTTGTTCAAACAAACGTGAACACATACATAGTCACATGCATACGTTCGCAAGTATCGACTGCTGATAAAAAGAGTCTATAAACCCACAATTGACGGGTCAGCTACTTCAGCCAACGGCAAGGTGACTCGCAGCTTCAGGTGCAGTGCGACGTTTCTGAGAAGTTTCAAAGTCCACTCCTTCACCGATCAACACTTTCACCACTATCAGCCGCCAGCCACCCGCATCAGCATCATTATTATCACCACATCGAAATGCTACACCAACGCATGGCTCAGCAACTTTGTAGTGCAACACTGCGCTAACTTGACGCTCTGCTGCAGCGCACACTCGTAAGCGTGAGTACTTTCACAACTATGTTTCATGATTGGCATGCATTTTTGCTATTACTGAACTTACTTGGGCAACAACACATACATACGTAAATGTATGTATGTGTAGAGGTTGTTTGGTACCAAGTACATCAACTTTTCAACTCTCACAAAAACAAAATTTGTTGACATTTTTCGATTCAAGCCAAATATTTTCAGCGAAACATTAAACTCATACTAAACCAACTCACAAACAACCCGTCAAAATTAAAATTTAAAATGCACATAGCTATTGAAAAAGTTTACATTCAGCAGCACGCGCTGACTCGCTCACTGGTTAATTATTCAAAATTATTTGCTCGGTTTCATGGTTGTTTTTCCAACGAAAATATAAACAACCACAGCTGCAAATAATACAGTGGCAGTTTCAATAGTTTCCACTGCCTATAATCAGTTTTGCTGTACCCTCACAGCAAAGTCCCACGGGAGATAATTAGTGCTTGAAGCCACAGTTGCACATCCCTCTTACCACTTCCTTACTTTTTCTCTCTTCAACTCTTTCTAAACAAAACATAAATATTGAGATGAACTTAGAAATTTCTCAGAAATGTTGCACTGCACTTGAAGCTGCCGGTCACCTTGCCGTTGGCTGAAGTAGCTGAAGGCGCAGGTAAGCAGATGGTGGGACTAATAGGCGAACCCAAGTTTCTCAGCATACCATTTTTATACCGAAGGAAAAAGAAATAAGTAGTCGTCTCTGAAGCCCTAAAGGCTCAAGAAATCCCGTTCGAAACACAAAATTTAAGGCAAATTCTTTGTTCGATATTTCTATCCATAGTGAGAATCGCAAAGCCCAGCTGCGGTTAACTAATAAAGTTAAATACCAAACACAAGCTAATAGACTGATCACGCTCAAACTTTGCGACGCTATAAAGGACAGTTTTACTAACATTCCAGCAAAAAAATGTAGATATATTTGTAACGCGCCTTTTAAATGAACGATTCCCGATATTTTTTTGACAGAATGTAAGTTAAAGCTTATTTTGGACACTCCAAGTGACAAAGTCGTTTAAGTCTTGCTATACTAAAGTTTTAGTCCTGCCTAGAGTAGAAGCGTACAGTGGTTAAAACCCCAATGCCGTTAATAAAAACATTCGCGGAGTAAGACTATGAGTCTTACAGGGTAGAGAGGAACTAGAATTACTTAGTCATTGGCTTGAAATTACTCTGATGTGGGTTCCCGGTAATAGGAACATACCGGGTAATGTGATAGCGGATGAGCTAGCAAGAAAAGATTCGACACTAGACATAGCAGAGGCGGTGGGAGTCTCTACCCCACTCAACACAATAAAAGCATCCATTGCCTCACACTATCATGCTTTAGCCGAAAGAAGATGGAAGCAATTGACTACATATATTACAACACAAAACACATGGCCGTCGTACAAAATCCAAACGATGAATACCCTATTGGGATGTTCTCGACCAAACATTTCACGCATCCCTGCAATCCTTACAGGTCATTGAACGTTAGGGGATTATGCAGCCAGACTCAACCTCCCCCATCTGCAGAAGCTGTCAAGCAGAAGTTGTGAAGGAAAGTCTTTTCCACTACTTATGTGAATGTCCAGGGCGACTAGGCCACGACTTCGCTCCTTCGGAAAGCCTTTCTTACAGCAAATTAATGAGATCGCAGACATTGGGATAAAGAATTTGCTGCTATACTTGGAACTCACTAAATGGATCTAACTTGGCAGCAAAACCATAAAAAAAAGACATCATCACACGAGAACAGTGGTAGTAAAACGGTGCTGGTCACTAATTAGGATTATTCCAATAGAAATACTCAACCACTTCAACAACAACAACAACACTATGATATAGCTTCTAAATAATCGTAGAATACTCCACATAAGACCGTATGAAAGACGTAGAAAATGTAGCACATTTTTGCCTTACAAAGCCTAAAATTCAATATGATTTTCTAACAATTTCCAGTAGTCAAATATGACTTTCGATTGAGAAATTTTGTGAAAAAATAATGCCAAGTTTTTTTTCGACCTCAACAGTTTCTGACAAAGCATTAAAAATACTGCAATGAGGCAGTGAAATGCGTTGAATTTTTGCAAAGAGGATTCCAAAGATTTTTTTACTATTTAGAGAGAGCGGATATTTAATAAACAAAATATGGAGATTGTCAATATCAATTTAAAGCATTTACATATCACTCAAATTTTTTATTATAGAAAAGATTTCAGGGCAGAAACATACTCGGAGGTTTGCCATTGCTTGCCGAGGGGCAAAAATAATACTCGTTCTAATTTCATTGTATATACAGTAAATTTCACTACAATTGTATATCGGTTTTTCCTATTAGCAGAAAAAAATAGATAAAATTGCACCAAATTATTTTACAATAATTGAATACGATTCGCATAATTTTTTTGCGGATATTCAGTTTTGTAGCTCATTCAATTGCAGTATAACAAAGTATAACAAATAATTTGAATAATTAAAAAAAAATATTGTTCATCCTTACCAATTTTTTTGATAATAATTAAAATTTATTTCAAAGAGCCTTCTCAGTGAAAATAGAAGCAATATTTTAGGTAAAAGATTTTCAATTTACTTGCACTACCTTTCACAATTTAATAATTGGCGTTCCTGTACATACATACAGACGATAATGTTGCGAAATTACTCTGCAGGAAAAGCCTCAACCCACCAAACGAATTTCTGGTTCCGAATTTCTACTTTGCCACACACGTGGCGCATAGCGCCAACTGCCTTGCAAATAAAAACGCAGAAAAGTGAAGAATTTGTTGTGCCATTAATTGAACCTAACCTTCTGGTCCGCACGCCTGTTCCACGTGGCAGAGAAATAAATGCACTGGAGGACAGCTGCCACTTCCTAAGATATTGTCAAGTAAAATGTATCAGTTGTTTATAATTATAGAAAACAGAAGTCCCGCGTAGTGCTCTTTGTGCTAGATTTACCTGAGTGGCCCCAGTTGGGCTAAAGTGCATTTCCCTACAGGGTATTTGCACTTTGACTTAGTGCGCGGTGCTATTTGAAATCGGCACTTTATTGCCTCATTAACGCGCCCGAGCATGGCAGCAGCAGCTGCTCTTAGTTGAACAGCCCTGCTACCAGTAATCCCGACGACTCCCACTAAATATTTGGCGCAACTGAGGCCACGGTTGTGCAAATAGTGGCTTGCGTAGATCCCAGTTGCTAATTTAGCAATTGAAGCAGTTAGTTGACAACAACGTTAAGTAGCCACTTAAGTACTTAAGTGATTACCGATGATTGCATCACTTTTCTACTGGAAATTTAAGTTAACTGCTCTCGTTGCTTCTACCTCTACCAGTTAAACGGCGAACTCTGTTAAAATATTCTGCCAATATTTGAGTAAATTTCTGATGTAAGTGGAAGAAGAAGAGTTTTATGAGCTATAGTAAAAGCGATTCCATTTATTATGTCTATTGAGCATACACTAAAAGCTAGGAAAGTGAGGGTCACTTAAAAGGGAAATATCTTCTGAATTAAAAAAATATAATTTTGTTCGTTAAAAATTATATCTGTTTATTTTATTCATTTTTTTTTTTTTTTGTTGCGAAATTACAACTCTGCAGATTACATGAATTCATATCTCCATTGTGTGAATTATTAAAAATTCAATTTGAATTTATGCTTTGGAAATATATTTACAATTCCACCGCTGCTAAGCTCCAAACTCATTTTGGCACACAAACAGATAAAAAGGGCGCTTTAGTAGGAAAACAGCTTCGCTGCGCTTCAATGCAACTCAACACCAGGCCAATGTGTTGTGCTATCAGAAAGCAAAACAACACACACATGTTCACAAATCCTTACGAATAATATTCGTATGTACACTAAGCCAAATGCGGGCAATCATTGTTGCCGCAGCCGCGCATACAACTACACGCGCAACAACAAACTATACACACACAAACGTATTGTACTTGAATATGCATAGCTACGTTGAATTGAATCGCCCGATCAGCGCGTTGGCTCGTCATGGTTAACTAGTTGCCTAAGGACATGGAGTGCAGTGCACGTGCAACAGTTACCAGTCGATGCAAGGTCAGCGCTGTGCAGGGCATTTTGTTCATTTCCGTTGACCTGCTTTTGGGAGCACAAAAAAAATAATCGCCGGTATTTAGCGATGGTAGCAGCAGAATTTCAAAGGCCCGACGATAGACACTACGGACGAAATTCGCAGCCATATACACATATTAGTGTTTGCATGTAGTTAATGCGCCAAAAACAAAGAGTCAATAAGGCGACCTCGCAGTGGGCAAAGCAGAACTTAGGAGCGGAAAGTTGTAGGAATATTACACCAGCAACGGATATTAAAACAAATTGGGAATAGGAAATATATCCAGCAGACGATTTTTCAGTTATCTTCTGGTTGATTTTTTTTTTACAAATAATAAATTTTCAACGGAATCGCTGAATCACAATTCAATGCCAACCGTCTTTCTACAAATACAACATAAGTCTTTTTTCGAATCACTCAAGAGGTCTCTGAAAATGCAAAATCGATGTTGGATTACGGCCCAGCTTATTTTAAACCGTCGTCATAATCGTAAAACCTTGCTACAAGAGTTATCTTCATTAGATTTAGAATGACCTTCAAAAAGACTTTCCGAGACAATCCCGAGATAAATAAAAACATATGAAAGAACGGCCTATCATAAATATCATATATAGGATTTTCCAATAACAGGTGTTAGAGGTGCGCTATCGAGAGATGATTAACGATTTTTTATGGTCGGAATTAGATGGTATTAATCTGGACAACGTTTATTTTCAACAAGACGGCGCTACGTGCCACACAAGCATTGAACAAGACCACAATTGGCCACCGAGATCTTGTCATTTAACACCTTGTGCCTTTTTTCTTTGGGGCCACGTGAAAGAGAAGGTCTACGCCAACAGCCCAGGGTCGATTCAAGACCTCAAATATGGAATTTGTGAGGCTATCGAGGACATAGGGCAACCACTTTGCAATTCGGTTATGGAAAATTTCATGAAAAGGATATTGTCCTGTAAGCGTGGTCGTCATTTGCCCGATGTTATTTTCCACTATTAACGGCATACCTTTCTCTTTGTAATGAAATAAACATCCGATCATTTATATTAAAAAATATAATTTTTCTTTGAATATCAAAATAACACCTCTTATTAAAAAACCCTTAAGTAGAAAATGCTAAACGAAGTCGGTTTCGTCTCCATTTGTCACCACTAAAGCTCCACAAGCTATGTTAGCTGCTCGTAAAGAAATACGGAGAACGTGATAGTGATTTTATAATTCCACAATTTATGGTAGATAGTAATCACGCTTCCTTAGCTCAGTTCGTGAGCTAAAAACACTTAATTTTTTCGCACCCTTCGGTTTAATAAGACAGGCTTACAAACAATTAAAGATTTTTTACCCAATAATCAGACCGTCCAATTTCAATGTAAAGTCGAATGGTGAGTCCGAAAATTCCCATAATTTTGGTTAAAAAAAGCTGAAGTTATGAATGGTGTTTATGGAACCGATACTGCAAAACAAAAGGTTTCATTCTGCATCGATTCCCTTCAGGCATTTATGATGTTAAAGAAAATGTCGATAAATCACAGAAATATTCAAAGTTGGCCGTCATATTAGTAGTCGTAGCAACGCCCACGAGCAAATAACACCAAAAAACAAGGTAGATCGAATTTCCATCTGCAATGCCTTAGCCGAACGGGATTAAATCGACCCATTTCATAAACGGATGGTAACTGGGGTTGAGAAATGGGCCACATACGACAATATTGTGCGAAAACGATCGTGGTCAAATCGTAATGAAGGAGCTCAAACGGATTAATGGCAAGGAAGGTTCTACAGTGTATTTGGTGAGACTTCAAAGGAGTAATTTATTATGCCCCTTGACTGATTAAGCAGAAATAGCTAGAATTAGCCAACAGAAGAAGTGTTGTATTCCATCAGGACACTGCAAGACACGTCTGTAATGACTAGCCAAAACACCGGAAGCTTGGTTTGGAAGTTTTAAATCATATACCATTTAGTCCGAACCTGGCACCAAGCGATTACCACCTTTTTCTCTCATTTCAAGACTTTCTGAATATCTGAAGAAGATTGTGAAAATCGATTATTAGAGTTTTTCGCCAATAAGGACCAAGACTTCTATGAGAGAGGCATTATGAAGCTAGCTTTAAAATGGCAACAAATTAAACAACAAAACGGTGCACATTTGACCCAAATCGGACAATCCGAAACATCTCAAATAAAGTTTTGAATTTTAGGCAAAAATAATGAAATTCTTTTTTCCCCCTAATTTAATATAATTGGCGCTTACAACGGGTATTCGGCCGAGCTCCTCCTCCTATTTGTGGCATAAATCTTGATTTTGTTCACAAATTCCCTCCATCATACAGTTATAAACTGACTCCGATCGGTAGATATTTTTTATGAGAAGCTTTTTAAATACACTCAGAGATTTGCTTTTGCTTGTCTAGGGGCGAAAATAATACTCGTTTTGAAGTCACTGTATATATAGTAAGTGTCACTAAAATCGTACATCGATTTTTCCTATTAGCTCAAATAAAAAAAAGTAGAAAAAAATCTAAATTGTAACCAAAATATTAATTAAAAAATTTAATACGATTTTTTCGAAATTTTTGTTTCAAATATTCAGTTTTGTAGCTCATTAAATTGCAGTATAACAAAACACAAGTTTGAATAATTAACATGTGCCGAAAGCTACTTAAATCTTACTTGCACTCCATATCATCCAAGTCTGCAAAGAGTCCACATGCTTTCACCATCACCTCCGTTTTCAAGAGTTAGTAAAGCTTGGTTAACGAGTGGGTACAACTTAATTGATTTCAGCCATGATTTCGCAATTATTTCCATTAAATATTTGTCGGCAAAAACTCTTTCATAGTGGCATAATTTTTCGAATTTTTTTTCTTTTCTCGCTTAAACACTTCCAATTACATTTTGTGTACTTTTTATGCATTTCCCCTTTGCTTGCTTTTCATCACTTGCGTTTTGTTTTTTCTTACTTACAGGGCGAAAGTGCTGGAGTGCTCCGCCAAGGAGGATCACAACGTGACTGACCTCTTCAAAACGTTGCTGTCTTTGTCGCGATTTCTACCCGTTGGGAGCAATAATGATGGCACAAGTGGACTGAAGCGACGCTCTTCGGCATATGTTAGCGCATCGTCAAGTAGAAGTAAGTACTCCTGCAACTAAATTCACAAAGAGCTAACAAACAAACGAACCTTCAAATAGTCGAGCGTTGTGTTGGCAAAACAATGAAAAAGGCAACCAAAAATGCAGACTAAGTAAACGTGAAGAAAAATTAATTTAAGATGCAACTGGTATATATGTGTAAGTGTATGTATGTGTAAGTGCACCTTGCACCTCGATTCACCCTTACAGTCTTTGCTGAAAATCGCAAGCGCCGAATGTCAACTACTAGAGTCCACTTAATTTGATCAGAGTTTGTCTTTCAAGTATCCGTTTTTTAACTTGATTTTTCGGTGTAGCTTGAGTTTATATGGCGTTTTCCAAAGACCTCTGGCGAGAAATTTTATGCTTGCTGACCTTTGTCTCTTCCATCTGCGTGTTTCGCGCGTTTGCTGCGTTACTTCTGCAATAACACCGTCATACGTGAGAGAGGAAGTATTTAAAACAGAAAATTTAATTTAATTTTTATTTTTCAATCATTTTGCCATACTAGTTGCTTGCTTTTATTTGCGTGTTAAATGTTGCATGCAACGAATTTCCTGAACAGTTTTTTTAATTACATAATCAAATGAAATTTCGATTTGTTTCACAGAGCAACTGAGGCTTTACAGATAGTTTGTTGTTAAATAATAATAATGATAATAATTTCTTCCTTGACAATGCTGAAGCTGGATCTTCCCAATTCCCTTATTGATGACAGCTCATGATTCCCTCGTCTTCTTCTTTGTCGAGGCCATCTAAGTGACTCAGTTTTCTTTCGGCTCGAGTTTCAAATTAATAAGAGGTACCTATTTAAGGATATACGGTTGCTCTTTGGCTGTAACCCTAATAAAAGAGGTCTACAAAATAAAAGCCGAAACGGAGAATGCCTTGACATCTGTCTAAATTTCAAATTTCCTACATTTATCAGTTTGTAGCCCAAAACCCAAGAACCAGACTACCCAATTCCTATGCAGTATCGGTCAATGAAGCTTTGGATTAAAGAGAAAAAGGTAGATCACAAAAATTTCTGAATTAGAGTTAAATAAATTTGATATTTTTGAATAAAATAAAACGTTTTGGGAATATTTTCAAAATTAACAAAAATACTTTTCTTGCAAAATTACGAAAACTTTCAAGTTATGTTGGGTGAAATAAATTCATACGTGGACTTCCATATGTGGGCTCAGCTACCGATGTTACACAGGAATTGGATGAACTGGTTCTTTGTTAAAAATCATCAATTAACTGTAAGCCAGAGTTACTGAATTGAATTCTCTACGACTTGTGAGAATTCTTTCTCTGTGACTATGACTATTTCAGAACTAAATTCAATAATGATTATTTTGCAAAAATTGTTTAAATAGAAAATAATTTGGCAAATAAAATATTATTTTTTGTATCAAAACAAGTCACAGTCTGTACACAAACGCGTTTCATATTATTTCATATCAAAATTCTGCAAGACGACTTTTGCAGACTTCACCAATTTGCGTTGTTGATTTTTCAGACCTCAGTCTTTCGGCATCGTTTAACTTCAAACGCAGTTGGCCCCCACTGCTCCTGATAAAATACAAAAGAATTACACATTTACATGATGTTTCATCTGTGTTTAAATTCACATTTCTCTGTACTTAACCAGCCACCAGACACCAGCAGGCTGTAAGTCATTTATCACCATCGCATTTCCACCGCCTCCGCAACTGCCAACTTTCCGCGCTCTGTCGCCTTACTCCCTCTCTCTTTGCTTAATATGTCGTGGATTCATTACAATTTCTGCTTTTTGCTTTCTTCAGCTTTGTTCATGAGCACTCAGCTCTACGTGTATGTGTGTGTGTGTGATGCGATTGCAGAGCGCGCACGTACCATGATTGCGACTGAGGCAAGAACAGTAGCAACATTGCGGTATCCGGTGCGTTTGTGTCGCAACAATTAAATGGAACAAAGGTTGCCAGGTTGCCATTGGAGTTACAGGTTCCGCAAGAGTTCAGTGTGCCGTGACATGACAGTTCACTTGCCAGTACCTAAGATAGTTTTTTGGCACCTAATACTTTGCATATTCACGGCAGTGGCGCCTTTGTTGTGCAAAATTTCCATTTTGCACCGTTTCTATACTGCCGCGCTCTGAGGTTCTACCTTTTAGAACATTTGTGTTTTGCCGTGTCTACCATTTCTCACAATATTCACCTATTTATTTGCCGTTGTTGTTGTGGTCTACTATTTCACTAAAATTCCAAAACTATTGCTCACATAAACAAGCACAAATAAAAACTTTCAATTACACAACAGTTAATTATCGTGTTCATCGACTTGAATGGTTGCTAATGGTGATTTTTGCTACAGGAAATTGCGTACCACATTCTACTAAGCGTAGGGCAGGTAAGCATTGCGCGTATATCTTGGCTTTCTTCGGTATTCCACAGCCGAGAGGTGTCTAAAAGCAAGCATTGTTTTGCTCCACTCATATTGTTTTTTTTTTAATATTAAGTTAAAATGACAAACAAGTAGAACTGTGGCTTATGTAAGTCTAAAAGATTTAGACTCAGTTTTTTCAACAAGTTTTGCTTTTCCAATTATAAAAATGCACTCAAGTAGTTTTGACATTTTTTTCGAAAGAAAATCTGGCGATGTTTCATGTATGTCATGCTTTTTTAGCACTGGGTCTGCGGTCATACCAAATAATTTGTATAGAAGGACACCATCAACGGTGAGCAAACATAAATACTCCTATAACTAAAATGTTGCTCATACGCCACGTCACATAATTTCTTTAATTACACGTAATTTATATCATTTTATATATATGTCCTTTTTTTTATTTTATAGACATGAATAAAATTATTAAATATAAAATGTAAATTTTCAAAATTAAACTAAGGCATCGCCTAGTTTTCTCTATCTAACTCTATTTTTGGCTAAGGTTTTGCCTGATTTCAGGATACTTGGGTTGTTTCCAACTCTCTTTTGGTACAGCGGATCCATGTCTAATGCTGTTCGGGCAATTTCGTTGCTTGTTAGGCATAGAATATGGCGAGCCAAGTTCATTTTCTACTATGAATTTCTATTTCGACTGGGCTGGTGTTTGTGTGTAACAAAAGGTCTTCTTTTGAAATAGGATTTGGCCAGAAAATTCGCAGTATTTGCTGGTCCAAACTTGGAGTTTGCTACTTGTTGCTTGCGTCAAGCTCCAAGTTGTGCAACTGTATAATAGCACTGCCTTGGCACAGCAGTTAAATATTCTTATTTTTGTGGTTTGTGAGACGTTGCTGCATCTCCAAACTTTATTGAGTGTAAGAAAAGCACTATGCGGCCGTTAATATCTTCTTCGGATCAGCCATCTTTAGTAATTTTGCTGCCAAGGTAACAAAAGCTGTCAATGTCTTCAATGACCTGACCATCAATTGAAAGCGGATTTAAGCTTAATTTTTCATGTATTGAATTTAAGGCCCAATTTTCGGCATTCTTCGAGAAGCACTTCAGTTTGGCCTCTATATGCTCGGAGCAATGCGTGAAAAAACATCATTGTCTCCGAGAAACTCATGTATATGCCAGCGGATGTTGGTTGTTGGTTGCGTCAAGAGCTGAGTCCAAAAATAGTAAGAAGATAGAGAGAGGGTGACAAAATGCATTCTTGTTTCACTCCTCTGGAGATGCCAAAAGGTTCACTTTCTCGCCCATTGTCAGACAGTGTCAGAAGCTCTTAAAAAATCACCCTTTATTTGCGTGTTAAATGTTGCATGCAACGAATTTCCTGAACAGTTTTATTAATCACGTAATCAAATGAAATTTCGATTTGTTTCACAGAACAACTGAAGCTTTACAGAGAGTTTGTTGTTAAATAATAAATTTGCCCGCAGCTCCTGCTAGTGATAATAATTTCTTCCTTGACAATGCTGAAGCTGGATCTTCCTATTATCCTTCCTTATTGATGACAGCTCACGATTCCCTCGTCTTCTCCTTTGACGAGTCCTTCTAAGTGACTCAGTTTTCTTTCGGCTCTCGCCCATTGTCAGACAGTGTCAAAAGCTCGCTCAAATCCCACAAAAGGTAGATACAAATGCGTGTTAAGTTCAACTGACTGTACAATAATTATACGCAGAGTAATAATGTGGTCAACTTAAGTCGCCCCGACTGAAAGCCAACAGAAATACGGCGAAGTAGCAAGCATGTCATCAATTTAGTTATGGCATTCAGCCACGTTTGCCCAAGACAATTTTTAGATTGGCTAAGGTGACCTTTTTTAGGGATCGTAACTATAATTTCTCTTTTCCATTTCGTGAAGACGACATTTGTAGCCCAGGCTTAAGGAAAAAAGGATATATGTCATATATATACATTATATTATGTTTTAACCTTTTGGCACTCAACAAAACTGCTTTATGGAGCCCTTAGCTGATAAAACTCGCTGGCAAAGACAACAATAGGTTAGCATTTGGAGTGGATGGAATGAGCTGCCAAGCGCGGTGCTAAATATTCTACCTATATAGCTCTCAGTAAAAGCTGCTAACATTGTGCGCCGCGAAAGGAATTTGTAAGCTTCCCGCTGAGATTGACCAGCGCACTTCCAACCGCAATCGAATCGCGTTATTCTCCACCCAAATTCACTTCGCGAAGCAGTGCAGTTAACAGTATCTCGCAGCATCTGTTCGTAGTTGGATAGAAAGGTTAGCGAAGGAGCCTTCAACGAGGAACTCTCTATTACGCTCAAATTTAGAATTTCAGATCACTACAGCGTTTCTCTTAAGTACCAACTATCAATGAATCTGCTGACCTGTGACTCGCTTAGTATTCTTAGAGGATATACCCAAATCTTTAGTCTGATAACCAAGCGGCAAACGAAACCTTAGTATCATTGAAAGTATGAATGAAAATGCACGGGAAACGGCTGACATTACTTTCAGATGCATCCCAATACAATTCATATGAGGGTCAGGCAGCAGTGGTATTACAAGAAACTGCATATGAAACTTCAATGAACCGGCAAAGTAAGGTAACCACGAGGTGATTTCTTGGTGCATAACTAGGCTGGAAATTCCTGAATGTTCTTGAACAGATGGGTCTCGAGTCAACTTAGCGAGTGCTTGGCGAAAAAATTTACCCGTAGGGTAGCCAAGACTTTCTGGTCACAGGTTGACCGAAGGCGGTCGAGGGATTTTCTGAGACTAACAAAGTCAATGTCAGCCTTTAAATCCAACAGAGAATCTCTCTTGTCAATAAGTGCTACTTTGGACTAAGCAGGTAATTAACTAAGTTGATGGTAGCAGAGGAAGCGGAAGGTCTCTTCTGCGTTAGAAAGATCAGGTGGAGATAGACTTGGTTTCCCTTGGTGTGTCGAACTGGCGGCTGTTAGCATGGGAAAGAAATGACTGGCGCGCTTTGTTAAACTCGGGAATCCATGCGGCAGGACTCAACATTATTTCAACCCACATGTGCGAAAGCAAAGCTGAATGGAGGATGCTGAGCTACCCTGCTTTCACAAGGCTTGGGCTTAAGCATTTTAGCTATTAACTAACTAACAAAACCAGAGGATATCACCCCCTACAGAATTCCGTCACTTTATGCAGCACTTTTCTTTCCGCCCTTCCTATTCACACTTTAAGCTAAATATGACAGAGAACAAATATTTCCGTAAACGAAAATTGTACTCGTATGTATGTAGACTGTTTAGAAAACAGTAAAAGCGGTGACCTTCAACTTCTGGTAGTACATCGGTCGAATTTCGACTTCATGCTGACCCAGACTAATTGGAAAGCCAAGATAAGCACAACCATACACTCTTGCATTACGATCTACACGATGTTCCATCGATGACATGTAACCACGTCTGTTAGCTCTTAGGTCACTCAATCTTTATTACTTTTGATTGCTTGCAATTTATGCTTTTCTTTACTTGTATTGTGTATTTATTGCTTTTTGGTGGATTTTCATCGTTCATTTATTCCATTTATCGGTTTGTACTTTTAATTAAGAATTTCAACTGAACTTAAAACGCTCTCCCGCGGGCAGCGAGGTGGACATAATCGGCTTATTGGCTGACAAGTTGCAACAGTATGCAGGAGTTGTCACACAATTTATACTCGCAGCTGGGCGGACCATACGTAGATGGCGCGGTGCAGGTGCAGATGGCATAGCGATGACAAAGACGCAAGCTGGGAGCAGCAGTAAAGGATAATAGAATGAGTCAAAAAGAGCAACAAATGAATACTGCAATCAAGTGAAATTCATTTAAACTACTTATATCTTCGTATGTAGGTGGATAAAGGGTTGTCAGCCTCACTTTTTTTTTAATTACGAAAATCGCGATACTGGGCTCCTTTTCAAGGAGCTATAAGCGTGTGCACCTGAATATAAAAAAATATATAGTAAATTTTTAATATAGAAAATTTGCAACACTGTCGGGAAGAAATGATCAACAATCAATGAAAATTTAGAGCCACTTCAAATTTTCACTTTACTACCCTAAAATTGTATAGGCTATGAATCTATATTTTTGTTTTTTTTTTACAATTGTTCTGATTAAAAAGTTTGGAATTTTGTTACAAATTTAGCGAATTTTTATAAATTTTTTATACAGAAGGAGTACCAGACTGGCACTACAACCATTTCACTTAAACTTTGGTTTAAATGACATTTGTTGTCTAATGAACCATATATTTGAAAAAATTTATAAAAATTGAAAAAGTAGTCGAAAACTGGTCCGAATATCTCTTTGCTAATTAGCTGTGCGTTGCCGTATGTCAGCAGTTTTGATTAAGGAAATTGATAAGTTTTTGCTAATGGTGGTGATAGAGGCTAATACCTACAACAGCAAGTGTAACCAACTTCCTTCAACCATCCAGCCCACAAGTGCTGAAGCAGAGCTGTGCTACTCATCTGCTGGCTTTGTATGCAATAAATTTAGGTCACACTTGGCGAATAACTCTCTGAATGCTTTATTTTTTTAAGACCATACTTTAATCAAAGCAAATACAACATCAGAACTCGTTTTAGAGGTATGGTTCCTTTGGCAAAGTTTCTTATTTTGATCCCTAAAATATGATTTTAACAGAGCAATGAGCGATTTTTAAATCGGCCCGCTCTAATATACATGTATTTATATATGTGTGAATATGTATCGCTCATCACTTGCTCATCTTCAGAATCAATTGCTCATAATTAAATTACAGTATAAACATTTTGCTGGGACTCGATGCAATTAAAATCACAAGCAGCTTTCCAAAATATTTAAGCAGCACAGTGTAGCTAACGGGCATGAAATACATCATCGTTCATATTCGAATTAAATTTTAAAAAGTAGCTCGTACGTGCCAAAAGCTTTTTAAGATACAAATGCAGTTTTATAGTAGCGCAAGAGAGTAAATAACATATTATTTTCCTTGGATGCTGAGTTTCTCTTAATTTGATGTACTAGTAAAGAGTAGCGCTCTTCAGCCTAGTCGAAAATCTTAACCAGGACTTCAAAGCATAGCTTCCGTTGTTTCTTGATAGTTCTAGTCCTAGTGCTATTGAAGCTTCTGATAAATCCAACCCTCCCCAGTAGAGGAAAAGCGTATCTGTATAGAATTCGCACACCCTTATTTTATTAGGTACTTAACCACACTTATCCACCAACTGGTGTGGTACATTTTCAGTTTAATCTATACTGGAGGAACCTGTGCTTTAAAGCACGAATGGTAATCATGTGCCAGCCCACCCCACAGTGGCGACCACCAACTACAGGGCAATACCAAGTTGCGCAACTCACATTGAAGGATGAGCTTGGCTAATAACCCGAAAACAAGGTTGTGGACTCCAATCACTTATATATAATTATGTACACTCATCCCTCAAATTACACGGTGGACACGTTCGTGGAAAAATCGCGATACAGATACAGATGCTCAATAAACCTGAAAACCGTGTAAATCGATATAAAGAGGGCATAGAAAAGTCGAGGCCATGTTCACTATAGTCGTGTAAAATTAGATAAGAATTGATTCAGATTGTGTCTTGTTTAAAGTTTTCAAACCATCCCTTGCTTGCACTGCTTATACATTCCGTAGGAGATGGAGTTTGTTGCTTTTCTTTTAATGAGCTAAAAATGTTAAGCGCTTTTTATCATATCGACATAGAATTTGTTTTTACTATTATCCTCTATCCAAATTACTAGAGCTTGCTTCTATTAAGTTATCGCGATGATATGTGGAAAATGTTGCGCTGACAGTAGTTCCCCTGGCTACACTTTTTCGAACAGAAGCTTCCATTTGCTTTATTGTCCTAATAGTTGTCTCATTCATTTCATATTCTTTCATGTCGACGTGTCGGGACGAGTTTTTTTATACTGGCATTAGGTTGTCAACCTAAAGGCCAGTCCCCTTTAGGGGTTCTCACCTTGCATCTTTTGTTCCTGAGCTTCCACCAAGGTTCTTTCTTGCGGCTACTTGATCACCGCACTAGGCGAACGGTGTCACCACGAGAAGGCGAAAAAAAGGCGGAAAAAAGAGGTGAAAAGCTTCATTTGTTTCATCTGCCAACTCGTTGCATACTATTTCCCTTTGAGACACCAACAAATGATATTCATCAGATGCTGTGCTTCGAAAGGCGCGTCATAAGGAAAATATATGGTCCGGATAAAACAATAGACGACATCTACCGCATTCGCTACACCAATGAAATCGCAGAAATTCTTCAAAGACTAACTGTAATACGTTTTATCAAAGCCTAACGGATTAGATGGGCGAAATGCAAAGAAAGTTTTTATTTTAACACCCATTGGAGGAAGAAAAAGAGGATGCCCACAAAAGACATGGTTAGATAACGTCGAATCAGATCTTAAGGAAATAAACGTGCACAACTGGAGAAATGAAGCTATGGATAAAAAAGAAGTGAAGGAAAATTGTTGATGAAGCTATGGTCCACCACGAGCTGTGAAGCTAAGCAGAAGAACTGAGTTCAAGCACATTTACGAAATAAAATTAAATTTTTTTCACTAGAATTTAATCAGAAGAAATGACGTGGAAGTGTATTCTTCTTCTTCTTTCCGCAAAATGCCCCCACCTTAATATTTGCGATTGCAGTTTCAGAACAAGCTTTTAAAAGAGTACGTTAATCAATGTGATACTAATAAAAGGCATAATGAAAAACTATCAAAACAACAATTTTTTTGTTGTTTTAAAAACCGTGTAAAAGCGAAATCGTGTAATTCGAGTGCCGCACAAATCGAGGAACGGGTGTATACGAATGTCTATGCAAATTAAATTTAATTAATAAATCAATGCAAGGCCAAACAATGCGAAAGTAACCCGCCACAAACGCTTGAAACTATTATTTAATTTATAATTAATTTTTAATTGCAAAATAAATCAAGTAAAAGTTGAAAAAATGTATCACAGGGACACCAAAGCATGAATATACGGCAAATGTGCTTGTATTTGTTTGAGCTCAAGCTGAATAGAGTTGAATATAAATTTGCATTGTCTTTTTTTTCTTTTTTTTTTTTGCTCAGCAAATATTGCACTTTATCGCTTTTTATTGCTTTTGTATTTTACCCAACTCCCAAAGTGCATGTCTCTCCACTTATCCAGCTGTCCATTTCCCTACACCCCTGCCCACTTGTTTAGCCATTTCACTTACATATGTGCAGACATATATGCGCATAATGAACAATAATGCCGGCTGCAAAACAAAGGGAAACCACAACAACCGCTTCGCAATTCGCATTCAAGTACATCTTCTACTCAAATAAGAGGCTTGAATGCGTATGCGTAAGTGTAAGTGTGTGTGTGCGTATTTGGTTTCGGATAGAGGTGCGTGAATGACTTGAAGTGCTTGCTCAGATAGCCGGCAGCACTTCATTTATTCAAGCACATACATAGGCACATACATATGTACGTTAGAATGAGTATGGCTGTGAAAATAGGAAATACATACATCATCCTCGCCGAGAGAAAATGAGGAACGTGATGTGACCACCGCTACAGAAGCTGAGCTGGATTTATACATACATACATTCATTATACTGCAAACAAGTGGGACGAGGCTTTTGGGTCGCTGCTTGGCTGCTCTGATATGTCAAGTGTCATTTCCTTGACAGTGCTTGCGTGGTGTACCGCTTTTATGAATATTCGTATGTATGTGTGTAGGTATATAATCCATTGCGCTCCATAAAAATCACTACAAATTACTAAGATAATTTAGAGGAAATTATTATCAAAAAAATGGGCTTATGATAACTTATGCCTACATGCACTCATGCACCAATACATGCTCATTCGATATATGCCAAAGGAGACATAGCTTCTGCCGGTCCCAATTATCGTAAAACCATCCGTAGCTTTTAAGCTCATTCCGGCTTAATGCATAAAATTAGCTTATTATCCTGAGTAGACTGTTGAAATCCCTATTGCATACATCACAAACAAGTTATTGATTCATGTGACTTACTTGCCGAAGGCAACATTGGTCAATATTTTTTTAAAATTGAAGAGGGCACCAATATTACCATCAACGATAAGCTCTTCAGGCAAACAAAAAAGGATCCAAATATTTTTAGTTCCACACGATAATAAAAATCATCTAAGCGCTAAATGACGGGGAAGGGACCTTTGGTAGTTGAATCGTGCCTGAAAATGGGTCTGTCAATTAATCTGGTGGTTCATGGAATTTGATACTTTTGGGCCACTTTTCGTTAGGAAATTCCAAGTTACTGTTCCATCTTGATAAATCAGCTATATTGAATGGCTGCGAAGCCAACATTTAGCGATGTAATCCGCCTAAAAAACCATAAAAGTAGTCGTTGCATGCAACTTTAATTTGAAAAAAAAATATGTCTTCCCCTCACAAAAGTTCCGTTACAAATCTTTACAATTTCTAACTGTTTGCATATCTCACATGCATTTTTGCACCTTTTTGTTCACAAATTAAATAATGGGCAATCCTTATGTGATTTTATTGAAAACTAAACCCCTTTAGGTTAGTTTAGGTTACGAGGTGTGTTCAAAAAGTATCGCGTATTTTGAATTTTCGCAGGTTACGTATATTCGTGATGGAAGCATTCTATAATTCTTGATTGGTACTCATGTCTCTAACTCATGCCGACGAGTTCGGTCTTTTTGAATATTCAGTTAATTGTTGACAGTTGCTTTCCTTGCACGTGTTTCGGCTCGTCTTCGATTTTTACCTATTCAAAAAGATGGATCAAAGAACCTGTATCAAATTTTGTGTGAAAAATGAAATTAAGTGCGCCGATGCATTCCGAATATTGACTGTGCCATACGGAGAAGCTACTTTGGACCAAAGCTAGGTTTGTCGGTGGTACAAAATGTTCTCAGAAGGCCGAGAAGATGTGAACGACGAAAAGCGTGCCGGACGCCAGAACACTTCAACAACAGACGATTGATTGGACATATCGATTGACTCGTGCCATTCGTTTTTTTTTTTCAATGAATTGGGCATGAGACGGGGCTCCGCAAAATTCGTACCAAAACTGATCAATTTCGACCGAAAATAGCGTCGCTTGAACATTGCTAATCATGAAATTTCCCATAACCGAATTGCAAAGTGACTGCCCTATGTCCTCGATAGCCTCACGAATTCCATCTTTGAGGTCTTGAATCGATCCTGGGCTGTTGCCGTAGACCTTCTCTTTCACGTGGCTCCGAAGAGAAAAGTCACAAGGTGTTAAATCACAAGATCTCAATCGCCAATTGTGATCACCTATTCGAGAGACCTCACGGTCCGGAATCTTTTCCCGTAAAAGATTAATGGTTTCGTTGCTTGTGTGGCATTTAGGCGCCGTCTTGTGGAAAATAAACGTTGTCCAGATCAACACCACCCAATTCCGGCCATAAAAAATCCTTAATCTTCTCTCGATAGCGCCTCGATTACACCTGTTATTGGAAAACCCTTTATATAAGGTACAGCTGACACTTTCTGCTCATCTGGTCTAAGACTGTTTTATGCTTGAGCCGTACTTGGCTGGAGCAAAGCCAATGCTTCAGCATTGACCTGTGCACTCATACGTTATCCGTGAGCCATGGCACACTTTTTCGTCACGTCAGTGACGAGTAGCAGGACTATTATGGAGCATCCCCATAGCTGAATGCCTTATGTCCAGACCGGTTTAAGAATTTGATTATATAGCAGTAGTTTGTTGTGAGTTGACAGAATAGAGTGTATCCAGTAGGGTAAAGAAGTTTTTGAATTTTAATTCCAGCTCTTCACACTTTTCCGGGACAGTTTAGCATCAAGAGTTATTCCAACATATTTGGTCTCGTTGGCGTAAGGTATATTTACGCTGTTTATGTAGACTGGCTTGCAAGTTGTTTTTTCCAGGCAGAATACAATGGGTACCGATTTTGAATTGTTCAGTTTGAATCGCCATTTGTTGGTCCATGTTGCAAAAGAACTGCTGATTACAATTTCGTCGTTGAAGCCTCGATTGATCCTCCAGGACAGAGCCAGGATAACCATGTCATCTGCAACGATTGCGCTAACGTGTTTCTCATAGACCGATAAATCGTGCGTACACAAGAAGTATAGGATACTTGTCAAAAGAAAATCACTTTTCTTTTTGTACACACCTGGTACATTTCGAACCATTTAAGGGAGTACTTCTTAAACTTTATTATATCCTATTTTATTATTGTATTTGTAATATTACAAAAGTTTAAGTTACCCGCTTTCCACCCACGATTTTCTTGCTATATAAGTATTTTATTACATTTAAGCTAAACACTGCAAAAGTGCTCGCACGCAGAAAAGTTTTGTGAAAGTGATTATTGACCTTAAGTTACCTAATGGTTGAATCGTTCATATTTTCAAGGCAGTAGCTGGCAAAAATTTTGCTGCAAAACTAAAATTTTAAACTTAGCTCACAAGCCTGGACAGACCAATCAATGTATGTGTAATTGATGCATGTATATGCGCATACATATCTACACTCATACATACACATGTACGTACGACACCACGAGTAGCAGCAGCTTTGGTATAATTTGCCCAAGTTAGCCGCTGAAGGAAAAACAAAAACCAGGTACACTAATGACGGATTCTAACCGCCTGACTGTCTACCCGTGTCATCCGAACGAAATCGAATTTTTATGACACACACTAAGGCCGATGGAATTTTAATTGAATCGTTGTCTGGTACATTTCGTTAAAGCGTTACTGAAAAGTTTGAACACAATCACGTTGAACTATTTTCCATACAAACCTCACTTGGAGAGAGAAAAGTTGCTTTAGATGTTTTGGGAATTTTTTTTCCAAAAGAAAATAAGATTTTTAATTAGGATCGGTTATTTGAAAAATGATCATGGAAATCCTGTTATCAGAGATTTGCTCTGTTTTTGTCTCCACACTTCGCTCACCTTGAAATCAAAAATATTTAGAACCTATTTTTCGGTTTTTGTAATTATGAGATGGTAGAAGCAAATTTACGTATAAAAGGGTAAAAAAAGTTCCTACCTAAGACCAATTTATACTTTCAATCTTTACTTTGCTGCGCCAATAAAAAACATTCACTTGTGCCTCTCTTTTCTATGTGTAATTAATTATATGTAATTAAGTTCGGACATTAAACGCAAATTATAAAACAGAAGCCCCCATTAAACATCAGAATTCTTAGGAAAACGGTATTCTCTGAATATCAGAATCGAATACAGAGATCCTAAAATATTTCTATAAGTATTTGAGCCCCACTGCCGCCCTTAGCGGCATTCTGAGCTTACGTCTCGTGGATTTTCAAGTTCAATTCATTGCTGCTCAGAGGGCTATTAGGCTATCTGGAGGCAATCTCCTGTAGGACATGGTAGTATTTTGAGGCATATGGCTTCTTCCTTTTCTGTACTTCGTATCTCTCCATCCGCAAACTGCGTTTTGTGGGTTTTTCTAGGGCTATCTTTCCAAGCAGACTGGATTGGAAGGAGGGGAGAGTCTGTATCTCAGTTGTCCCCATCTCAGACATCGGAGTTCCCTTGACAATTGATAAAGGAAAATTACACAATTTCTTTCTTAAAAAGCGCTATTCAGATTAAGTTCTATTTCATCGTGTGCTATTTCAAAAACACTTCGGCCTTAGTACGACAGGAGGTGCTGGGACGATTAAGGTGCTGGGGATCCCCCGTCATTCAATTGCCAAACTCATAGCTGCACCGGTCACTGGGTGATCGTAACTCATATGGAGAAGCTTACAGAAAGAGGTTTGGCGGCTAACCGCTTGAGGTTTCTTACTGTTCCTTTTGGGGACAGCCTGAGACAGTTCTCCAGCCTATATCCCTTTTCTCTCCTCCACTACATCAGCAGCTCTGGATGGCTGTAGTTTTGTAATTTTTCGCAAGTAATGCTATACGTAATGCTATACATTACGGTATCAAAACGGCTCTCTAGTGCCACGTGTGGTGTACCCGTGGTGCCATGTAGTGTACGTAACTCGAACTCAGACGCTGCAATAGATAACTTTGGCTGGCCTACAGTTATAATTATCAGTTACAAAGCTCAGGATATTTTTCGAACAAGAGACCTTTCATATCGCATTCAAATACTCGACATAAACATTTAGCCACCTTTTGATAGACTTAAAATAACAAAGTGCTGAAAGCAATACAAACAAAAACCAGTGAAAAAATCAAATAAGCAAACATCTTTGCGACGTTCGCAATAAATTCGAAGGAAAACAAGTAGGAAAGAAGAAAAAACCGAATAAAACTTGAGAAAGCATAAAAACTTAAAGTTTTGACTAATTGCACAAATTTTAATTGTCTGTAATTTACTAGAACTTCTAGCAATTCTGTTATAGAATCCAACAAAAACGTTAAATCACAGCACCAGTTGCGAGTACAAGCTACAACACGAGGCGAAAATAAAAATAAGTGAAACAACAAAACTCGGGTAAGGGTTTGAAATAAAAAAAGACCAAAAACCAAAAAACAAGAATTCGTTAAGGAAGTGTGGAATTCGAAAAGAATGTAAATATGTTTTATGTACATTGCATAACATCAAAAAAAACAGAAAACGCAATAATATTTGTACATACAAACCACTCCCAAGCTCAAGTGGCCCAAATTGTTAAAATTAAGGCGCATTTTTGATCTTAGGTCGAACGCCAGCAGCACTCGCAACATTTCATTTGGCTAACAAATAAAACCATAAAAAACATGAACAGAGAACAAAAAAAACCATAATAAACATGAGCAGTTGTTAGTAACAAAAATTAGTCGACATCAAAAGTCAAATGACCCCCAAAAACATGAACTCAGCCAAGCGTAGTTTGTATTTTTTTTTTTTTTTGCCCTTGGCTAAACTTCACAGTACGCCTCCAACCTAAAAACTGTAATTTTGTGACCACCACTAACTTTCTCCTTCTACGTTCTTCTAAACCTGTACTACTTATAGAAGTGTAGAGCGTGAGCGCGGCCAATTAAAGCATAAAAACAGCCACTCAGAAAAAAGTAGCATTAATAAATGCCGTGCGGCTGGTTGTTGTAACAAGAAGTTTGAAAAAAGAACAAGAAAAAATGTTTACATGCATGAAAAGTCCAAGTTTGGGTGCGGGTTTTCAAAATAGTACAAATCGGCTTTATCGTAGAAAATATGAGCAACATAAATGTCACAAGAAAATAAGAATGATTTTAGATGGGCAGCTTACTGCGTGAATTCGTTGATTTTCTACAAAAGAAGTGGGTTTCACGCAAAGCGAAAGTAACAGAAGTATTTTCGAGAATTTTGTGTTTGCGCAATTCCAATTCTTTGGCAATTTTTTAAATGCCACTTTATTTATCTACAGTTTTATGCTGCCTCCGAACAGCATAATTTTTTTATGAGAAGCATTTTCATGCCAGAAATGCATTGGGAGGTTTGGCAGTGCCTATCGAGTGGCGATCGCTATCAGGAAAAAACTTTTTCCGTCAGTTGATATGTCATATCCACATAGAGCTTCATACCTGCCACCTGCCGAATGATAGTCACGCATGAACTCATTTGGCTAAAGCGGAGGCCAAATTCAAGGGTGCTTTTAATTAATATTTGCCCTAACTGCTGCCGTTTAATTTACTCGTATTACTCTCAAGTATGGCATTTCCACAATTAATATTAATAACTTTTGATTCAATCATAAACAAATTAATTTGACTTAAACTCAATTATTATCATATTTTGTATTTCCATATTAAATATTTCCATTGTTGCCGATCTATCGCTGGAGTCTTCAGCTGGCTCCATGTTAGATCGCTGTCAACTACTTGGAATTCAGATCGAATAGATCTGCGTCAAGAATCTATGAATTATTGTTGTTGTAGCAGCATAAACATTCCCATACATTACGGGGAATGCTGCTGAAGTTTCGGGTCGTTCCGGTTACGTAGAACCGACTGTCATGACGAAGGGCAAAACAACAAAACCTTTAGGTCTTCCACGCCCACGTAAGCTTTGTGGACTACTCTCTATTTTCATCCTACTAAGAGAATATTCGGGTTTCCGGAGGGTGTGCCCCAGCCATCTCCACTTTATTTTCTCTAACTTCAACACTGATGGTTTTTGCTTACTGCGCTTCATAAGTACTTCGTTGGAGATCCAACTTTCCGGCCACCAGATTCGCAAGATTGTACGCAGGCATCTGTTGAAAAAGGTCTGCAAGTTGTGCGATTGAGTTTAAGAATTAATGAGTGTGGCAGAATGGACGACCATTCGTGAAAGACCAACCCCTGGTTGGCCAAATAATCTTCATTCAACTTAATGAATGCTGCTCTTCGAAAAGCGAGTCCCTAACACTTAGAGGTATAACTTTACAAGAGTTGAACTGCTTCACTCCTTATCTAACCAAGTTAGGTATTTGCATAAAATTTTATTACATATCTCATTATGCTCAAGACAAAGTGAGAAATTCATCTCAATAGCCTAACCTAGCCTATTATCAGCTCTAGACTTGGTTTCTTTTTCATCAATGGGATAACCAAATACCTTCAACTATCGACTCGCTTTTGGTATCCACTACTTCCTATGCTCAGAGTTTGCCAACTTAGCCCCTACTTAGTAATTGTAATCATGGCTAGTTAAGACAAGTTTGTCATTTGGTGATTTTAATGCAACAAATGGAATCAATAAATAATTATTTTCTTGGCGAAATGATGAACCAACCAACCAACCAACTTTCTTCACAAAATTTCACAGTACGTGGAGCTGCTTATGGTGTAAACGACCGAACTATAGGATTTTCTTAGCAGCTCAAAATACGAAACTGACTTATCTGTTTTACTTAATAAGTGTACACCTATGAAGCTGGAATTCTCACATAGATGGCGCTAACTGCAAATATTTGTAAGGGAACTAATTTGTGTCTCGCATTTCATCGAGCTTTAGACAAACTTTTGATCCGCTGGGTTTAGATCATGTCGAAAGACCCATTTAATCAATTTCAGTTCATTTTCCATGCATAATCGGAACCCGTGCCTTTGCTTGTCAGTTACAGCTGTTGAAGCAGCGCGATCGTATTTTTTCTTAAACCCTCGTTAAAATTCTGTGAGCTACGACTACAATTCAATTGTGTATTGCATGCTACCGAAATGAGAATTAAATTCTTCGTCGCAGAGTGGTTGAGGTAATTCATATAGAAAATAGTAAAAACCAAGCTATTACAGTTTAATACTTTTTAAGGTCAATGTAAGCAACATAAATATTAATTATGGGTCAAAAAGTTCCAAGCACGTTCACGTTGGAAAAGTTCATATTGATGCGGATTGTTTAGTTTGACGTACTTTTGCAGGCAATTCTTGTTAGTCCCAAAATGAACTTTAAGAGTAAGTTAACAAAGTCTTATTTCTAGGATACAGAAGTTTAATACACACAGACACTCTCTAAACATGGCTTTAAATATTTAAAAATTTCATCACAACTTGGTTACTTTAAAGATAAAAATATTGATTTTACTAAATGAAAATGAAAATAACCAATCTAAGCAGCGAAACATGACAACAGGGAAAGCCACGACGTATGAATAAATATTATCAAATTCTGCGAAAAATTGTGTGATGAAATATTATACAGATGTACAGATGTACAGATGTATGAGTGTACAACCAAAAAACAAATAGTCTGAAATTTCATTTTTGGATACTTTTTTACAGATTTTTCCCGCACACGCGCTAACAGACATGCTTGGATGTGTGTGTGGGGGGCGTGGGCGTGTATACCTCGATTGTCTCTACATTTCAACGTCTCTAAATATGTCTGCATATGCTTTTTTTGCTTTTGTGTTGAAAACCTAGTATCAACGGGCATTTAGTCACGGCTGAAGACAGTGTTGAAAAGGGATGCTGCGATGAGAAATGAAATTTAAACAAATTTAGGTGCGAAAAAATCTACCTTTTCTGACACATGAATCCATGTTTGCATGTATGGAATTGTATTTGTGTATACATATTGGTGTAAAAAACACATGAATGCGGTGAAGTGTTTAAATTTGCGTGAGGCTGTTTTAGCATATATATATATATGTGAGTATTATGTACAAGTAAATACAGGGTAGCTAAAAACACATACTAGTTTTTAAAATTTTTGATACTTTTCATACAAATTTTTGTTTGTTTTGCTTTTATAGTGTTGTGTAAGATGCACGTCGGATGATATGAAAAATCGTAAGCTGAAAATTTTAACTGCCAATTTTATTGACGATTTTTGTTAATTGACATACCCCGTAACCAAAAACGGAAAATCGAGACCTTTGAACTAAGTAGGTAGGATGGCTGTCGTAATGACGCACTTAGACCTGTCGTAGATCCATTGATATACCACTGAAGCCTTTCCTACACTATGGGTTTCTTTTTAAGCCATTCTATACCTTTCAGAAACGAGCAAAGCTTCGTTAGTTTCAGATGCACTATATCCGCTATATGCGTTAAGAATACCGAGTGCGAAGTCTCCTTCTGGCTAACCCTTCACGCTCACGCAGCAAGTGTCTGATTTTTCCTCTTCTTCCGAGTTAAGACAGCTTCTACAAAAATCGTAGTATGGAAGACTCGACCTTCTGACATAGTTACCTATTATATAATGACCCGTTGATGGACCTATAATGTGTCTTGTCACTTCTCTATTAAATCTCAACAGGCTTCTTGAGCGACCGCTGTTCCATTTCGGCCACGTTTGTTCGCTTAGCTCGCATGTAGTGAGGTTTTGCCAAATTGTGTTTCCCATATCGATGGTTTCCCCATCTTTCAGTAATTTACAAGTGGCTATGGGCATAGGTAGCACCGTTTCATCCAGTTTCCTGCTATATTCCTGTAGTCTGGTACCCAGATAAGGTTTACTTTGTAGTATTGACTGGTTTTGCTGTTTGTGTTCTGGATTCTAGCGTTTTTACAGATGTTTGACTGTCTGAGTAAATAAAGACTTAATTTGTGGATAATAGTCCCGCTTTTATCCATGTAAGCTCCTCTTTTATAGCCGTGACTTCCACTTGAAATACACTGCAATGATTAGGTGGGCGAAACGATTAGTTGACCCCAAGTTTATCAGAGTAAGCCGCTCCACCTACTTTGTTATCTAGTTTTGAGCCATATTGTTGTTATTGTAGCAGTAACGTTACAACAAGAACGTTTTCTCATTTTTCTTTCAAAGGAAACGCCGCGTTGAAGGATTTATTTAAGTTAATGTCCTTGGTCTTACCGAGAACCGTTGTACAAGGAATACAGGAAAATGTCTCTAAAATTTACGAGTGTCCTCTATGGTTCGTACTGAGTAGATCGATTTCTCTTATTCACAGAGCTGACTTGGCAGCTATTTGCTTGCTGAATTGCTCTATAGGTAATAGGTTGAGCATAATACTTAGTGCCTCTGTAGGAGTAGTCCTAAGGGCCCCGCAGATACAAATACTGGCCATCCATATTACATGTTCCATAGTCTTTTTGATATATTTCTTTTCTAAAGCCGGCTACTGCAGGTTAGACGGTTAGAATTGGTCTTACCATCCCTGTGTAAAGCCAATGTACAATAAAAGGAGAGTTTTCTGGCTACTATCAGTCCTAAATAGCAGGCTTCATCACTAATCGAAAGTGCCGTACCACCTAGCATAGGTGTAGTTATTTCTAGAATTCTGTGTTTCCTAGTGAATCAGATGAGTTCAATTTTATTAGAGTTTACGCTTAGCCGATTTGCTTTTGATCAGTTTTCAACCATATTTAGTAAAGTGTATTAGGAAATTTCCCTAGCATCCGCTTAGGCAACGATGTGCTGCCTCTCTCCTCTAGGCTGTTTAGCAAGAAGTTTATTGCCAGCACCTAGAGGAGAGGGGTGAGCACACCGCCTTGAGGTGTTCTTTTACTGACTTTTTTGCTGATATTCGAGCCTTCTGGGGTTGTGATCACAAATCTGCTCATTAGCAAGTTTTTAATGAACTCATTATCAGCCAGTGCCTTTATTTTGGTGACCGGTAGGATGTTATTGAACGCGGCATTCAACAGACGTGCAAACGAAAAACAAAATATTGTTTATTTTTTAAATAATCTTTAAAATCGAAACGGTTAATTTTGGACATCATATCTATTAATAAAATTAATCAGAATTTATCTAAATATGATTGTCCTTAAATATCTGGAACGACTTTTCCGACAACCCTGTATATTTATTGGGTTGGCTGGCACACATACACATACACAAATATGTGTTTGCTGTGATAAATCTGCTTCGAAACACGTCACGCGCACCACTGGTTTCCAGTCAGTCAGTCAATGGAGTCACATCGCTGTCCCTAAAAAACATGAATCATTTTCCTGCAAAAGTAGACACAAATGAACAAAGTAAAAACGCCTAGCGAAAGTAATAAAGCTTACGGTTAGGAGGGAGTTTTAGAAAAGCAATGATTCGGGCAATTTATTTGTGTATAGATGTATGTTTGTTATGTAGATAGGAGCATATGCTTCAGGCCGCGCAATATATTTTCAGCAAAAAAGTTTATTGATTTCGTTCTTATAAACTAAGACTTCATATTGAATAATTTAATTACAAGTCATGGGATTTATTAATCATTGGTTTAGCTTTCGAGTGAACACTCAATGAGATGGATGGTGCATACATATCTACACTGCGATTCCTTAGTTACTTACGTTCGAACAGATATGTACTTACAATTTTCTATGGATTTTTTTTTATTTTTTAAATGAATGCATAAAATCTTAAGGCTATCGCGCAAAATTTCAAGTGGATCGGAGCAAAATTCGTTAAGTTATAAGTACAGTGTACTCAGCACTCTCTCTCTCTTAAGATAGAACTGTAAAAAAGACCTTCGAAACAAATCCACAAGGGAATAGAAGAAGAGCTCGGCCGCGAAAAAGATGGAGAGATGCCATAGAAGAAGACATACGAACTATGTGCATATCTGATGACAAAATAAAAGCTGGAGATCGGGTGACGTGGAAGGCGAATTGTAACGGTAGGCATGGTTCACCCCGATGCTGAGCTGATGAAAATAAGTATTTGAGCATTTGCTGCTTCAATCCGACTTTTTTGCCTGAATGTCGTTTTCTGAAAATTGGTTTTTTGTAATCGTTGTACGCCAGGTATTCCTGGAGATTTTTAAATTTTTTTAATAATTATTAATTTTGCATTAAAAAAACTACCAATTTTTTATAGTTTCAATGAATATTTTTTCAAATATTATTCAAATATTGCTATTTTCTTGTAAATTAACTAAATATATCAACTCTATCCATGGGGTCAAAAAAATTCTGAAAAACATGCCTTATTTCACCAAGTCGCATATTAAAAAAAAGCGTACCTGTTTACCAACTCTAGGGGAAAATTCAAGTGCCTCATAAAAATTAAATAAATCCACTTCAAATAAAGGAATAAAATAACCCTAAGGAAGAAAGAGAATAAGAAGGCGATCACCAGATTTTATTTGAATTGAATTTTTCCAAGAAAAAGTTTAAGCGGAAATGCCTATGGTTTAACGTCAAAATTGAGCCGCTCATTTGCATTTGAATGCCAGCAGTGATTTTTCTTTCCAGGGCGAGCATATTGCTTATAAATTGCTTATTTATGTGTGAAAAGACATACATACATACATACTTCTTGTTAAAGCACTTCGCACTCTATCTTTTTTTAATACCAGCCTCAAATAAGTGATTTATTTTTCGGGCAGCTGGGACAAGTTTTGATTGAGGTTGTGGCTACGACTGCGGCTGCTCTATTAAATATTCATTTCAGAGTATTAGCGGTTTAGCTTGGCATTTCGCAGAGTGGAAAGCGGAGAAACAACTACATTGTGAATTGCTTCTATATGCATGTTCATGTGTATGTGGGCATGTATTATATTTTACAACACACACAAGCCCAACCAATCACTGAATGCATGCAGATTTTGACCGAACAATTCGCTTGACATTCCGGTTTGTCGCTTTGTCGTTTTGGTTCCTTTGAGACACAAAGCACTTGCCTGTGGCAATAAACTATTCAATTACTTTTCCGACTTATGGTAGTTGAGCTAATATTTTTCATTAACAATTTTTTGTGCAACATAAAAACTAGATTTTTCAATTTATTTATTGCAAATTTCATACACCGTTAGTGTTGGAGCACATCTTGTCCGCCTTTCTGAGCCACCAATGTACTAAATTTGATCAGCAGTTCGCACCCTCACGTAACTACACAACTACACTCAACCTATACATATATACATGAACACACCACTTCCGCACTAAGGTCGCAGCCACGGTAAGAGAGAGTACATCACCTTGCATCGCTGCGACTACACTGGGTAACTGCATTGGCTCCGCTCTTGCTGTCATGATAAGAGATCGCTACACTCAGCGAAGCTCTCACAACTCACAGTTTCTACCTTAGAAAACAGCGCTCAGCAACATTACATAGCGGTGCGTCATACGGCGATGCTCTCCTTGTCAATAACTCATCTGATAGCATTACTTATGTTCACTATGCAAAAAATTCAGTAGGTGTGGCCAACATCACACCGTTAACTGGTTTTCAGCGATTTTGAAGGAATCAGCTGATTTGTTGACGTACCAGAGGAGGAGACAACGGTTTGTTTACGACTAAACTGAAATTGTGTTGATGGTGTAGGAAAAAATCAAAACAGGTACTTTCTAGGCTTGATTTGGGTGTCGCAAAAAATTAAATGATTAGCTGTATGAGTTTTACGGCAACAGAGACATAGCGCAGCGAATAAAGGTCCGGCTCCGCTGGCCAGCTCCAAACACTCCAGTTCCAAAAGTATTCGATGCGATACCAGCTGGTGGTAGCAAAAGAAGAGGATGACCTCCCTTGCTTTGAAAAGCTCAGGTGAATACTTGGCTCCATTTGGTGAGACCAACTGACGCCGGTTAGGACGAGAAAGAAACGACTGGCGCGCATCGAGGCACATTTTCATTTAAGAGGATATTTTAACAAGTAAAGGGTACTAAAAATTCACATTACGACTAACTATTCGTTGTGCCCTTTGTGTTGGCGGAGTCATCTGACCGTTGACCGAAAATGATGCCGGTAACGCCTGTACGGCAAACGGTGGACGTTGAACGTTACCAAGACTTCTCTGACCCTAGGCCTCGAAAGCGCTCTACGTCTCCTTAGTTCGAAACCGATTAGATTATTGTTCATTCAAATGGAACCTATTCTACCATTGCCATCTAAATAAGATCGAAAGAGTTCAAAAAGTATTTACTAAATATGCGTTGTATATGCTGCATTGGCCCCAATGTCCCCCTAATTACAAATTTAGTAGACTACAAAGCCTTGAAGATAGACGAATATACATTTCGGTTCTCTTCGTGATTAATCTTTTAAATTCCAATTAAATTGCAGTGAGCTATTGCGTTAAATTAAATTTCAAACGAAGCACCATGATTTAAGGCAGGTTCGTTTATTTATAGGTCAACGGCATAGAACTAACTACTCCTTCAGTGAACCAATGGTGAGATGCATTCGATTCTGCCACAACTATCCTAACCTCGACTTTAATTTAAGTTTATATAAGCAAACTTTAATTAAATACTCAAACATATTTTTTATTGTAGTCTGTAAGATTTATCTGTGGACTGAAAAACATAACTAAATTTATTAATAAATAAATTAATAGGTATGTAACTACACGACTTTAGTCCAAGTACCATATGAAGGCACTTAAGCTTGACTTTTTGTTGTAATGTTATTGTGGCCAGCTATTGAGGTCAGCACGTTAATAAATTAAATTCGCAACACATATTTGGATTTTCAGCCATCAATTGATATAAATCAAGGTCAATAAACAGCCTATTATGTAAAAATTTATTACACGCGTGTAAATTTTTATCTCTTTTTCAATGAGAAGCACGAATAATCTGCATTGTTTTATTGCTATGAGCTCACCAAATTCATCAAATTTGCTGCAAGCGTTCCAGCTTATTCCAGTAATTTATATAGAATATTGAAGTACATCAGTTGGCTTATGATTGCGGTTGCGCCAATCTTTGCAAATATTGAAACTAAATTCTAACAAATAATGGAAATGAAAAATAATAGTTTTATTAGTGATTACACACTCTTCTACGTTTATGTATGCATTTACTAGTTCGTGTGTGTTGCATGGGCGGCGCTCTAGCAATAATTATGAGTGTGTGAGTATGTGCACATACCAATGTGCATATTTATAATTAGCCTACGGTAAACACAACTAGTTCTGAACTAGTTACTTTACCACCAGTTTGCTTTGCAACTTTTTCCATGCCACCAACCGGCATTTTTAACAGCGAAATGTCCTACGAAATATCAGTTACAAATTCCGGCATAAATTTTATACTTAATCACTTAATAAACTAATTTCAGAGAAATCAATAGAGAATAAAGAGTATTCTCTGGTAGCCTTCCTACATACCTATAAGACGCTTTCAACAACATCCTGCCGGAGGCCATAACAAGCGCGATGACTGATTTGGGTGTCGCCGAGAGCCTTGTGAAGTTAACGGAACAGCACTCTATACATGCAAAAGACTTGTGGGGCAAAATGCGGCCTAACCCCCAAAATAGTACACTGGCTATATACAGCAGTGGTACGGCCTATCATGACATATGGTGTCTTAGTCTGGTGGCCAACACTTGAGAAAAGAACAACAGTAAAACGTCTAGAAAGTGTGCAAAGGGGTGCTAGTCTCTGCATAGGCGGGGCACTAAAGTCTATGCCCACGGCAGAAGCTGTAACGACATTGAAGAGGAAGAGACTATAGAACACTTTCTATGCGGGTGCATGGCTCTGGATAGAAGAAGATTCAATATTTGAGGAAAAAGTTCCCTGAATAACTTGGCAGAAATAGCCAATATAAAAATAACAAGTCTTGTTAGATATATTAAAGCCACAGGTTGGTTCAATGAGGACAATGTAGAGTGAGGAGAGGAGACAGCCCTGGTGGTATCACAATAGGCTTGCAGCAGGCCTAGGTGTGTCAACCGAGAACTACTATACCTACCAACCTATTTAATAAACTAGCTAACCATAATGGCGGAAAATAAAACAGACTAATTAACAAAGCATAAAAGACGAGGAACTTTCTGTCACTGCCCGATCTGTAGAACATATTCAACAAGTGCAATCGATCACTGACGCGGACCCTTCAAAATCAATGAGGAGCTTTGCGAGGAAGCTCAATTTTTCTAAGGGTCTTATCCGTGGATTTTTCCATGAAGATCATCGATTTAAGTCCTCCGTTATGTGCAGAAGACAATTTATATCGGTGCAAGCACGAGAATAGCCGTTATCTGATGAAAACACTTTCTAAACAAAATTTAACACCCTGAAGCCGGTGAGATGTCATGGTTTTTTTCTGACGAAAAACATTTTGACCAAGACCAAAGGACAAACCGCAGAAATGGCAGAGGGCTATGTTCGAATCATACAGAGTTTCCAGTTGTCATGCACACGAAGCTTTCAGTCACTGATTCTAGACATAGTAGTGAAACCCTGGATTGATAGTGTACGCGATGACAGCTCACAAGACACAAGATTCTATGGCTGAAAATTTCCATAACCACAAAACACCGAACTTATGGCCGCCTAACTCCTCAGACCTTAAGCGCCTGGATTACTATGTGGGGGGCGTAGTTGAACATAAATTTGATTGAATAATTTTGTAGATATAAAATAAGTTAATATTAAAGTTTCATTTAATTTTTTCAAAATAAAAGCTAAATAGTTTTACTCTCAAGTTTTCCTCAAAAACCGTACGGACCCTGTATATATCTCTCTAACGCACAGCGTCGCAAGTTTACAATAAATTGGGTTACAGTGGCCAAAATCAAAACTGTTATTCCACTTGTGGCAAGACAATTAATTTTCAGCGGCTTGGCGCTATTTTCAGTCACTCAAAATGAAAAATACACCAAGTCTTTCTTTCCATACATTACAATAACAAAAGTATTAACATACATATTTATATTTTTGCCATGTTGCATATTTATGCTTAGCAAACAGAGGTAAGCAGTATACACGTATGTATGAGTGTATGAGTGCGCAACTCGAAACAGTAGACATGAAGAGCGTGCTTGGTCTGAACTGCACTTGAACTTCGTCCTCATTGGCATTCAATAAGTTTCCCTTAAGATCAGCGCTTACCTCGCTTTGTGCATCCATTCGCCTGTGCGCCTGTTTGCCTCATGATTTCCCGCTTCCCTTTGCGCCACTACCTTGCATTGAGTGTCCTTGTTCTCCTTGTTCGACCAACTTTCTTTCTGCACTCAATCGTACTTTTTGTGACTTTATTGGCCCACTGGAATTAGAACTGCAACTGCAGATTTGTGTGAACGACCAGTTTTATTGTTGTTCGTCGTTGTGCTGCCACTCAGCCCCTTCAGCATCTACATAATAAATACCTACATATTTATGTATATGGGTGTGTAATTGACAAAAGTTTTTTATTGTCTCGTATTTTGTGGCTGCCAGTATTTTTAGACGATGCAGACATTTCAATAAATTGCATTGCATACTCTTGCGTGTGTGTGCATTATTTCGTTTGCGCTACTTTTTGCTCTTATGGTATTAGAATAAGAAAGACTTCTAATCCCAAGCGAAGCATTTTTTTTCTTCACAGAAACATATGATTTTTTTATTTCAAGTTCATGCCCATCATTTGAACTTCCTGGCTATGGGTTGCCCACATTATAATGCATGTTTTTTTTTTCGAGCAAAGTACAGACTTCACTTGAATTATCAGAAAACCTTGGATTACTAGATCAAACATAGGTGCTTTAATAACCATTTCATTCCATGAAAATTATTGCATCTAATTGAGTGAACCGGGCTGCACAACTTTTTTGTGAATACCCTCTTACAATTACTATAATCAACTAAGGTACAGTTGCCTTGGCATAGGCAGCCGTGCATTTATTCCATATCTTCCTTATCTTGAAAGCTTTCGGTCTTTTCAATTGGCGCGGGTCGATTTTGGCGCCCTGTGGCAGCCATTTTGTTTTGGTGACATCTGTCAAATCTTTTGTTTATTATTCAGTCTCTTATGCCAAATCATCATGGCAAGTTACACGATTGAACATTTAAACGTGCTTAAATGATAAAACTTTATTATGAAAATGAGTATTCATTAACGCAAACGTTGCGCGCATTGCGCCCATTTTTCGGTAGACGTGGTGGCCCTTCCAATTTCTTATGGCCCATATTGAACCATATGGACCTAGACGACATGTGGTTCCAGCAGGACGGCGCTACGTGCCACACAGCAAACGCCATTTTATTCCATTTCAACATCTACCCGTCCTTATTGAAAAAGCCTTTATAAGAGATTATCCAGTAATGAGCAAGTGACTTGTTCAGTGGTCCTCTTCTTTTATTTGGCATTAGCAATTGCGACTTTGTTTCATAGATCATTTGATATGGCCACCTAAGCGTGATTGTATTAACGCTTGGGGCATTCTTTTTGATAATCGCCCATCCAAGAAACCAGTTGCACTAAGATGGCCCAGTGATATCAGCGACACTTCACGTTTCTTTATAATTCATGCACTGCCCTGACTCATATTTCTTTTAATGTAGTCCTAATTTCAACGAGGGTACCAATATTTAGTGCTGGAACATTTTAGAAAACAAATTAATCTCTATATACCAAAAAATCCAAAAATCTCTGCAAGGAAGCCGGTTATTTATCTCTCATCTGCAGATTTCTCAAGTAGAGACCGTGTCCAACATGAATAACTCTTTATTTTATCTGGTTTGACCTGTCGTGCAGTTCACTAAATTTGAATGATTCGACAATTGTTTTTGTCTAAAATATTTATCATTTGCACTAACGACTGTGTTATCCACAAATTTATGCTAACTAACATTAAGCGGCTGTATTCTTCTTCTATTTATTCAAACTAATAGAGAATGGCATCTCTGTCAAATTAAATATCAAAATAAGCGGATAACGCAATGAAGTATAACAAAAAGACATTCTAGCTAAGCTCTTCAATTAAGTTTGAAATATTTTTCAATTATATTTGCACAGTAAAATAAAATAACTGTTTATTTGAAATTAATATTTACTTAATACTCTTTGTACTCATATTGCTCTAGGATATCATCGACAGCTCCCAAAAGAAGCCGCGCTACAGCCAAGCGACTCAATCACTCCACTTAGGTCATAGCAAGCCTCACTTTTGCGCAAAACATGGAGCGATTGATTGTATCTGTTACGGCTACCGTAGCATTTGTTGTAAAGCTCAACTTAAGATTCCATTATTATTCCCTTTTTCTTTATATACTGTTCGTCAAGCCAAATGTGTCTAACAACTAGTAAAGTTTGTTTTACGCCTCAGACTCAACTTTATACGTTTCTTCGTACTTTAGACTTTGCACTCCTCTACTAACAGACAAAATCTGCTCTTTACCAGCTCATTTCATTACTGAATATTTTACCTCTGCTGGCAACGGGTTTGGAAGCGCATTGGCAACATCGCAAAACACACCAAACGAATGATGAAAATGTTAGTGCATATAATAACAACAAATTCGAATCGAAATGCATATCGTAAGGCACATTATTGCCATTTTGTAGGGAGTAAATACTCGTATAGTTTAAATGAGCCACAAACAGAGTTTAAAATTTTATATTTAATATGACGGCCACCGTAACTGAATGGGTTGGTGCGCAGGTTTAATCTCTGTGAAAAAGTTTTTTCCAGTAGCGACCAAACACCTAACAGAAGTGTACGCGCTATTTTTTTTTTTTTTTTTATATAGACAATAATTAAAGAATTTACATACCCAACAACTTGAAACTTCAAAGAATCCAAGTGCGAAAGGATTCCTCCCTTTCAACCCAGCCTATCTATGATGATTTACGATATTCTCTAGTCATGTGATTCTCCGACTTAATCGTTTTTTTACTGTACCCACTATACGTGTTGTTGTTATTGGAAAAATAAATTGTTAGAGCTCCCCTGCCTATTCTAAGCTTAATTTGATTTCCTAATATAGCTCATTCATAGTTTTTGCATAATTTTAGATCGGCAAAGTGTTCGAAAAGGTGTGGTCCCAGCAAACGGCAGCGGATTTTGGCAAAAACAAAGCATTGGTACAGGTAGTGCAAACAGTACGTACTCTTTCGATGTTCCCTTCATCCCGATAAACCTTCCGAAACCATCTGATGCGTGGTGTATTTAAAATGGATCCCGAATTTTCTAAGACTGCTTCTTAACTATTTATCCAAAATTCCGAAATGATTAGAGAGTGAAAAGGATACTGCTATTTTATGAATTCCAGTTCTCAATTTTTTATATTTTTTTAGAAATTTTGTATAAATCCCGAATCAAGCCTCAAATTCAGTTGGATTGAAGCTCATAAATAGACATCCACTGTTTTTCCGTCTCCTTAACTACCTCTGTCTCATTTTGAGCCTGCCTTTGTTTGTGTCTCTGCAACATCATTCTACCTTTCTCTTTCACAATTGTCAACTGTAATAACTGTAATAAAGACAATCCAAATATACACATTTACAAACATACTTATTTTCTTCTTCAGATAAGAATCGCAACGCCAGTCCATCCGTTTCCAGTGATAAAAAGTCTAGTTTGGTTGACGCCGTTGATCCGGCCACCAGCAGCAGCGATGCCAAATTAAAGCCCCGCTCTAGGTTAGTATACCTAGCATATTATTTATATTCAGTGATAGTGTGATCAGATACGACAATCAGAGTAAATTGCGTATACTTACATTCTTACATATCCCCCCTATTCTCACTTACCCTTATATTTTGTACTAAATTACAGGTCACTCATACGCCGTGCATCGCGCAAAACCAAACAGCAAATCAACAACGCGTCCGACGACTGTAATTTGCAATAAAGTGAAGGAGGTGTGAAAAGTAAATGAACATGAAAGGAATGTAAAAACTGAACCACAAAGCAGGAACTTAAGGTTATTAACTACAATTGTGCATCTGGGTATATGTAAGTCGGTAGGCATATGTGCGTTTGTGTGTATTCCCGAAGCAGCCGGGTGGGTTGAACGCAAAGATGTTAATCTTATGTTGAAAAAATACAAATTTTGATATGAACGCTTAATTAGAAATATAAAAAACACTATGACAGTAGTGTTAGTTAATCGATAAATGGTTTTGTTTACGCATACATATGCAATTTTGTGTATGTTTGAGCCAGGAAGTTGCCCATACAAATAAAAGTGAAAGCGCTGCGGAATTAAGTAAATAAATAGTTAAATTTGCAAATAAATCAAAATCACAAAGAGCAATAAATAAATAAATTTTGCTAGTTTTAATTTTTTAACTTAATTGCGTGCTAGTTATTATTAATAAAAAATAAAATTTATATTAAAAGCGGAATTTTTTATAAATGTTAAAATGTGATTATGTCAAAGCAAACAAATGCCGATTTTAGTGATGCTCGAACGTTTTTTCGCGATTAAATTTAATTTGCGCACAACAAAAACCAGTTTCACGAACTTTTTACATAAAAATATTTCAAAATACATAATTTTCATTGTAAACAATAAGTATGAATTTTATTATTTTCAAAATTTGTATATTTAATATACATACATATATATATATATATATATATATGTATATACTGCTTTTTCTTTACTTCATTTGTTTTCCTGTATTTACATACAAAGCCAAAGTATTAGGCACCTCTTTAATTGTTCCTTTTAAAAAGTTAAATAATGACCTTTAATTAATAAATAAGTGCAAGCAAAAGGAATTAGTGATAAAAAACATTAATATTTAGTAGGTCCACCCTTTTTTTGATAACAGCAGTAACTCTCTAGGATCTACTGCGTACACGCTTTGCACATCCGACTGTACTTATTGCGCTCCACGCGTGAATTGAAGCATTTTTCAGGGCTGCTTCCGATGTTATGCTGTGTTCCTTCATCTTACGCTTTAAAATCGCCCTCATGTGCTCTATGGGGTTTATAATCTGGAGACTGTGCTGGCCAATTCAACAAAACAATGTTATTGTCTCTAAACAAGAGCATGAGTCGCTGATTTGTAACAATGGGCATTGTCTTGTTGGAATTGAACTCCATCTAAATTATATATAATAGGCGCGTACACCCTTTTTGGATGTTGTTCCGTCTTGATGTTGTTCCACAAATGTAGTGACCTACAATTTCAAGCCGACTCCGACCGGCAGAACCTACGTTCTCTCTGAATTCCGAATGGTAGTCTCGCACCAACTCATTCGGCTACGGCGGCCGCCATCTAAATTAGTCTCTCCAAAAATGCACGTTAACGAAACCAAATGGAAGTTTCGGCATCGGAGAGCCCATTTCAAACGCTTTTGCCGATTTTTTGCGTTAGCCATGACTTCTTTCAGGCTTTTTATCCTCTTAAACCTGCTTTCAGAGGCCTTCTTCTAACTGTTAGAGGACTAAATGATTTTCCAATTTCTTCCGACAGGGCTAGCTGACCCATCCAAGCGCAGAAGGGGATGTTCTACGATCCTTGAAAGACTCGCGTATGAATTTAAAAATAAATCCCGTACACTAGTGAGGGGTTTTCTCCCACTTTTTTATTTATTATGCATTAAAAATGCTTTATTTTAGACTATGCGCACTATATATATACCTATATACACATATATGTATATATAAATATATATATACATATATATTCAACACACTAGCAACACAATTGCATAAAGCTGTGGTTACTTTGGAAGTCGCATTTGAGATTAATTGCATTTTAGTGGGGTGCCTAATACTTTTTTCCAAGACTATATGTACACAATTATCGATAATTGTATCTATTTAATTTTTCTTGTGAATATTTTCACATTCATATGCATTTTCCAATTCCAAAATATGTATGCACGAATGCAACGAATAATTCCATCAAATGCCACAGTATGCCAGAATTTTAATTTCTCTAAACTACCACAGAAATTGAACAAAAATGTTAACAAAAATATGTTGGACTTTGTGCATATATGTAGTTAATATACATTTACTGCGTGCTAGCAATGTTAGCTTTTGCTCTGGGGTACTTTGATATTTTTGCCTACAAAGGCTGCGGAATAGTAGTCCACCTGTCGCTTTGGTGGGGGCCATGTGTAAAAGCAATAGTATTACAGACAAAATTACAAAACTTCTTAAGTTTAAGATCAAGTTTCAAGACACTCTGTTCTTTAGCTTTAGTCTAGCGGCGGTATATTGCGAACAGTCTCAATGAAATCTCAAAAAATTGTTTTTGTTATGTACCACAGAGTGTTTAGTCTGCTGCATATTTTTACTCTCACCGCTAATTCCATATTACATATTTGCGATATTACGTCTTCTAAACGCCTACAAACATGCACACAGTTTGTATGTAAATATGTCAATGAGAAACTGATGCAATCTCTAATCTGTTTAGGGTTCTCAAGTTATTCACAGTGGACGAGATGTTGATTTCTCTGTTTTGTTTAGGATCGTCATGTCATGCATAGTGAGCGAGCTGTTAACTTCTCTGTTCTCTTCTGAGGTTAAAAAATCTAAATATACCATAGAATGTGCGCAGGCATATTTACTGAAAATTTCAACAAAATGGAGAGATTGCTTTAATCCCGCTTGTTTGTTTGGGTTGTTTGTGGAATCTTTCGCCAGATTTACTCAACTCCATCCGATTTTTTCTCTTTACATCCTCGTTAAAATTTCTCTATTTTAAAAAATTTGCCTACAATGAATATTTGGAAAATACAGTTAACGATTAAGACGGTCTTTATTGATGCATATTTACCAATAAGATGCGCCTATATGTTGTTTTAAAATAAAAAATATTTAGAAATTTAGATTCTTTCAGGTTTCGCTATTTTTTATCAAAATACGCTCTTAATAATTATGTGTGAAAAATGACATCATTTAAACGTCCACCATGAGCACATCTACAAGTACAATCCGTCGAGATAAAAGCGTCGACTCATGAATACCTAATTGTTGAGAACGTCGAGATATCGATTTTGACGGCTGTTCTGCAACACTTTGAGCTATAGCAGCAAAATTCTCAACCGAATGTCCAGTTTTTGGTCTGCCAGTCCTTTTTGTACCTTCAACGGAACCCGTTTCTTGAGTTTTTTTCACCCACCTTTGAATTGTCGACTCATTCGTATGAATATTTCCACCAAAACAATCACGAATTCTGCGATATGTCGTTCTTAAAGATCGATCATTTTCGTAAAAAGTTTCAATAATTTTAACGCCTTTTTCTATCGTGTAGAATTGTACATCTGTATACTTGGCAAATATTAAAGATGACATGAAAAGATACCCTCTGGGAGTTATTCACTACTGACATCTGTGCGTCACTTTTGAAAGACCCTTTATGAATTTACCTTAAAGGAATGCAGCTGTTACATAGATTCACATATGTAGATGCATATGTGAGTAGAATTATTCTAAATTATCGCAAAATTTTAACGCTGCCGTTTACACACACATACGTGCATAATTCAACACCCACACAAAATTCTAGGCAATTTAAAAAATTTTAATTATTCAAGTTTGTTTACGAGTAATTTTACCTTCAAGCACAAAGTACAGTATCTATTCTACAATTACTGATATGCACATAGCTTTGTGTGTGTTGGGATATATCTTTCTTAATTTGAATATCACTTTCATCCTACATCCATATGAGCACACACACACATGTGCATACCCTCATAGTACTTAGGACCATTTGTCGTTTATGGTGTAACATCAAATTATAAGTTGGTTGTTGTTGTTATTTGCATTTTTGGTTGTCATGTAAATAACCAAATATTAAACTTTTTAATTGTCTCGCAGAATTTTTCATCCAACGCGTTGCACTCACTTCATTTTTCCCCCTCATACCATCTAATACTTTTTTAACTTTCCCCTCTCCCTATGCCAGCCTATGCGAGTATCTAAGTATGTACTGTTAAGCCAAACACTTTGCGTATACGTACGTGTGTGTGATTATGCGTGCAGCACAAAGTGGCCTGACTTCAAACTGGAGGTGGCCAGTATTGCTTCGGTTAATCCACCAGAAACAGCGCGCAAAATAATTCTTTTTATGTCTGAAAAACTAGTCCGAAATTACTACATAAGAAGCAATTGTCCTATAGAAATTATGGAAGTGCGAGTTGAAAGCTTTTCTTGGTAATTAAGTTTAGATTGGAACTGGAGCCGCATTGGTGGATTGATGCTGCGCTTGCGCCTCTCTCTAAGGAAAATTGAAAAAAATGCACTTTTTAAATTTACTTTAAATATTTACAGATCGATATTTCTTAATCTCCGTTTTTAATTAATTAATTTCTCTCCACAAAATCAAAAAACAACAACAACATCAATATTTTTGTTTTTTTAATTTTAACTTTTTCTTAACTTTGGGCGGCTTTCAGAGTCATTTCAAAAATTAGTTCATTTCTTCTTACTTAAATAAACATCAAAACGTAGCACGAGAAACAATAAACATCCTAATATACATAGGTATGTACATACAAACCACCTCGACCAAAGAATTCCCGGAAATTATTCAGAAAAATCAAAACACATGTTTACTCCTTAAAAGTGATATTATCGCCTTGAAAGTACTCCGCATCAACTGCAACGCATTTACGCCAGCGTTCGATCTAGCTCACGAAACATTTCTAGAACTCTCCATTACCTCCTTGCGGCTGTTAAAACGCGTTCCCCGTAATGTTTTTTGATTCGATCAAACAGAATAAAATCGCAAGGAGCCATGTCAGATTACTTCGGTGGCTAATGGATGGCATTCGTTTCATTCTTAGTAAAAAATTCACCAATGGCAACTTCGATTTCACGTTTCAACCATGAAATGCCTCTGGATGGTTGGCGTAATACTTGCCCTTAACGACATCCCACAAAAAATAGTCTAACAAACCATTTCGTCTAGTTTGTCAATTTTCGCGGATTTTCAAACGTTGTTGATGTTTTCCAACTTCGTTCAAGCGAAAAGCGACGCATTTTGTAAATGTCTAAGTGTAAACTGTTTTTCTGGCATACCACGGATGTTACATAAGTTGTCAAAGTAAAAAAAAATGTCTAACTCAAATTCCATATGCCAGATGGAACACCCTTTGTATGAGAAATATAACATTTTTACTCTGATACCAAAAATAATTTCAATTTATTTAACTGTTTAGTCATTTAAAAAAATAAATAATTGGCGCGTACACTTCTGTTAGGTGGTTGGTCGAGCTCCTCCTCCTATTTGTGACGTGCGTCTTGAAGGAACTACATTTTTAAGCCAATTTGCCTGCCGAGGGCCGACTGCTATTTAAAAAAATTATTTTATGTTCGGATAATCTTGATAATAATATGGCCCATACGGCTATGAGAGGGGTTTAGGCCGAAAGACCTACTGCTTTCCGCTGCTCCCTTTAGCACAAACTTAGTGCGTGTGAGAAGTTTTCTCATGAACGAAATATGAATAATAAATTCACCCATAAAACATAGTTTTCGTGGCATCATCATCAGCAACGTTTGGAAATAACTGCATATGTCTACGAATAAATGAATCGGAATATTTTAATATAAATTTTCTTTGCAACAAATTATTTCTAAGACGAAATGAAAATTTGAGAAACTTGACGATTATCTAATTCGAAATGAATTGCGCATAAATAAGATCAAAAATGAAACAAACTTAGTAGAATTTACTGTTATTTCCATAACACAGTTAATGCACACTTTTAAACTTTTTGCACAGAGTAATTCGACACTTAAAAAAAACTTTACTATTTACTTATACTAATTACCAGATACTTACATACTTATGAATTCATGTAAACTATAGGAAATTTTTCAAAATCATTAATAAACGAGTTTTCGATGGAAAAGCTTAGCTTAGCGTATCTAGTGACCAATAATCCACAACTGAGAATAGTAAACAAGAAACAATTACAATAACAAAAACCAAAACAAAAGAAATACGAGTGTATATACATGCAAGCGGTTAAACCGATTAGTGGTGAGCTTAAGAAAGATAAATTATATAGGTATATGGATGTATTGTGTTGATGTGTGTAAATGTAAGTAAGGAAAATGCTGTGCAAGAAATGGTTAAGATATTAAATGTATGTATGTACGTAAATAATGTTTTTTAATTATAAAGAACGATGCTCGTTATAAATTTAAGCTTAGATGGAAAATGTAACGGTACTTCTAATTCGGTACATACTTACACATACATATATTCGGATCAAAATTAGCAAATAAGAACTTAATTTGTAAAAATCAATGGTATAAAAAGCATACATAGAAACAGGGCGTACGATCAAAATCTGAACAATGGAATCCAAAATTTACCTAATAAATAAGTATTTAAAAAAAAAAAAAATTTGGTGCAACTGATGTAGATTTTACATTTCACAGCAGCGACGAATCACCTGGAGTTTTTCACGCTGCTAATTTTTTACAAGGCCTGGATAAAGAAATGGTTTGACACGAAATGATGTGAGCAACATAAAATACTGATAACTAGCAAATACGCAGCCAGACAGGATAGTGCAGTAGTGGGATTCTCTCTGTCTAGCACGATTGCACAATAACATAAGAGCGAAAATCCTACACTAAAGTGTAGTAGAAGAGTATCCAGATTACACGCCGCAAAGTTACAATACAAGAATAAAAACAAATAACTGACAGAGGGTCGCAGTTGTCAGATCATAATTCATGGCATGGTTACATGGGTTTCACTTGGAATACTTGCATGTTGCAAATATCGTTTCGCTCGCATTTTCTTGTTGTAGTTTTGCATGGCATACAAGACTTTGCACTTCGTATAATTCGTGCACCCTGCCGGGGTTTTGCAAGACTAAGAGCATTCCATTAGTGTGTGTACTGTTTTTTATTAGTTTCTTAGCTTACTTAGTTACTTAATTTAGCAACATGGAAGCAAAAATAGCAAATTTGGCAAAGACTGGACTAAATTAACCCAGCGTTAGATGCGGCTGCCGTTTAAACTGAACCTAACCGAAGACAGAGTCATCGGTATAAAAATTCACTATATGGGCTGTTCAGTAATTTTGTATTATTTAGAGATATTACTATTATTTTTCCAATTTTAAAGTAATTTTTTAACTAAATTAAATTATTTCATTCGCACATGTATATTTATGTCGACAATTCTTAACGGGCTTATGAAATAATTAATTGAAAGCAAATACTGCCTGCTTATTAAAATTAAATATAGTCCAAGAAGGAAAGAAACAGAATTGCGCCAACCCTTTGCTCTTTGCAATAAAGTTAATTCTTGTAAAGTTTTATGTCCTTTCTGCTTAGGTTAAGTATTGCTTCTGCCTTTATCTGTTCCGGATCTATGAGTCTTTTCGATTGCCGCATGTCCGATTTGGCACTCCAGTAATCGATTAGACCTCGTTGTTCCTGCTCACGTAGATGGGCACTTTTGCAGCTGTTGTTTACCCCGCAGAAAGGTTCAGGACCTATGAAGGTAGTGTTTCCCCCTTTTTCACTAAAGTGTCAGCAATTTCATCCCCTTCGTGCCCCTCATGTCCCGGAACCAACATTAAGGTAACAAAGTTTTTTGATGCTAGGGTGTCGAGGATTTTAGAACATTCCCAGACCAACCTTGATTGGAATGAGAAGCTATCAAGCGATTTTAGAGCTGCTTGACTGTCAGAGAGAATGTTAATATTGGCACAGTGCGTTTCATTGTTTCTCCACGGTGAGCCGTCACTAATGACCACTTTGAATATTTGGAGAATTCTAGTTTCCTTTCCATCTTATTGTGAACTGTAAGGCACGGAGAGTTTCGAATTGAACCCAGAATCCTTACATGTTCTGTAAGATTGCCTTCTTTGAGATGGAGTAGATTAGGAGGCCTTAGCGCTGCACTGATTGCCATCTCTTTGGCTACAAGACATAGTGGAATGAGTCCAGTGACCATTCTTAAAGCCGCTGTGGGGCATATTCGCATTGCTCCCGTAACGCTCAGACAGGCTATTCTGTAAATGTTAAATGTTATCTGAGTCTTAATTTGGTCTACTTTTGGCCACCATACCAGAGAGGCATAGGTGATCATTGGCACTATTATTGTCTTATAAGACCATACCATCATCTTTGGCCGCAGGCAACATGTTTTACCATATAGCCTTTGGCATACGTATATTGCTCTCAAGGCTTTGTTTGTGATGTACGATAAGTAATTTTTCCAGGTCAAGGTTTTATCAAGGCTTACTCCCAGATATTTCTTGTCCCCAGATAGAGTTAAGTCGGCGTCCCCTAGTTGAAGTGTCCTTAGATTTAATTTGCTTCATCGGGTGAAGGGTACCACACAAGTCTTGTTCGGATTTAACGAAAGTCCTTTCTCCCGACACCAGTTATAATACTGAAGAACCCATGCTGACCTTTTTGGAAAAGGCGTACCTTATCTTGTTACTTAATTAATATGCCAAAAAGTGTTGCGGTCCTTCTCTTAACATAAGTTTAAATACAAACATGGATTTTTTAAACTCTGCTTTTTAAATGCAGTCTGTTGTACATAATACAGAAGGTATGAAAAAAATTATATGCCAATACGCATCTCGCCTTTTAAACCAGTACCGCACCCAGATTGAATGGCTTTTCAACATCAACAATAATCGCAATCACCGACAATGTGACGATATGATAAAACTGAGTGAATTACTGAACTAATTTAAAAAATGTATATTTTACATAATTATTAACATCACATTTTAATTAGAAGAGGCTAGAAAAAATGTCAAGAAGAAAGAACTAAAACTCCGAGGCTAGAGAACTAAAAAAAAATGCTAAATGAAGTTACTAAAATGATAATCTGGTCCCAGTGATCACACGAAAATCAACTGATATTGTCAAATTTACTGAGAGCTAAATAACAGGACTACAATAGTTGCACCTCATTATTTCTCCACCGTGGTTATTGTCTATTAGGTTGTCCGAGTTTTTCATTCAAGTCGACACCTCTTACTACAACCTCGCTATCTACAACAGTCGGTCCCACGTCACCAGAACGACTCGGATTTACATCCGGTCAAAAACTATCAGCATTCCCCATACATGTGTGGGGAACGTTTATGCAGCTACAACACCAACAACTTCCTCCTTCACACGCAACAACTGTCTTCGTAGGACTTCTTTATTTACGGACATATGTATCTTGTTCTTCGGCAGGCTAACGCACTGTCCAAATAAATAATGGGATATTAATTTTCTCTCCAAACTGGATAAAGAGGCAAAGCGAATGGGTTTGGTGGTGAACGAGGACAAAACGAAGTACCTCCTGTCTTCAAACAAACAGTCGGCGCACTCGCGTATCGGCACCCACGTCACTGTTGACAGTTATAATTTTGAGGTTGTAAAAGACTTCGTGTATTTAGGAACCAGCATTAACACCGATAATAATGTCAGCCTTGAAATCCAACGTAGAATCTCTCTTGCCAACAAGTGCTACTTTGGACTAAGTAGGCAATTGAGCAGTAAAGTCCTCTCTCGACGAACAAAACTAACACTCTACAAGACTCTCATCATGCCCGTCCTAACGTATGGCGCAGAAGCTTGGACGATGACAACATCCGATGAAGCGACGCTTGGAGTGTTCGAGAGAAAGATTCTGCGTAAGATTTTTGGACCTTTGCACGTTGGCAACGGCGAATATCGTAGACGATGGAACGATGAGCTGTATGAGCTTTACGACGACATAGACATAACGCAGCGAATAAAGATCCAGCGGCTTCGTTGGCTGGGTCATGTCGTCCGAATGGATACAAACGCTCCGGCTTTGAAAGTATTCGATGCGGTACCAGCTGGTGGTAGCAGAGGAAGAGGAAGGCCTCCTCTGCGTTGGAAAGATCAGGTGGAGAAGGACTTGGCTTCACTTGGTGTGTCCAATTGGCGCCGGTTAGCACGAGAAAGAAATGACTGGCGCGCTTTGTTAATCTCGGCCAAAATCGCGTAAGCGGTTATCGCGCCAATTAAGAAGAAGAAGAATTTTCCGAAATAACAGAGATTTCAGTCTCGATAATTTACAATGATATCAATTTCATCTGAAAAGGAAAGAGTTCAGAGTGTATAGTCGATTGCTCGTTATCCAGTAGTATAGCAAGCGTAGAGAAGCTTTATGCATTCCGTGGTTCTTCATTGAAGTTTGTCGTAGTAGAGTAGAAGAGTAATAGATCTTAGCCAATCAACGCTGGTACAGCTAAAGTCCAAAACAAGCAGTTGGTCGAACACTGATTAGTCTTCACTTTGTGTTTGCGTCGTGTCGCAGTACTTGGATTAATTTCTATGGCTAACCGTGGACAAATTGAATTTTCAGGGAAATTCTCATTTCAAAAACTATCCGAACGCATTCCAGGGTTGCAAGTGGCTGAAGTAAGCGCAGAGAAAGTAAATTTTAAAACTTATACATTTTTAAACGTAAATTTTTACACTTATAATTTTTTATATTTATAAATTTACGTTCTCTGGTAAGCTGTAGGGCAACCACTGTTAGGAAAATCGTTTTATCGTTAAAAACAAAACTAACATTGAATGAAATCCATTGGTAAATAAATTGGTGTATTTGATATTTTTGTACGAAACCTGGTTAAATGTCGTAGTGAAGTCAAAATGGAAAAGTCCTATAAATTTTGTAGCTTTTGAGGATTTGGTACTTCTCTCTATATAATATAGTCGGTATTATATTATTTACTGCATTTACTTTTTTAATAAAAAAATAAAATGAATAGAAATTATATAAAAAATTTTATCATATGTATTCCCAAAAAAATTACTTGGTAATTAAATAATCTACAAATTAATACATAAAAAATCAAAACGTTTTGTTTGTAAATCGTATCAGCAGATGAAAACTATGCAGAGTGAATTGTGATCAAAAATATTAGATTGAATAAAAAAATGTTTGTATTAAACCATTAATTGGTATAAATTTATAATTAGTATTAAACAAATATATATTCCAGTAGGAAAAAGTACATGAAACGATTCGATTCATATAAAACCAAAAATTAAAATTGCGAAAAAGTATTACTCTTTTTTATATAAAAAAATAAAAAACATAAAGTCGTTATTGTTAAATATGATTAAGTCATTATTTAATGTGCAACAAAATATATTTAGGTAAGTCTAATATAATTGAGTAAATTACAAATTAACCAAAGAAATCTCATATATTGCATTCATTTACCTGTACGCATGTAGTGGTAAGAGAGGTATATTAAAATATATTTGTTAAATAATCTAACGGTGAGTCATAAATAATTAGCGTCATGGCGATTAAAAACAATTTTTTGCATTTTCCGACAGTTAATAGCGATGGACATTTAAATAAAAGAATTAGATAAATTGCGAAAATAGTACACAACTGTAGGTATTTAAATAGGTTAGAAAGAAGTAAGAGAGGTGTGAAAAGTTGACAAATATTGTAATTTATATCAAATTTTGTTATCTTACTATGAAACTAATTTAAATTTAATCGAAAATAAAAAATAAAATTAAAAATTACAAATGTGAAACGGGACGAATATAGAAAACAAACAGAATTGGTGGAGAGGTGAATGGCGAATGTGAAAAGTGTTTACTAAATGTCCATAAATTATAAAATAGGAATAATAATTAATAAACGTAAAGAGACACAAACAACTTGATATTTTATTTGCAATTGATTGGTAAGTATCTGGAAAACTCAATTCATTCGGACGACATAACACAGCCAACGAAGCCGCTGAATCTTTATTCGTTGCGCTATGTCGTGCAAAGGTCCAAAAATCTTCCGCAGAATCTTTCTCTCAAACACTCCAAGGGACGCCTCATCGGATGTTGTCATCGTCCAAGCTTCTGCGCCATACGTTAGGACTGGAATGGTGAGACCCTTGTAGAGTGTTAGTTTTGTTCTTCGAGAGATGACTTCACTATTGAATTGCCTACTTAGTCCAAAGTAGCGCGTGTTGGCAAGAGAGATTCTACGTTGGATTTCTAGGGTTGTTATCGGTGTTAATTCTGGTTCCTAGATAAACGAAGTATTTTACAAACTCGAAATCATAAATGTCAACAGAGACATGGGTGCCGATACGCGAATGCTCCGACTGTTTGTTTGATGACAAGAGATATTTCGTTTTGTTCTCATCCACCACCAGACCCATCCGATTCGTTTCTTTATCCAATTTGGAAAAGGCAGAACTAACAGCGCGGTTATTAAAGCCAATATATTCGGCAAGAGCTGCCAAAGTAAGCGGCATGCTAAGTAAGCTTATGGCAAACCTTGGATGTCCAACGCAGAACAAGTAAAAACTTTTAATGGACACAACGAACTCGATTCTCTTATACGGATGCGAAATATGGGCAGATTTGCTAAAAGTACAATGCCGGCGGACAACTCTGCAATCTGTTCAACGCACTTGTGCTCTCAGAGTGGCTTCTTCATACAGAACAGTATCTGAAGCAGCGGTGTTAGTTATCAGCGGAACCATTCCTATAGATATTCTAGCACAAGAGCGCAAACGGAGATGGGAGGCAAAAATCACAGGAATCCCAGTACCTCGCTTCTCCGATATTAGAATTCAAACGCTCACACTTTGGCAGGCAAGATGGAACTCTGAACGATACGGTAGATGGACAGCGAGACTAATACCCGATCTAAAAAGGTGAGTAGATAGAAAGCACGGTGAGGTTAACTATTACCTCACACAGTTTTTGTCCGGACATGGGTCCTTTCGCAAGTATATTTGGCGAATGGGAAAAGTGAGTCTACCAAACTGCATATATGGAGATACTGAGTATGATGATGCGGAGTGCATCTATTTTAAATGCGAGAGGTGCAACATAGAGAGAACAGCTCTGCAATGAGTTATTGGTGTATTTACACCTGGAGAAATTATCGAGAAAATGATGAAAGACGAAAAAAAATGGAATGCCGTCGCAAATTTCGTGGAGGATATTATCCGAAAAAGAAGCGTGCAATGGAAACTTATGTTAAAGAGCATTAAGCACAGGTTTCTCAAAACAGGTGAGTAAGTAAGTGTCCTCCTTAGGACGCCGTCGTGGGTCTCTACCTCGAAGCAATGCGGAGGCAGTCCCGGGATGGAGGGAAACATCCAAGAGAAGAGGAGGGATATTTTTAGTGGAATCACCACACACGTACTAGCAACGGTTACTATATGGTGCGAAGGCATTTTTAACCCAACCTCGCCGTCAAAAACAAAAAAAAAACAAAAGAAATATCATCGGCACACGCCAACAATTTAACGGTCTTATAAAAAATTGTGCTTGAGGGACTAAGTTATGCGGCTCGAACGATCGTCTCCATCATCAGGTTAAAAAGTCACACGACAGCGAATCACCCTATCTGAAACCTAGTTTGGTATCAAATGGTTCAGAGAGGTCCTCTCCACTCTTCCTTCATGAAAGAAGTAATTCCCCCTCCTTTTGTTTGTATCTTCTCGGGACCTGACCTCACAGTAAATCCCAATGGACTCATTCTGGCAGGCCTGTTAGGAAGGAAACATAGTGGCGGGGCGAGCAGAGTATCATTCAAGGCATAGAAGGAGCAATGACACACCTGTAAAAGTAATAAAGCATCGATCACAGCATTAAACGGGCATAATTTAATTAAAAATTTTGCAATTGCCAGGTAAACTTGTATTTTGGATTTGTTTAAAATGTATTTGAGATCAATTGAAAAATGTTCTTTACATGTTTTAAATATACGTTTACATTGAAGCTTTGCTCTCCGCTTCACTATAATCAGCACTATTTTAAACTCTTGTCAAACTCAGTTCATTTAATCCTGGTTTAAATTTATGTTAACGAGTTTACAGAGCAGAGCTGTCTTTCAGTGTGAATTTATAGCCGCGTTAAGCCTTGAGTGTTTGAAGTGCAACATTGTTTTTTCTTTGTCTAGATACGACAAAACACGTATATGATTTCGAAATACTAAGTATATACACCATTAAGAGAAAACACGAATTATCTAAAATTCTAAATTCAAAAAGGGACTTTCGGCCGCAGAGCTTAGTGCACTGTCGGAAAAGTTTGCATATAAAATAAAACGCTGTAAAATTATGCAAGAGACTTAGCTTTTTGCTAGAATTACTAGAATCAAATAAATTTATACTGAAGCGCAAAACAAAAATGTTTAGAATTCTTTAAACAGAAAGAAAAATTCATTTAGCAATGAAAAACCCCAATATCTTTAAAAATTTTGCGGAGTAAATAAGCGAAAATCATTTAAATGAAATATTTTCAAAGTTTTATTAAAAAAATTATATTATTAAACAAAAATAATTGTCAACTTGTAAAACTATAATAAGATGATATTGTTTTAATTATTTTCTCCTCTATCATATACCAATTTGGGTTTGTATAGCAGCTCATTTTCCAATAAACTTGATTAGAAGTCAACTGGCATACATCATCTAATCAGACACTGAGAAATCACTTTTCCTGCCAATTACGCACAAGGGTCAGATTAAGGGAACATTAGTAAAACGGAGCATTGCAAGCACATAAAAAATTTAACAAATACAACCTTGTAAGAGACCAATAGTGACATAATTTCCGAACAGTCCCTTCTTCTAGAAAATCAAAACAATTACAGCTGTCAGATTTTGATGGTGTTTCGCCAATCATTAGATGGAAAAAAGTAGCAGTATATTGCATTACGGCGAATTTTTGTTATTTGTTACGTTTAATACTTCTTTGTAAAAACAGTGTAGAACGAAAACATGTCGGTGCGCCACGATTGGTACCAGTCGGAAACAAAGGTGGTGGTAACCGTGATGTTGAAAGATGCCGTCTCCAAGAATTACAAAGTGGATATCATGCCAGAGTGTTTGCATATGACGGCCGATGGTTATGAACTCGTCCTAAACTTTTATCGTCCAGTTGACGTCAGTAAATCATCGCACAAAGCATACACTACTAAAGTGGAAATAACGCTAGCCAAAGAAGTGGGCGAGCGGTGGGAAAGCTTGGAGAAAAAAGATCTTCCCCCGCCAACGGCTAAACCTCCACCAATTCACAAAAAAGACTGGGACAGCTTGGCAAAAGAAGTGGATAAATCTGAAGAAGAGAACTCAAACGGTGAAGATGCGTTAAAGCGGCTCTTTGATAAAATTTATTCTGAATCATCGCCTGAAGTGAAGAAAGCAATGAACAAATCGTTTTCCGAGTCCGGTGGCACTGTTCTAAGCACCAACTGGCAAGAGGTGTCAAAAGATAAAGTTGATATTAAGCCGCCCGAGGGTGCGGAATTTAAAAAGTGGGACTAGTGGATAGCGTTAATTCTTGCTTGGTAGTAGTCCGTCCAGGACGAAATTTATAATTTATTCGCATTTTTCACCTAAAATTTTTATTATTTTATGTATGATTAACACATAATTCATTAAATAAAATATATTATAACTTATATGAATGCTTACCATATGCAATAATCTTCAGAACTTATTTTTAAACGCTCAGTTCGTCCTTAAATTGTAAAATTAATAACTTCCCTGAAATAATGTTGGCTTGGTGGAAATATCATCTATAATTAACGGTCTATAAAAAATTTGTAAGTTGTTGCGAATACTAGATAATTTGCCATTCAAGTCCAAAAACGCAAACACTCAGGTGGTCGTCAAAAAATGTCCACAGTTGAGATCAAATGATTCAATTTCATACAAAACTCGTATGACAAAATCTTAGAAAAACACGTACAAACTTAAACAATTCTCATTAAAAAAGCAAAGAAATTTATAATTTAAAAACGTTTGATAATGTATTGCTTTTAATGTTACCATAAAATGTAACATTGTAATATAACACTGCAATATAAAGACGCTATTTATAAGACTCCAAAATACAACATTGCATATGATTCACGTAGTCGTCTTATTTTCTTTATGTACACACTGGAAATGGAAAGCTATCGATATTTTCCGATAGCATTCGCACCTTTCATAGATATATTGGCCAAATTTAAATCAACCCGTTAAGACTTTTAATGCGTTATACTCATTTTCCACATGATTTTAAGATCTACATAAGTATTTTTATGTAAAAAAATATCAGCCTGTCGACTGTTGTTACCCTAAGTTTGGTCCGTCTATCATTGATAATTGGACCGGTCTTGCTAAATATCCTCTCCACTTCGACAGATGAAGCTGAAACGAAAAGATATTTCTTGGTACTGGTTCGAGCAGCAATTCCTTTTTAACCTTTAAGAGAAAATATATAGAATAATCTGTTCGGAAAATTTGTCTTCGTTATATTACTGCGCCATATATAATATTTTATTTTTGTGTTAATTGCCGACACTGTTAATGTTCTATTGTTTTTGTTGGTTACTTCTTGTCGTAGAGAGCTAAATAAAGGACTGGACTAAGCATTGGTTGATTGTACTCGTATTTCTGTGTTTTCGATATTTTTGTTATTTGCTGGTGTCAAAAAAACATATATTAATATTTCGGATTCCAACGCCTTCATTGCCGTCTAGCCTATTTTGCATTTCTAAAGCCTTCTTTTTTGAAGCGTTGGTCTAATATTATACATATCCGGCGCAGGGTTCGTTCTTCATAGGGAAATAATCGGTTTACTCCTGCTTTTATAATATTGTATTGATTTTCTTAGAAAACTGTGGAAGCTGCAAATATCCACATATGAGTGGTATTGTATGAGGTGAAGTCACTTTTTTTGAACTGAACGATTATGACTTATATCATCAAGAAGCTTCCAAATAATTTCAAGTTCTTTCGAAACATCAATTTCGTCACTTCTAAGAGACTTCGGTGCATTTTTGCACAATTTAACACAGTTATTTTGGTTGCATCTTTCATTTCAATAATTTGGGCGATCCACCTGGTTGAAACTCGTTGAATAACTTTTAAAGGTTTGTCAGTGAATTGTTGTGTGAGAAGTTTTACAGCAGAATTGGTGCTAGATTTAAAAAGTCTTATAATATCTTTAATTTTTTTTTAAGTAAGCAAACTTACACAACTAAGTTGATTGAATATGCAATACATGGCAGATACCGCTTTTTCAGAAGCTTGCAAGCCTTCAGCATTGTAGGTGTATTATCGGTGGCAATACGAATAACTTTTTCCCCCATTTATTTTTAACTGAATGGTGTTTTGGTTAAGCAGGAGTGACAAGACCTCTCATTTCAAATTAAATTCACTATCAATACAAAATAATTTCTATGAAGAAAAACCGCTCAAAGCAGTATTGACAGCTGATTGTCTATTTTGCAGCTAATCTGCCATATGTGAACGGGTAGATTAATTTTGTGGATTTATTGCTAATTACTGCATATGTGAATGTACTTTTAGGTAGTTCCAATAGTATCGATAGTCCTAAACTATCCAAGCCATTGATATATCGATAGTATCGTCGATATTTTTCCACCTCTAGAGTACACAGCCATGTATCTGCACATTGGCCATAAGTGCAAGTTCCACCAACAAATTTGCGAAATTGCGCCAGAAGCGCTATAAAGGCGCCAAAACAAAAGCTTCTTTTACCGAATTGGCATTTCAAATTTGTTCGGCACAAGGGAAGGTCCTTAATTTTATACGTGAAAACGCTGTATACTAAGAATTGTAGTGTTGTGAGTAGTACCTCGGCTTGCGTCTATTTTGTAATATTATATTTATACGTATTTTAATCCAACTAGATGTCAACTGAAGTGCTTAAGAAAAAATTAGAGGAATACGAACAACCATCGCCAAAGAAAATGAAGATTGACTCAAAGTGTGTTCTTCGATTTGCCAAGTTGACTGAGCACGCTCTGGCCCCAGTACGAGGATCGGAGCGCGCTGCCGGCCTTGACTTGCGTAGCGCCTACGATTTGAAAGTACCAGCGCGTGGTAAGGCGATTGTGAAGACTGATTTACAAGTTCAGGTGCCAGAAGGCTCATATGGTCGAGTTGCTCCACGTTCCGGTCTGGCAGTTAAGAATTTCATTGATGTCGGTGCGGGCGTCGTAGACGAAGACTACCGTGGGAACTTAGGTGTTGTTTTATTTAATCATTCGGATTCTGACTTCGAGGTGAAACGTGGTGATCGCATTGCACAGTTTATTTGTGAGCGCATATTCTATCCGGAATTGGAGGAAGTGGATAAACTTGATGATACTGAACGTGGAGCTGGTGGTTTCGGTTCAACTGGAGTAAAGGAGGTTCCTGTCAAAAATGGCAATACAACCAAGGAATCTGAGGAGAAAACAGTTGCACAAGAACCTGTGAAAGTGGCGGAATCTAAAGTAGACGCTGTCACAACTGCAGACACTGAAGAGGTTGAAAAAAAGTCTGAGAATAAATCTTAGAGGCCGCCCACAGTAGTACGGCCTCCTCACATAAGGTGGAGCCTGTTTTTGTTGATGGCCAAGAATTCATACTCTTGTTCTTGGTCATTTAACATAGAAATAAATATGTTTGTGTGTTTTCATTGCCAAAAGTATTTTAAAATTAAATGTTTCCCATAATGCGGGCATATTGTCAAAATGACTGGTTTGCATTTATTAAATGGTTTTAGTGGATTGGATCATCAACCTTTCTGAAAAGTAATAACTGTGGGTCTGTTATCTTGGCACAATTATATGCACATGTGTATATAATTGGCGCATACACAATCCTTTGGGTGCCTGGTTGAGCTCCTCCTATGTGTTTGCGTCTTGATATTTCCCACAAATAGAGAAGTTTGGACCATTCACTTTATTCTTTGATTTCAATTATATCTATAAAAATATAGATCAGTCTATAACAAAGACTATAATATTCCAAATTTCAAATTTTACAAGAGTTACATATATATGTAAATTCACAAATTTTCAACATCTCTAATCAGAATTTTTGAAAAAGGAATTTGCGTACGGAGTTTTATAGCCCATTAAATTGTAGTATAGGTTTTTAACTTCAAAGTAAAGTTTTTTAATTTAAAATTAAATTTTTTTAAATTCAAATTAAAGATTTTTAATTTCAAATTAAAGTTTATTAATGAAATATTGAATATTTACAATAAAAAATGAATACTAACAAGAATAAGAATCAAAAAAAGTTAAATAAAGCAATTTGGGCAAAGCATTTAATGCAACGGTTGTTCTGCTACAGCCAGCGGCAGTTTCCTAGACATGTCAACGTAATATTTGTTGCAATCAGTAAAAGTAACAGTGTACCAAATTTTGATTATTTTGTGGATCGACCAGCAAATTTCGTGCAGACAATTTTATTTTTAAAAATACCTTTTCTATAGGATATAACATGGAGTAATATGGTGATAGAAAAATTAACGTATAATTAGTCTCACTAATCTTTTCGCGTACTTCCCGAGTTTTATGTAAATTATATGCATTAAATACCGTTGTGGTTATGTTGACGTTTTTATTTTCAATTTTTTTTTAAGTAATTGATGGACTTTCTTCAATTAATTTCTCCACATAGTTCAAAATCTCATCACTTAGTTTAACATTTCTTTTTCCACCACGATTTCGTCTAATAATCTCACATCCATCCTTCTTATACCTTCTAATTATAGAAGTGGCTATGTTTTTATTAAACCCAACTAATTCTGCTGACTCTGCAATAGCTTTACCTTCTTCATAACATTTTATAAAAATTCCTTTTTCTCAGTACTCATTTTAACATAATTTCCTTTGCGGTTTCTACAACGAGGAATAGGTAAGTTCTCTTCATTTCCTAAATTGTTATCATCAGAATCTTCTGTGATCTGCATTATTCCCCGATAATGACGTTTATTTATGCGGACTTCCTGTATTACCTTCAACAGTTACTTCTTCAGGTGATGTATTGGTGTTCATTATCATAAACTTATTTATTTTGATTTTCAAATATTTATTTTAAAATAAATAATAATTACACAACAAGAAAAGAAAAGTTTTATTCTGCGTTTACCGCGGTTGCAAAAAACAGGTTATATTGTGATTACTGTAATTGCTGAACTTTAAACAAGTGTTTAACCTTATTATCAGTAAAATAAACATATTTGGAAAATAATAATTAATTATTATATCATACTTCATAAACTTTAATTTGAAATTAAAAATCTTTTATTTGAATAAAAAAAAAACTTTAATTTGAATTTAAAAACATTTAATTTGAAATTAAAAAACTTTAATTTGAAGTTAAAAACGTATGTAATGAAATGAAAGTTTAAAGTAGTTCAAACGTCTCGTTGAATTTCTATCTTTTTTTCCCTGAAGTGGTTGCGAATTTTCTCTAAAATGAATGCACGTCATTCTTGTCAGTATGTAATTCGGAGGTGTAAATCTAAATCACAATCACAAGCAATCCGATATTGAAATAAAAAATGTCAAACGGGTTAGTAGTAGTTTTTTACTTGAGATTCTTATGACCAGAATATAGTTGGAGAGGACTATCAATCTCACTCTTACCTGTTGAGTTTGTAAATTTTGGCCTGTAATGCTTTTGGCGACACTGGTGGTGGAATGTCAAAATATCAGCTGTTGGTTAATAGTTGTTTTGGAACGGTGGTTAATATTCTACAACAAAGTATAGTAGAGTGGTTGCATGAAGATTTTCAAGCAGCTTAAAATGGCAAAGAAGTACATAGGTAAGTCCGAATCATTTAACATTTCCTTATATGAATTTGTTCTGTTTTTAGACATTGGCGCTAACCTTACCGACCCGATGTTTCGTGGTATATACGGTGGTAAACAGAAGCACACCGATGATTTACATTTGGTGCTAGAGCGTGCGTGGAAGCAAGGCGTCGAGAAGATGATCATCACCGTCGGCAGTCTTAATGAGACAGATGAGGCGCTGAAGTTGGCCAAGCAAGATGGTGAGACGGTTACTAACACAATCCAATTATCAACACATTTCTACATTTAAATCATATATATTGCCACAGATCGCCTAACTGTTACAATGGGTTGCCATCCCACGCGTTGTAATGAGTTTCTACCAGACCCAGAGCAATATTACCAAAGCTTACGAAACAAAATACGTGAAAACCCAGAACATGTGATTGCTGTGGGTGAGTGTGGACTCGACTATGATCGACTGCATTTCTGTGAGAAAGATACACAGAAAAAATATTTCGAGAAGCAACTCAGCCTGGCTGCCGAATTCCGTTTACCACTCTTCCTGCATTGCCGGAATGCGCATTCTGACTTCATGGAAATACTCGAACGTAATCGAGACAAGTTGTTGGACGCTGGTGGTGGTGTGGTTCACAGTTTTGATGGTACGCTAGAGCAAGCTGAAAAAGTGATCGCGTACGGAGGACTTTACATCGGTTTGAATGGATGTTCGCTAAAAACTGTGGAAAATTTGGAAGTTATAAGAAGAATACCTAACGACCGAATTATGCTGGAGACTGATTGTCCTTGGTGCGGAATACGTCCATCGCATGCAGGATCGAAATACGTACAAACGAAATTTACGGCGGTAAAGAAAAAGGAGAAATGGACCGCAGAAACCTTGGTGGACGGACGTTGTGAGCCATGCCAAATTAGGTACGCAGCTGGCTGATGGTGGCCTTTCACGGTTTATAATCTTATAACCTCAAATAATGCTACTTTATTTCTTAGCCAAGTCCATGAAGTTATCGCAGGCGTGAAGGATGAAGATGCGTCCGTACTGGCAGAAAAGTACTATAATAACACATTGGACCTATTTTTTATAAAAAATTAAATATGAGCATTTACAAAAACTAATGAGCATTTACAATTAAAGACTTTTCATCGGCACGTATAAAATAAGCTAGGCAAGAAAGCCGGAAACACCGCACGGATGTAGTTATTTGTAAATTTTACAGGTGACGCTTAAATGTAGGCAACACTGAATTACTCAGTGAAACAAATAGCACAAAGGGCAAATACACTACTACCAGGCGAGCAGCCAACTACTTTACCATTATACGCCTGGTAAAAATAAAAAAAATTGGAAATTGCACAATTGAGTATCTATTACCAGCCAATTTTAATAAATAATACATATACTGCCAAATTAAGAAGCTTTAAGGGCTGATTTCACCGTGTAAAATTCTGCGACGAGTTTATCTGAGTAAATTTCAATGGAAAGTTGCGGAGCTTCACTTCTTTTTAATTTCTATTTCCCTTTAGGTCACAAAAAAGAATTTAAAAGTTACAATGAGATTTAAAAACGATCTTTTATTGAAAATTATTGCAGTTATTGTTACAATCTGTTTCACATAGGAATCTGTATATATGCATATGTAGATTATATTCTCGAATATATTATATATTATTTAGTATGTATATATTGTATATAATTGGTATGCAATTGAATTGATAAGTTTAGGTAGTATACTAGGTATGTATGTATGCTTTCCTCTTGGCATTTTTGTAGCATAATTTGGGTTTTAGTCTTGTATAGTATTTATGCATTTACGTGTGTGATTAATCTCTATTGCCTAATGCCATTCGACTGAAGGAGCAGCACAGACTATCTTAACTATTTAGCTCTTTTTTATTTTTAGATATGATTAACATTTGATTCAGTACATTTTTCCAGCAGTAAAGTGTGTTTCCTATTGGGATGCGAAATTCAGTGATTTTATACTTATTTTTTTGGTAGAAAGGTCGAATATACTGTTTGATTTTATGCCGTATTTCAGTTTGCTTACTAATGTGTTTTCACGGAATGAACTATATTGTCAGCTACAACTAAACCGAGTCAGACTGATTTCATTTAAAACTAATTTAAAAAACACACATTTATAAAAAGTACATCTAGCAGTTTAACGTTTAGGTTGCTATAAAATGTAATACATACATATATACAAATATGATTTTTTACTTAAATATATTGTTGAAATTTCTTTGAGTAGTTATCAGATATGATGAGGTTATGGTATTAGGTTAAGTTGGTTGGACATAAATCTAAGAAGCCATAATGTGGTATAGTATGTGAGTGTATGTATATAAGAGAAATGGTGATTGTTTAATCTAGCGCCGCATCCACGCCACATTGAGACAGCTGCAGTCGTTGTCAGCCGTGTACCAACGGCCAAGAGTTATCACATTGTGTCTGATAAGAGAGTGAAAACGAAAGCGAAGGATTTTACTGGCAAAACTGGCATTCCTGTGGTAATCGGGTCTACACTGGGGGAACGACCCATATTTATATTCGGCCAAGAGCTGATGCTCCAGCAACACTCTCCCAAATGTTAGAGGAATATTTTGTTGTTATTCAAATTATAACAATAATTGACGCTTACACCCTCTTTGTTGGACGTTTGGCCGAGCTCCTCCTCCTATTTGTAATGTGAGTCTTGATATTTTCCACAAATGAAGGGACCTACAGCTTTACGCCGCCTCGAAGCGGCAGATGGTTTTTATGAGAAGCTTTTTCATGGAAGAAATACACCGAAGGTTTGCCATTGCCTGCCGAGAGGCAGGCTATTGTTGCGTCATGCCCGGTGTTTCGTGCCCAAGCGCTACCGAATGATAGTCGCGCACCAACCTATTCCGCTACGGCGTTTATTATGACAGCAATAAAAACTACCCAGATGGTGATCGAACTGAGCGAAGTTTTGAAGACTTAAACTTTACTTTAGTACTTCTGCCCTACTTAAGCGTTAGCAACACACATCGTATGCATGTTTGCGTGATACGACTTTTAATTGAAAATTACACTTGGATTATTTCAGCAGTAAGGTTTCAGCGCCGCCGTAGCCGAATGGGTAGGTGCGTGATTACCATTCGGAATTCACAGAGAGGTCGTTGGTTCGAATCTCGGTGAAAGCAAAATTAATAAAAACATTTTTCTAATAGCGGTCGCCCCTCGGCAGGCAATGGCAAACCTCCGAGTGTATTTCTGCCATGAAAAAGCTCCTCATAAAAATATCTGCCGTTCGGAGTCGGCTTGAAACTGTAGGTCCCTCCATTTGTGGAACATCATCAACACGCACACCACAAATAGGAGGAGGAGCTCGGCCAAACACCTAACAGAAGTGTACGCGCCAATTATTTATTTTTTAAGGTTTCAGCGCCATCGCGAAGCAACAGTCGGGCATGGCGTACGCACCTACGCGGCGTTTTGAAAATTCAAAAAGATTAAGAAGGGGCCACCGTTATAATGGAAAAGAGTACAGTTAGTATAACCTACCGTAATAACAAACAGTCAAGTGATGTGAGAAAAGTACAGTTTGATGTTAAAATAAAATCAAAATAAAGTGGAATACCCAGGGTATTTGAGGATTTTTATCCCGACATTTAAAAAATAGCACAAAAAAAAAAGGTCCAGCGATCAGTTTGGCTTTATGCCAGTATCATTTTGTAAAATTCATACGTAGTTATGCATTTTTGTGCACGCAATAAGTAAAAAGTTCAATGTCCTTGAGCCAAAGATTAAGTAGATTAGTAGAGCTAAAATACAATTTACATTTTCCTTGTAATTTTGTTGGCGTATTTTTGTGTTTTCAATACAGAGACACTGGAGGATTATTGGATTAATTTAAAATTATATAAATATATTCAGCATAATGCCTGGACATGATAGATCAATCAGTAAATTTGGGTGGTTTTTTTTTTTCATTATACGGAAATAATTACAGAACTGTTATTGTTGTTTTTTATAAATTTAACTTTTGTTTATGAATTAAACTTGTTTTTATAAATAAAAATTGTGTCCAATTCCAATACATTTTTAGTTGGAAATTGCTAAAAGAGCGAAAAGCTATAATCTAAGAGTTACATACACAGATTTGTAAAAATGTGTAGGTGAGTGGGTTGCTTTGAAAAGCAGGCCACTAATCCTTTATTATATATGTATGTATATATATATTTATGTATATGTAATGGTAAGCACAATTGACTTTTACATTATTATTGTTACGCATAATTGCTTATATGTGTGTAACTATGTACATTTCTATATAATAAATCGGCGCATACATTTTGGAAAATGCTATAAATACACACACATATACGAATACAAATACATATAGCACATCATTAGGCCAATTTACAATTTATAAAGGTGAACACGGTTACTTGCTGCCATTCGATTCCTTGTCCACTGCGGCCATGCAACTTGGAACGAATAATGGAAAAAGCTTCTTCCGACTGCATTCCTGCATCACAAATTCCCTAAGAAGTTCTACCAGTTACCAAAAAATGGCTGCACGCGCCAATTTTATTTGTATATGCATGCATATAGGCATGTAAGTACGTATTTTTATAAATATTTTATATTTTCACGCTAATACCTTTTACTTATTTCTACATAGATTAACTGCTAAAGCGATTTCGTGCTGAATATTACAGTTATTAATACATAATTAGCGAGTATTTATACCAAAATAAAAATAAAAATTATTATCACAAACCCAAACGAAAAACAATAATAACAATAATTAGAAAGAGTAAGATAATATAAGAATCTATTAAAACAGTGCAAACCTTTGGCTTGCAGAAAAGTTGTGTAAGTGCCTTCCAAAAAATGGGATGTTTGACCAAAAAATAAAAATAATAATAATAAATTAAATGGTATATGACGAACATAATTTAGCGTCAGCGTCAAAAGAAAAACATAAAAAAATGTCAAGCAATGTAATACAGCGGAAAACACCTAACATCGGCCATAAGTAAAATTGTCAAAAATCGACGCAAAATGTGAACCACAGGTACAGATATTCTGATTAAAAAGCTTGAAATGTTGACAAAAGTTCGCCGATTTCTTATACATTTTGTACAAAGTTTGAAACTTTGCATTATAAAAAAAAATTGAAATTAAAAAATAAATAAATAGTCGATGTTGTCTATTTTTACTAGTGATCAGTTTTATTTGACGCTGACTACTTATGCGCATTCTCTTTTGTCAATAAAAAAGCATTAATTTTAAGACAAAAATATACAGTGAACCAAGGCGCATTTATTGAAGGTGGTGGCACTAGACCAACAACACTGTTCTGTACGTTTGATTGTCAAAGTATTGAGAAACTAGAAAATAATTAATGAATTCGCCTTGTTTCATTCTGAGCTTACAGCCTCAGAGACACGGTGAGCGGAAAAAAAACAACTCGGCTGATTTACCAACACCACCTTTAATAGATTTGCATTGCAGTGAACCAAAAATAAATTGGGGCACCAATATTCAAAATATTTAAATTTATGTAAATAAGAAAATTATTATAATCAAATCTTGTTTTAATATCACCGCATTAACGTAATTTTTCAAAGTATGCTAATTTTTTAGCATATTTAAATGAGCTATGTATCTGTATTCCGTTATTTTCTCATAACTGAATTGCAAAATCTAGTTTTATTTCTCACATTTTGCCATTCACGTTGCAAGTTTTTAAGAGTTAAGATGAATAAGCATCGAGTGATTTGAAAGAGCTGATGGTGAAATACCAACTCGGAGAGAAAAGCGTGCGTCAAACTGCGGGAACTTTGAAAAAGCCTAAGCCGACAACAGCATTTAATATATGTATTGAAAAATGTAATGAAAACCGTTCTTTTCTTAGGAAAAGTGGTACTGGAAGAGTTTCCTAAATCAACTCAAGAGAATGATTATGCGTTTGATGAACGAGAACCCGAATTTCTGCAGTTAACCTGTTGAGTGATTATGTCGTATACACATACATATGTACATATATGCGCCAATTTCGAAAGTTAATTTTTTAGTTAATGTCGTATTTGTATGTGCGTCATGCCGAAAAAGGAAATTGCATTTGCTATGAAATTTAAACTTAAGCAAAAAACGAAAATTTCCCTGTTATTTTGACATTATAAAGTAAGCATGAACACTGAATTTCCTGATAAACGTTAATATAATGGTTCAGCCAACGCGCACGGTGAATCCAATATTTGGCTGAAAACCGGGTTTGTATCGACAGTTTTCGCTTGAAATTAATTCAGCATAGTAAATCGATCAGTCTAAGAAAAACGAATCTCTTAACAGGTTAATATTGCTAAATCACAAAAGAATTCGTCAACTGTGGATGCACGACTACACACAAAAACTACCAGAACTTTTCTGCACAGATTGAGTTGTAAAATTTAATTATTGTCTTGCTTACTGGAAAACCTTCAAATAATTAAAATATTATGTTGTTTTCGTTTTTTATAATAAAAGTTTGGATTGAATACTTTATACTGGCTTTTGCCTTTTGAAAATCGATTGAACCGTTCGCAAGTTATAAAGCATGGAAGTCAGAACAAACAAGTGTCCCAGCCTCTTGCATTTGTTTTTGTTTGTTTGCAATTAATCCTAAATGTGATAGTTGTTGTTTAGGGAAGGTATACAACATATTTATAGTGTTGAGTGATAAAAATCTCAATTAAGTAGGTACTACTCTTCCATTAAAGAATAAGCGATTACGAAAATAATTAAAAAAATGCTCTCTATTAAATATTAATCCAACGCAAGGAATCGTTACTAAGTCTCCAAACTGCAGGAGGCCGCTTTGAAAAATAAATATAACAAAATGAATGCAATTGAAAAAACTAAATCTCAAAATACAGAAAACGAGGCGAAGTTAAAAAAGTACTAGTTTTTTCTGCAAGCGCGGTTTTTCGAAAACTCGCTCCACAGGCCTTATGCCAATGGCGCATAAATAAAAATAATTATTTTTATATCACAAAATAGGTAAATAACAATAAAAAAAATAACTAAATAAAAAACGCAACAAACTCGATTTATTTCTTTATTCAGCATATTTTCAATATAATATTCATTTAATTTGTTTATTTTATATAAATTAATAATTAATAAAAAGTAAATACATTCATTAACAGTTAAAACATTGTTTTAATCAGAAATACGCGCTATGTACATTGGAAATTACAAACCAAGAATTGAAATCAAATCGCAAATGTGGTTATGTAAGGATAGTAGAAATTATATTAAATTTTACATAAATATTTTAATTCGAAAAAAGCCGTTTCTGCAAAAGCTTCGCTCCCGCTCCCTTTTCTTGATTTACGATGCAAGACTTTTTCTTTTAACTGTTTTTTTTTTGGTAAAAATTCGAGTTGATTATGTGAAAATACGCCATGCGGACATTAATGATTGCAATTGCGTTTCCGCTTTGTATGTATGTATAGGTTTAGGTATAGGTAAATGTGGTACGTACAAGGATAAACACATGTGTGTGTTTATTTTAGGTAAATATATAAAAAAATTTTAACTGATCATTTTTTGCATTTTAATTCTAAAATAAAAGCACTGACTGCATTGCGATATGATAAACGATAAGGATAATCAGCTGTTCTAGGAACAGATGAACAAATTTAGTCATGTATATACACATACATACCTACACCTTACATGTGTATGTGTGCTTGTGTTGTTCATAGTAATAGTGGCCGCACAATAGATCAGCTTTTTTATTGTGCCTCAGCCGGAAAAATATAACCATTTCCAATTTTATTATTTTTTCACTCAGTTTTTTGTAGAACATCGAAAAGCGGAGAAAAGAAGTGAAACGCAGCTATAGGAAATCGCCACAATGAACAGTCCACATGTAAGTATGTAGGTGTAGGTGCGTTTATGCAATAAATGTTAAATATTTTATATAACAAATTTTTAATCCTTCATGTTTTGTTATGCTATTTCCAAAATTTTCAATTATATTTTCATTTCTTCATTTCGTTTTGTTATAAATTAATATACATACATATGTAGATATGGAACAGTTTCTCTGTAATTCACATTTATTTTCTGTATTTCTCTGCTTCATTCCCTTCTCTTTATAAATTAACGTAAATGTAACTTTCTTCTCTTCGCTTACAACTAACTGCAATATGTATTTTTTTTATATTTGTATGCACGTATGCATGTATGTATGTAGGTATGTAGGTATGTAAGTATGCATTAAATAATTGTATTTCGTATTCCCCAATAGCGTCGGCAAACGACAAAAACAGTCTGAATGTTGGATTGGCCTCAATGCGCTGACCACAAACAAGGAAAAAAATCGTGCATTCATCCTCTTGTGTCGATTTGTAATATTTTAAATGTTAACATTTCTGTTTCTTCGCCGCCTGTCTGCAGCAGCCTCTAGCCTCCTCCGTGTAGGCCCTCGCTCCGCTTAGCTTAGTGTATTTTCGGTGCGCTCCGATCGTTTATTTTCTGATTGCGTTTCAGCGTAGCGCCACGCTTGATTTGGTCCATCAGCGATTCATGACAAATGCGAGGGTCGGGCTGTAAAATCAAAATCATTTGAATTTAATAAAATTATTTGAAATATTAATAACTGTGTTAATAAATGTTAAAATAGCTGCTTATTAGCTGTATAAAAACGCAAAAAAAGGTTTATGTAGTTTGTTTATGAACTGTTTATTGAATGTACAGTACATCACATAAATAAGTTTCCACCAACAAAATTATGCTCCAAGTAGTCTATTTTTTCATAAATGAAAGTATTGAAGTTTGTTTTCATAAATTAATAACATAAACAAACATATTGAATGGAAAAGTGCAACAAAGCTGAGTTTACCTGTAAAATTTTTTAGTTAAATCTCATACATAAAACCGAAAGACTTGTAAAAAGAGCGTTACAAAAGTTTCCATTAATAGCACAATGGCCCCCGTTCATAGAAGATATTTTAGCTAAGCAATCCCCATTGTACAGAAATACAAGTAAAAAACACTCTTCTTCTTCCTACTTTCCTGATGTGTAATTGTGTGAGTGTTTGGCGTATTGCCATATTAGAATTTTTATGGTAACATAAAAAAAAAACAATTGCAGATCAGCAAAAAAAAAAAAATACAAAATATTTTCTTTGACTTGGAAAATTTACAACAATAAATATTTTTAATACAGGGTACGGCATTCGAAGTGTAACCAACTTCAGACCGCTCGCGCAGCTGATGCCCGTCAGCTATCTGTATTGTTTACAAGCGCGCGGAAGCATTTTGCCGATAGTAAACGCGAAAAAAGAAAGTCAGTAATGGATTTCAAACGTAATAGTGCGATTGCATTCAGTATATTTGGCTGGAAAAACGCAACCAGCGATTGTTTGTGAGCTCGAGCACCTTAAAGTAATGGAGGTGGTCATCAAAAGACTGCAACGACTCGTGAAATGGTTCAAAAAGTGAAGTAGCGACTTGAGCGAAATCCCCAACGAATTTCCAATCAAATGGCGAAAAAACTGAAAATATCTGACCGTAGCATTCACCGCATACTGAAAAATGATTTGAATGTCAAGTCTTACAAGATCCAGAAGGCGCATGATCTCACACCAAAGCAGCAACAAGTCAGACTTGCGAGAGCGAGGGAGTTGCTTCGCTTGGCCGAAAGCGGTCAATTTCCGAACTTTGTGTTTTTTGACGAGAAAATTTTTCAAATAGAGCAATTCGTAAGCTCCCAAAACAATAAGGTTTATTTGACCAATCGTTCATACGAGGATTTGAGTCATCGATTGGCCACCAGGAGGCAGCATCCGTCACAGGTAATGGTTTGGGCCGCTGTAACCACAGATCGGCGCTTTCCGATCGTTTTCATCGAGCCTGGTATAAAGATAATCATTACCGGGAAAGTATTCTGGAGGTTGCTTTGAAGCCGTGGGCAGACAAACATTTCGGTGGCAGACCATGGACGTTTCAACAGGACTCGGCACTGTCTCACAAAGCTCGAGTGAACCAAGAATGACTAAAAAAAAACGTTCCAAACTTCATAACGTCCACACAATGGCTCTAAAATTGACCAGACGCGAATCCGATGGATTATTCTCTTTGGGCAATTTTGGAGAGCAAGGCCCGAACTAAAAGATTCATCAGTCTCGAGGCGCTGAAAAAAGCCATTGTCCGCGAGTGGGCCAAATATCCTCAATGGTAGTCATATGCTGACCCTATGAGTTGTGTCCTGTAATAATGCCGACCATAAACCGAATGTCTTTCCTTCCAAGTTTTAGTAGAAAGTCCGTCAGTTTTCTGTTCGGACTTGTCACAAAACACTTTGCAGTTCTGCAGCGTTCTAGACCGGACCATCGCTCTTAATGTAGATTCTTTACAAAATCGCTGATCCCCTTCATGATTCCTGCGGAACTGATTCCGATTATTGGCTCCGGCCCTAGTGGGGGAACCGCTGATCCACGGTTGGCCAATTATTGGCACTTACTTTTCCTTCTAGCTTTAAAATTTCCCGGGTTCACTTGCGAATGCATCCCCAAACTATAATATCGATTTCAGTCGCCTTAAATGTGGTCTTAGTGCATTTACTGGTATAAGAAAGTCATTCTCCTTTCTTCCTCCATACGTAGACCCTGCCAAAGGAATATTTCAGCCGAGTCATAGATTCCCCTGTCCAAAATATATTGTTCCAGAATTCATATGGTTTCAAAGCATAATTTTGGTAAAACTCATTCTTTTTTTCATTTTGAGCTTGCTGACGTACGGTGTCTTCCTTGCGACGCGCCTATGCTTGCTTTCTTCATACAATCTTCCGCGATTTGTGATGACGGGGCATCATGCCCTACAAACTGCAATGGATCTCGAATTTTTCGGTGCTGAAATTAATGGATTAGCATTTGCAAGAGTTTTAAGTTTATTCACAACTCGTTTGTCGCATTTCCTGACCTGCTCGTTCGTTTGAAAGCGCTTATGTGTGAATGAATCTGACACGCCCACAGGACTTGCCGATATTCATATGCTACTTTTTTAAAATATACGCAATTTCATGTTGAAATCGCCATTTTTATTCATTTCTATCGCAACCTTACGTTCCTGCTGCAGTGCTAATTGCTTCAATTATTCCATCAGGTAAAAATATCAACGTTTTTTAAATACTCCTTAATAATTTTTGAAACTTACTAACTCGCTAAAAAACGTGCTATTTTACGTAAGTGGCGTGAATCTCTTTCGAGAGCTGCTACTAACGCAGTTTCATAACAAAAATTCTGGTTTGCATGAAAAAAAAACCCATAAAATATTTTCTTTGGAAACGTACTTTTGTAACGCCAGAAGCTGAATTGTTAACAAAAAACTCGAAATGTGTGAATAGGAAACCATATGATCACAGGCAACTGTTACCAGGCAAACAAGGAATAACGTTACTTATTAAAAGGGCGTGGCACTCTATGTTTTGTAGCATTTCATAGACCAATATCAATATTGTGGGACGGTGGAAATTTATTTATGCTATATACTGTAAGTTATAAAATTATAGATTTGCATTTCCAAATGAAATTTCCCCAAAAATTCATTCGTGATGGAGGGCCACACAATAAATATATGTCCTCACAACATATTTCAGTGGAGTCGGCCCCTTAAGGCTCAGTATGAGTTTGATATTAATTAAAAATCAAGAGAATGTCTTTATTATTGAACGAGAAAACAAGAAAGTAAGGATAAATAAAAAGTGTTATTAATTGCATAAATAAATAAATAAATAAATATGTAAGTAAAAATTACATAATAAAATAAAAAATATTACGTGTGGGTAGTTTGTCAACTAGCCAGACCCCAACATGACAGCTCACTCTATCATGCCGGTAAACACATTTTCGTACTCTTATAGCCAGCGGCGTTAATCGAGATTACCGGCGTGGCTGACGACATGCTTTCTCTGTGTTTCTTTTTCCTTCTGAATGCATCGGAGTCTCATTGCCGCTCTGATTAACCTCTACGATATCTGAAGGTTCTTTGAGGGAACAAAATTCAACTAGAAAGTGCCTTATTCAATAGCTGACGTCTCGCACTCTGTTTCTCTTTCCCTCTGAGTTCATTGGAGTCTCATTGCCGCCCTGATTAATCACTACGACGGGTGAAAGTTCTTTGGAAAAATTGCTCGAAAGCTGTATGCTGATAGGAAAGATTTGAGATAATAGTGGCGCTACTAACTATTGCTTACTCTATAGGGCTCGAAGTAAAAGACGATTATACTTCATCACGCACCTTTGACCTTTTTACTTATTTCAGTAACTGACTATCTTTATTCCTACTATGAGAGCAACTTTAAATTAATATGAACTGAATCTATCAGCTTGCTCAGCTCTGGAGACGAGAAAGGTTATTTGCTAGTAGAGTGCCGCGCTAGAAAGCAATTTCCTGCTTTCAAAGGAGAAAGCAGTCAATGGCGAACATTCGAAAGGAGAGATGTTCCGTAATGGAAAGGATTCTTATAAAAACCTACTGTCGTACGGAGGCGGTATAAAACTGAAAGTCCCTTCATTTGTGATACAACATTGTGGCGAACTCGGCGAAGCTTATTAGTTCTGATTAAAATTGTAGTGTGACAGACGGTTGTTACGCGGATTAGTGAACAGCTGATTTGCTTATTCGATATCATTGTATCCAGTATTTTTTGTTCTTCTCTGTAGTTTCGTCTTTCTTCTCTAAAGTTTCATTCTTATTCATTCATAATAGATATTAACTGTCATTTTTCGGCAATGTTGTCATCGAAAATTCCTCTAACCCGCTTAAATTATGAGAAATAAGTCTAGTTGTCAATCCGCATTGATTGGACTTAATTCCTCGGATAATTCCGAATTAAGTCGTTAAACTCGATTAACGCCACCGTCTATCTAGGCTATGAAAAGCCTATTAAATTCTCGCCCGTTTATATTCTATTTTGGCAATTTTTCTTCTTGATGATGCCAGAAGTTTTCTTCCACATAAAAAAAACCGAACATGAATTGTCAAAAATTAACGGTACTTTGTAGTCACTCGAAACGTGCACTTTATTATAATAAAGCTTTCTTTTCAAGCGCGGGAACTAAAAGAAGTCCGGAGGGGACAGGTCTGGGCTGTAGGGAGGGTGGGGAAGCACCGGAACCCCCATCTTGGCCAATGCAGAGGTGCAAAGGAAGGCGGTGTGCGCCGGCGCATTGTCGTGATGAAGGCTCCAATTGTTGACGAGGTCAGGCCAAACCCGGGCGACGCGGTTTTTCAGCCGAAGGAGCACTTCCTTGTAAAATGCCGCGTTTACAGTGCTTCGTGGAGGTACAAACTCCTTGTGGACGATGCCTCGAGAGTCGAAAAAGATGATCAGCTGCATTTTCGCCACTGCAAAAACCTAACACACTTTTAAAACAGCTTTCACGCGCAGAGCGATGTTGACTGCACCGCTGTTGCCAGCGAACTGGGACCGGTTTCTAGTAGATGGGGAAGGCCCAACGATCATTTTCCCCCACCAACCGATTCGGTTGATCGCTTGGCAGACGCTCCGCGCGGGAAGGCTCATTACTTTTCAATCAAACCCTGTAATACTCGCAGATCAACGATTAAATGACCAGAGGGTAACTTCTTCCGATACAAAAGATTTGGAATAGAAAAATGCATTTCCCGTTAAGCGGGGCAAGGTATTTCCAAAAAGCGATTGTTGGTACGACCTGGTTTTCATTCAGAACATACTAGGTTGTTCAATAAGTTCGTCGAGTGACTGAAGAAATTTAGTAAGCAAAATTTTGACTGAAGTATTGGGTTTCAGAAAGCTGTGTGCCGCATTAGCTAACAATGGAACAAAAACAGATTCGAATGCAACATTTAGAGTGTTTTCGAAGGGATAAAGTGGATTCTGTGCGTCGATTCATCACTATGAATGAGACTTGATCCCATGATCCTAAATCAAAACAAAAGGCTAAAGAGGGAGTTCGTATCCAGAAATGGGCCAAGAGGTATTAACATAAGTTTTTTGAGATGGGAAAGGAATTTTCTTATCTGGATTACTTGCAAACTGGTAAAACAATAAATTCTGAATATTATTGTAACTTTATAGACCAGCTGAAGGAAAAAATTCGTGAAAAAATAATAATTTTATTTTTGGCAATGGGTAAAATCCATGAATTAAGATTTGAATTGTTTGCACATCCACTGTATTCACCAGATTAGCCACTAGCAACTTCCATCTGTTTCCAGAACTAAAAAAATTCATGCGTGGAAAGCAATTTTCATCGAGATCATAACAGCTGTGGAAGCGTATTTTGCAGCCCTTCCAGATTCTCACTTCAGTGATGAAATTCGTAAATTGGAATCTAATTGGAACAAGTGTAGCGATGTTCAGGAAGACTATACTAGATAATAAAGTGAACTTCAAATCATAAGATTGTGATTTTCTTATTGAATCGCAAAACTTTCTGAACAATAATGGGGTTTGAGCCCGGGCCCTACCGAATGGTAGTCGCGCACAACCCATTCGGCTATGGCGACGGTATAATGATGAGTAGGGTTAAGGGATCGAAAAACGGTATCTTCTTAGGTACAACTCTCCGAGACGCAAGCACGTTTGAAGCAAGAGCTGTTAGTACCAAAGAAAATCTCAGTTCGGTATTTAGAAAAAAGTTGGATATTTCCATAAAAGCAACCTCCATATTCAAAAAATTTCAGTTTTCACGCCAGAGACCTAGAGATTTCTAACTAATTCCGCAGTTACGTTAAATTGTTACACAAGTTAGAACGAAATGAAAAATCAAATAGGTTTAGTAAGTTAAAAAAATAAAATTTGTAGATAATAGTTAAGAGTGCGCTTTCTAAGCTCGTTGTGAAGTGCTTAAAGCGTAAGATAAGCTATGCCATTATTTATTAAGATTTACAGTTATGCACTGTTATGTATGTGGGCCTCTCTCTCTCTCTCTCTCTCTCAAATATTAATTTAGTTAGTCAAATTGGTAAAGCAAAACGTTATTCAGATTCCATTTTTGTCTGCTAGCCACAGCGCAGTGCAGGCAGTTTTCACCTTCCGGCTTTGTTTTTGTTTAACTTCACAATACCTTAATGCGACGAATACTCTTCAGCAGAGGAAGGTGGCGGTGTCAGCGGTGGTTGAGGTTGTGGTTGTGGTGGTGTGCGATATTGTGTGCTTGGACGCACAAGTGTTTTTGGATTTTGATTCATCTAGGGAAGGGGTATATGTTTTTTGTTTTGTTTTTGGATACAGGTGGAAAACAGGTGAATGCGCAGTAGGCACACATACATATAAAAGAGATAATAAAAATAAATTATAATAAATTGCACTTAACTTAAATTTGTGGCCAATTGAATTATTGTCCGAATTCAAAGAGGTGCAAAACTTACCAAGGCTTTACTATTAATCAGATTGCGCACTGCGAAAGCTCGTCCGGATAGGCCCTGCTTGGCCAGTTTTGCATTGAGATTTTCGAGGAATTCAGCTTTGGTTTTCGAACGAATGCTGCCGGCTTTCTCAATATTCGAGCTGGCATAACTGGCTGTTGTTGGGCAATTGGTGCAGGAGTTTTAAGTTGTTGTTATGGTTGAATATTTGTTGCCAATTTAGGAATTTGCAAATTTGTTGTGTGATGTTTTTCGTTTTTGTTGTAGGTGCAATAAGCCATTGTGGAGGTGAGGCAATGCGTTAAAAAGTGAGAAGAGAAAAAATGCAAAGAAAATTTTATTAAAAGCTTTACACTTGGGCTGATCTTTAAAAAAAAGTAAAAGGAAACAATAAACAGAACAGTAGAACAAATGCAATTAATAATGGAGCAAATTTGTTTGATTAAATCGTTGTACAATCTATATATTAAAAGAAAAAAATAACTGTAAAGAAAAATGCAGTGAACGAACATAACATTTGAATCAAAAATCATTAGCAAATACTTTAGATATAAAAAAGTTTTGTGTTACATACATTTACATAAATAATATTGTAATATAGACAAATGCTTGCCATTAAAAAAAAAAATTATGGAATAAAGCAAGGCGAATCTCTTAAAGGTGGTATCGGAAAATCAGCTGATTAACTTTTTTTTCTTTCGCCGCGTTCTTGTGCCCATCAGCCAAGAGTGAAACAAGGCGAATTCATTCTTTGTTTTCTACATTGCCTATACTTTTCTTTGACAATCAAACGTACAGAACCGTGTTGTTGGTCTAGTGCCACCACCTTTAATGAATTTGCCTTGGAATGAAGTAATTTGAAATTTCTAAGCCAACTACATATGTATGTATATATGTGCTATATAATGAGATATGTAAACAGAGCATATAATATGCAAAACTTTTCCAGTTTAAATTTACACAACATATTGAATGACTTACTCTTTAGATTAAAACAAAAATCAATGAAAAATAATGCGCAGTGTTATTCACAGCATTTTCAAAAGGAAACCCACTCATGTTAATCCCTTTATATGAGTTAGTGAAAGCTCTTATTTTTAAAAACTAAATATAATTCCTTGATTGTTGAATTCAAAGCTTCAAATTAAAAAAGGACACAAAATTTGTGCCAAAGTCGGGGTAATTCATTTCCAAATATGAAGGAATAAAAATGCTGACCAATGCAGGCTGGATTTTCTTGCTACTATTCCTTTGCTTGGCTTTGAAACCTTGTATGGCCAAATGGGCGTTTTGAACGCTGTCATAACAATCAGATGGTTCGTAAAAGGAAAAAGGAATCAGGGAAGTTAGCCATATTCAATAATACATAACACCTTTTGAAATATTAATTTATGAATGTATGATGTAAACACTGCCAGTGCGGTGTAGTCACCGATCGTCTTCGTTTAACTCATCTAACGGTAGGCCCAGGAAACGTGCTGTTTTGACTGGTTGGGTCCAGAGGGTGTTAGGTGAGTAGGTTTGATGGGGCATGTGAAAAGGTGGTTAGGGTGGTCGGAGTCGATTTTGGATAATTGGGAGTTTAGTCTGCTTCAGTATGCAGAACGTAATTGTGCTAAAGTTACGCGGGCCGCACGCGGTAGCTGAAGCTCTTCAACTGCAATAGGTGATGGACTCTGATGACGGCATTTAGAGGTCGGGAGTTTAGGAAAGTGGTAAGTGGTAAGTGTCTCCCTCTCCCGATGAATTTCATTTAGCGTCTGTCTATATACTGATCGCTCCAGTAGTTCTAGGTTCGTTTTGTCCTGCCTCTCGTCAGAATAATCAGAAATAGGCTCAGGGTCTAGCAGGAGTTTACAAGGAAGAAACCTTCGGTAGCATCCAAGCATTTATTGTGCTCCTTGACGGGAAGCATTAGCGTCTCATTCTGTAGGTGTTGTAGTAGGAGGTATCTCTGCCTATGCCTCTGCCCTGATATCAAATTAAATGAAATAATGACCTTAAAGTTCTCACAATCTCTTAACATCAAATCTAAGAAATAAATTAAAAAAGTGCGCTGGAATACGTAAATATATAAATTACAATCTATGTAGTGCAACTTACAAAGAACTATTTTTGTATACTTTCTAAGTGCAATTGATGTTTTGATAGGACCGCATGAGATAAAGGTGACATGGGAAGAAAAAGACTAATACATTTTTTAAAATTTTCAGTGATATGCAGGTATAGAATTGAGAATAGAATATCGCAATGTTGATGAAGCCAAGGGTGCTTAGCAAAATGCAGCGCCATCACGTATCTCTTTGAGGCGGATGGTGATGGTATCAGTTGTGTCGTTCCAGGCATATTCCCATTATGCGTCTCCAATATCCACAAAAAAAATAAAAATGAAAGTACTAAAAAACATAAAACGCATATGCAAAACGGAAGCGGCATGCAAAACTGTCATCGTCTCAACAGTCAGTAATTGCAACGGCGAAAACATAAAAGCATCAAACAAACTCGAAAATAAAGTCTGCCAACTCAACAGGATTCAAAATTCAAAAATTCAAACTCCAATTGAAACGAATGAATGAAAACAGAAAATGCTTCGTGGTAGCAGGTGACTGGATGCAGACAAAACAAATAGCGCACGCTCACTTGAATTGTGTGGGGCGGCATAATAACCGTTTCCACCATTGCCTGCTGCACCACCGCCACTGCCATGATGTTGATGCTGCTGCTGTTGATGATGGTGATGACTTCGCGAACTGGTGCCGTAAATGCTCGCCAACGATGACGGAGACGAACAGGTGGGTGATGCCGGCTGTGAGTGAACCGACGCGGGGGAGTGGCAGTGTATAGTCGTGGTTTGAATGAAAGGATTAGTGGCAACGAAAATCTTTTGCTGCACGCTAGAGTGGCGCGAGGGTACTGGCGGCTGTCGGTGATTGCTTTGCAATGTGGCCGACTTTTGCTTGTAGGACATTTGTTGTGGCTGCTGCTGTTGTTGTTGATGGTGCGGCAGTGGCATTTGAGATCGCTGGTTAGCAGTAGACGCCTGCGCATGTTGCTGCTGCTGGTGATGGTGCTGCTGAGTGGCTACGTTGGCGGCGGTGGCGGTTGGGTGATGATATTGTTGCTGTTGGTACAGTTGCTGCTGCTGCTGATAGTGTTGTTGCTGCTGTAAACGCTGTTGTGCAAGGTTCTTAGGCAAAGTCATTGTAGACGAAGGGGGTGCATATGTGCCGCTCCCACCTCCGAGGCTGGCGCTAGAGCTTAAGCGCGTAGCATTTTTAGGCATAGTCGCAGTGGGAGAGGCAGCGTATATGGATGAGTTGTTGGGTGGCGGTGGTGGATTTTCAAGCGGCGGAGGGCAGCTATGATGTGGCTCGCGATGATGATGATGGTGCTGCTGTTGTTGTTGCTGCTGCTGCTGCTGCGATTGCGTTGATGCCATATAATGCCTAGCTCCACCGCCAGAAGGTGCATAAGTCTGCTGATGCTTTGGTTGTTGTGCAGCTGTTGCATTTTTATTTGCATTAATTTGAGTGGCGGATGGCGAATTTGACGTTGCGATAGTAGTCGAGGAAGAGGATGAGGGGGAGTAAATATTTGAGTGGATATGATTTTTGGGCGCTTGCGCTGCATTTTGCGATGCGACTGACTGATATTGATTATGCTGATTGTGATGATCTCGCGAGGACGTATGACAATGGGCGCCAGAAGCTGTTGCTTGAGATTGTGAATGTGACTGTGATTGTGATGGTGTTGGTGAGGAGAGTGCAACGACTGTTGAGGTGGCATTCGTTGCAAACGAAGTGACTTTAGAGAGTAGCGATGAAGTTGAAGATGACAGTGGAAAATGTGGTGAAGCATTGAAATTGGCGGTGTTGGATGATAAATGTGAGAAATGGGATGATGGTGATGATGATGATGACGTTGAGCATACAGATACAGTAACAGATGATGCTGATGCTAATGCTTGAGATGGTTGCGTTGCATTTGCAGTGCTAAAACTACCATAAATTTTATTATGTTTCTCTATATTCGATTTACCGTCATAGTTTTGCTGCTGATGCGTTGCGACGTTGGTGGTTGTGGCTGAAATTTGCTGCTGTTGATGAAGGGGATGTGTGTAGTTCCTCATGTAAACGGGCTCACTTTGGTGATGCTGATGCTGGTGAGGCAAATTGTGATGATTTGGTGAGTTCGGCGTTGAACCATAGGTACCATCACTTGCGTTATACTGCTGCTGTTGTAGTTGGTTCTGTTTGTTCAGTCGGGCATTGAGCTGTGCGATTAGATTCGGATTGGTTTTCGGTTGGGTTGGTGGTATGACATGGTGGTGCTGGTTATGATGCTCATTCGGCGCTGGACTAGCCGAGCGGAAGCTCGACATGCTCGTGACGATTTTTGGCTGCGCATAAATGCCAAGCGATGATGTGCGGAAGGCCTAGATGAAAAAGTATAAAAACACAGTGCAAAGTGTTAATGCGGAATGCTGCTAATCCAGTGAAAAACACACAAATGGTGGTGGTCGTTTTTAATTAAGTAGATGATTTTGTGGCAGGATGTTAATTACACCCACTTATACAAATATGTCCATATGTATGCGTGTTAATTGTTTTGTGCAAATATACTAAATAACAGTACTAATTGTGCTTGTGGTTGTGCGGCCATATTTCAATAATGGCTGACGAGCTAAAAATATATCTAGATTTTATATAATATAATGACTTTGTAAATGGATTGCGAGGTACAGCTACTTACATATACATGTGCAATACATACATACATATTAGTTACAATGTATGTATGCGAAAGCAGAAAAATGGCGTTTGTGATTGGTTTTTAATATGCAATACGAAATTAGCTACGAAAAAATGTTAAAAGGGATATCGAAAAAATTATACAATGATATTAAAGCTTTGGGTAAGCAAAAAGTACATATACGAAGATTTTTTACTTTCGCTTTTTTCTTTCTGCCCTTCAAATTCGTCTCCAGTCTTCTACCTACTACAGCTATGTATCGCTTCATCATTAAAGCTGCTAAATTTTCGAGATAAGACTGGCAAAGCTGTCAATAAACGCCACATCTCAGCTGACTTTACTCCCCCCGGGATTGGGAATTAGTCAGTTTATTTTAGCTTCATGGCATTTCAAGTATTGTCCTGGGATGGACATTTGAAAATTTGAACTTAAGTAAAGTAGAATCATTTGCTAGGGTAATCTTTCCAAGTAGACAGGATTGGGACGAGGAGAAAATCTGCACCAAAGCTGGTGTACCTCTGTCTTTACTGTCGGCTCTCAGATAGAATCGGGAGTCGGAGCAAAGGGTTTCTCCAAATAAGCCAATTTATCTATTGCCCTAAAATTACCAAATACTGCTAGTATTTTTCAGGCAGAACTCTTTGTGATTTCTCAGGTATGTAAAATACTTAGAGAACGTGGGAGCGAGGGAGATATTAACATTTTTTCTGATACCTGTAGGCATTCCGCGATCAAGACTCTGACGACACCATAGTGCAAATCCAAACTAGTCAACTCCTTTAAGGAGATCAAATCTCTTGGATATGCAGGTAAAATTTCTCTAATATGGGTTCCAGGACATAGCAACATAGAGGGAAATAAAATTTCTGATGAGCTTGCCAGGAACGGGTCTGAATTGGTCTCAGAGATCTTCCACCCGGTCATAAGTATCCCCCTGACTGTTGTTAAAGCGGAAAAATGCAACTTATTTCTCAGGAAGTCGTCCATTTCTTCGTGTGCTATTTCGAAAACCTTGCGGCGCCGGTAAAATAGACGGAAGACTCTGAAAGTCCTGGAAACTCCACGTCATTCAATTTCCAAACTTGCAGCTGTGTTTACCAGCCATTGGACGATCGGCACACACGCGGCATAAAGCTAGGTCTACCATTTAACCCCCATTGCAGAAGCTGTGAGGACCTTTCAGAAAAGATGACTATTGAGCACTTTATCTGTAAATGCCCGGGGTTTGGCAGTTCGACGATTAAGGTCACTGGGTGCTCCTTTCTTCGAAAGCCTGGAACAGTGTCCGAACCTAAATCCCATCAATCTTCTCCATTATACAAACAACTCTGGTTGGCTATAGATATCTGCTTGTTGGGGGTCTCGTAATGGCATCAAAACTGCGCTTTAGTGCTACTTGGGGAGTGCCAGAGTGGTTGGTTGGTTGGTTAAAGTGGTGATTCATCCAGAATCCAACTAGCGCTTCCGCACAATTTTGTTGTCACATCGTCGTTGCCAGGGTGGTACTCCAACCATTTCACCTACCTACCTACCTAAAGGAGAATAGACAGGACTACGAAGATGCAAAATGTAAAATCTTGCTAGGGCATTTGCCATAAGAACCGAGACCAAAAAGCGTGTAAGTGGACTTACGGCCTACTTCCCATTGGCAAATGCTTGCGTGCCAATTATTTTCAATACAACTCAATAATATGTAAATATAATATATAAAACTATTCATTAAGTGCTACAATAAGATTTGCTAGAGTTCTTTTATATAGAGCATTGAATTTACACTGTGTTAGGCAAAGTAAATGTGTGTATGTTCTTTAATATATATATTTTTTTTTTGTTGAAAATTGTGCGATGGTTAATAGGGTCGAATTCGCTACATTTTGGTGTTAAATATTTAGTTTCGTCTTTTGTTTTCTTAATTTTATTTTACATGGAATTAGTTTTTACGTTAGCACTACACCCAAATGAGTTTGCTGCTTTATGCGCTGATTACGAAGAAGCGAATTAGTATGAATTACAAATTACAATTTAGTACAAATGACTTAGCGATTCTGCAGCATTGCACACCAAAGCAGGACTTACGGCTTTGTCCCCACTATACACAGGCGCTTCATCTTCATGGTCGACAATAGCCTCTATGTGCTGTTGCTGTTCTTGCGGATACTGTTTATGCTGTTGCTTGGGAGAGTGGAGGTGCTGATGGGGCGGCAAATAATCGTAAAGCTGTTCATGTTGCTGTCGTTTTTGTTGTTGGTGATGGTTGCATTGTTGTGAATTATCTGCTAGTGTAGTGTGTTGATGATCAGCAATATGTTTTTGTTGTTGTTGATGTTGCTGCTGTTGTTTAAGCGAACGTTGTTGATTAGGATTGGGTGGCGGTAAAGGAGGTGGTAGCTCTATTTTACTATGCTGGAAGTCATAAGGTGGTGGTGAGGTGTACGATGGTGACACTGGTTGGGATGACGTCTTAATAGAAGTACCTCGCATCAACGCATTACTGCCACCGTATCCCGCGTCCTGCAGTTGTGCTTCACGAGTTGGCTGTAACTGTTGTGATTCTTTTGGCTGAGTGCCGTCACAATAGTAAATGGGTGTTAATGGCAAAGTTTGATAAGCAGCTTCGTTAGCGTTAGTAAGCGGCATTTTTGTGGCGGTCAGTTGGGTTCTAACCTCCACATATGGGTTGTAGTATGAATAAGCATCGTAATGGGGCGGCTGTTCAGTGTCGCCAGTATTGGGCAGCAGCAAAGCGGTAGAGGAAAAGGTCTTAACGGTGGTGGAGTAAATGTTTTGTTGTAATTGTGGTGACGGTGATGTTGGTATCAATGTCGGTGTTGGGGTTTGTGATGGTGAATGCTATGTTGTCAGTGTGGTGGAACCAGAATGTGATGGGCAAGAGATCAGGCATAATAGTGTAGAGATGTGCCAGTGTATGGAGGTGGAGGGTAAAACGTTTTTTTTCGGTTTCAATTTAAGTGCAGGTATATTTGTGTAGGTGAAGATTTTTTTTGTAAAAATATAAGTATATAAAGTTAATATAAAATTAAATGGATATAATAAAAAAATAAATATAAAACTCATTATATAATAAATAAATATTATGGTTTTGCGCGAAGTTGGCTTAAAGCTCAAATTTATTTAAATGGTTGTTCGGTTTCTTAAAAAATTAAATTTACTTTCGATTAATTTCGATTTCGATAATTGGAGAGTGGAGATAAAGAAAAGCTACTGCGTAACTTTACCGCGCTAATTCTTTTGTGGTAAAAATGTGGGATATGTTACTCTTCGGGAGTACTTAAAGTGTTATAAATATATTTTTGGACAAAATGTTTGAAAATATCTATACAATACAATGAGATTTCCAATAGAAGCACTTGGACATAAATGCAAGGACCCGATTACGAGAGGTTTGATCGACATCTTTGCAGAGATTAATTATGCCAACTAACGCTCATTCGGAAATCAATACCAAAGTGCAACAAAATATGTAAAAACAAATTGATCTCTGGGCCTCATTCGAACTATGGTAGTCGAAAAAGTCTTTTCGTATTTCTAATCAAACTTCAACTCATTTTTTTTATATTTATAATGAACTTTATTAAACCAAATACATATGTATCATTTTGGTTGACCACCTTTTGCCATTTTTCTTCTAGAGACATTATTCCATCAGTGTAAAACGTTGGTGGTTTCTCGGCGAAAAACTGCGACAAGTAATTTTCACAGGCTTCTCTTGAAGCCAAATTTACTCCATTAAGGGAGTTCTGCATTAACCGAAACAAATGGTAGTCCGATGGTGCAAGGTCAGGGCTATATGGCGGATGCATCAAAACTTCCCTGCCAAGCTCTCCCAGTTTTTGCCGAGTCATCAAAGATGTGTGTGGCCTAGCGTTGTCCTGATGGAAGACGACGCCCTTTCTGCTGATTAGTTCTGGCCGTTTTTTTTCGATTGCTTGCTTCAATCTCATCAGTTGTTGACAGTAAAGTGTAGAATCAATCGTTCGAGCAGGCTGGAGCAGCACATAGTGGATGATTACTTTCCAATCCCACCAAACACACAGCATAACCTTTCGAGGCGTCAATCCTGGCTTTGCGACCATTTGTTGAGCTTCACCACCCTTGCACCATGATCTTTTTCGCACATTATTGTCGTATTTGATCCACTTTTCGTCTCCTGTTACCAATCTCTTCAGAAATGGTTCGATTTCATTTCGTTTCAGCAAAGAATCGCAGATGTTAATTCGGTCCATTAAATTTTTCAGAGACAATTCATGTGGTACCCAAACATCGACCTACTTTTTGTAACCAGCCTTTTTTAAATGGTTTAAAACCGTTTGATGATGAATGTTTAGTGCCTTGGCGATGTCATGGCAGCTTATGTGACGGTCCTGGTCAATCTTTTCCATAAATTCATCGACTTTTTCAACGATAGGTCGACCGGAGCTTCCAGAACGGAAGCGAGCGAACCATTGTTGTGCTACACGAACTGATACAGCATCGTCTCCGTAAACTTCACAAATTTCATTGGTGGCTTGCGTGGCATTTTCCCTTTTTTATACAAAAATTTCAAAATATAGCGAATTTCTTCATTATTTTCACTCATATTTGAACAGCTATAAATTTTTTTCAACTTCTCCGAATTTAATTTTTGTTTCGTTAAATGAAGCTTAAAACGTCACCTTTCTAACACCATATGATATTACACGATGTGATTGGTAGCACTGGAGATAGATGACTCCAACGACATCTATTGACAAAATACGAAAAGACTTTTTATTCATAGAAATAGCAACATTTTTACAGTTTAGCCTATAAAACAAAAAGTGTTTAACCGAAGTTCTATAGCTCAAGTTAAAGGTAAATACTTAGGCAACATTTTAATAAAAAACTCATAAATATTTAAAACACTTTTGGACGATTTCAGAAATAATTTTTGCCATAACAGCTCATCATTTCATATGAAATGAGAACTGGAAGCTTTGAGGTAGCATAAAATGAAAAAAAAAATTGCTCAACAAATATTTGGTGTCTAACAGATATCTTCTTATTTTCCATAATCTACCAGAAAAAAACTATGAATACCCAGGTATTGAATTGTTTTTGTTTTGTTGCACTGTGTAATACGAATGCAGTATTTTGTAAAGAATTATTTACTTAACAAAAGTATATTTTTTTCTTTCAGGAATGCTTGTTTGGTACAAAATATATATTTTACATCCACAAAACAGTGGATGACTTCCACGTAAGAGGATGGCAGAGACTGGAACAGAATTTCACAACCAGACCTTTGGTAATTTTGAGTAAAGCGAGTGGATGCTTGGATTTTAGTTGCCTTTCACGACACTAACGGTATATTCTAACCCCTAGTCCGCAGGGGGAGTACAACATTTTTAACGGTGAGAAATAAGGCAGCTTTCGCGGCCAGCAACATTATACATTTTTTACAGGGTGCTTTTCTAAACGCAGAATTCAATGTCAATAATTTGACCGAGCGGAATGGCGTCGATATGGAAGAAGGTGACACGATATCGCCACCGGATGTAGCTCACGTGGATGCAATAAACTCCTTTCGCAAATTCATTCACTGGACATTGAAACTGTTAAATTGCCTTTGGTAAAAAGTCTTTATTGTCTCTATTGGAAAGTCATACGACTTTCGTTATATAGACTGTAATTTATAACTCCTTAATATTTGTTTGGAGAAAAAGAATTCCATTATTTTTGCTCAAATAGTTTAAAGCTGTTTTATGGTCGCTCTTTAGCTTCTGGGCGACACTATGATGATAAACTTTGACTATTTCTGTGATTTTATCGATATTATCGACATTTTCTTTAACATCAAAAGTTCCTGAACGGAATAGACGGAGCCAAAATTGCACGTAATTAGCTGTTACACTATCGGCCGTCGGCAACATAAACACAATCTCAGCGGCCTGGCTTGCATTTTTGCCTTTATCAAAGAAAAATTGTAAAATGTACCTAATTTTCTTTTTGTTGACTTTCATTGTTAGCACCCTGTAACTCACAGCTTAATGGAACAAACAAAAAAAAAGCTAAAGAATGTTTTTACTGTGAAATGTCACCTTGACAACGAGCATAAACTTTAAATTGTTTGATCGATACTATACAAGATATCGATCACTACAGCCATCTACCGAGAAAATTATGGATTTATTTTTCCTCAAACTAATATATTAAAATAAATAATACTGATCTGGCACTACGAGCTAGATAATATCCTGTACGCAGGGTAGGGCATTTTGCACTACCACTAATTTGTTTCCCTTAGGTATATATTTATGTTATTAAGGGTGGTTGTTCGCGATGTCGTTAATTTGTTAATTTTTCGCACTGAAATTCGTAGCACCCGAGAACTTAAACTTTGTACGAAAATAAAAATATAAGAAATAAGTGAAAATAAAGTACGGAATGACGCAATATCGATGGAGAAAAGCTCTTTACTGGGCGCCTGTTGTTTTTGTTGGTATGCAGGGATTGGAAATATGGTTGAAGGACGATGTACTACGGTTGCTCACCTGCAGCGCCTGAAGTGGTGACACCAACTGTTGGTGCTGGTGCTGCAGTTGTTGTTGTTGGTGCTGGTGTTGCTGCTGCATGTGCCGGATCGCATTCGGTGAAGCGGGCTTGTGGCGCATGGCCGAGAGCGCCTTCACCGTCTCAGCGACTTTCATTGATGAATTGGACATAGTTGCCACCTTTGCTGTTGTTGCCGAAATAGCCGATGGAGGTGGTGGGGTCGGTGTCGATTGGGTTGGTCTTGTGTCTAGCAGATAAGCGGGCGGGGGTGGCAGACAATCAACGGAATCGTATTGGGAATTATGTGGTGCCGTTGGCGGCTGCTGATAGGCCTGTTGTGTGGCATGATGTTGAGGATGTTGATATTGACTTGGATGTTGTTGTGGCGATTGTGCTGCCTATTTGCATTGTAGCGTACGGTAGTTCGATAGCAAATGAAAAATTTAACAAATGAAATTAAGGAACAAAAAGATGCAGAAAAAAGAAATAAAAACAAATAAAAGCTAAATTATAAAATTCGTATCAAACCTTTTATTGCTTGCACTTATAATGATATTATTAATTGTTTATTTGGTTTGTGTTAGTATGTTCGTTTAGTGTCTTTCATGTGTGCTCTCTGTGCCTTACATTTCCTGGCTGCTTTTGGCAGCTCAATGCAAGCACTTTGCTTAAGCTTCCTTACAATTACCTGTAAGCATATCTACGTCTAGGAGTGCTAAATATTTAGTTCACTTACCCCAGTGCCTGTGGCTTCATGACTCGGCGTCACCGATGAGCTGCGACGCACTGGCGGTGGTGGCTTGGCCGTATTCACTGATGAGCGCCGCGCTATGCGTGTCACGCCTCCTGTTAATAGAACGAAACTCGCATTAGAATACGGGTAGATGCACAAGTTTCTCTTTAATCAAATGGATGTTGAAATATGTTAATTGATGCACAAACACAAGACACCATAATATTAGCAGGCCAGATTGAAATTAGTTACTCATTGCATACGACTGAGTATTTTATGCTACGATGTGTCTTTATGTACATATTTACTATACTGGTATGTATGTATGTACAACTCGAATACCAATACACAATGCATTCTAGGCAAACCTAAATTTTTATTGATACCCAACAACAAATTCCGCAATTTCGAAATTTACAAAATTAATCAAACTTATTTCGAATATAAACCAATCAGCAAACAGCATTGAGTATTGTTTTTACACATTTAATGAAACTTAGTATGCAACAATTTTTATATTATAATTTTTTCTTTTGTTAGCCGTTCACCAATGTTTTAATTATTTTATAAATATTTATAAAACTGATGATTTGAATTTTTATTTTTTATTCTAGCCCAACGCACCGAGTTTGTAAATTTCCCTTCAATGAAGTTGAACCAATATGGAAATTGGAAATGTGTGTATGGGATGAGTGAAAACGGTAAAAGGGGGTTTTAGTGTATGAGTTGTAATGAACATTCAGGTAAATGATGTGACAAAAGATTTAAGTGAAATAAGTACGGTGTTTTAATACAAAAGCCCTGGTGAAAATAACTGCAAAAGCGTCGGATACTCGGCTTAATAGAATAGATCGTTGACCGAGACAGATGTGGTGGGGATATCAGGCAGAGATGGCTGGTAGGAATGCTACAGAACTGAGTCAATCTCTGAAGCGTTCAATATAAAAATTAAATTGATTTTTCAGAACACACAAGCACACAGTTTCCCGTTGCTTAAATCCGAGGTATTCCAAGAAAATTAAATGAAAGACTAAAAAAATCAAGTTTTAAAAATTTCAAAAATATTTAACAAAATTAAAATTAAATTAAATAAGTAGCCAAATATTTGCTTTCTCATAATTAAATTGAAATGGTTATCACAGCTTTGATAAGATTATTTTTTGGGGAAACGACACCAAAGTCAATAACTTTAAATAATCAAAAATTTAGACAATAAAAAAAAGACATATTTTTGAACAACTTCAGGAATAAGTTGAAAGAAGCTGAACATAATTTCCAAATACTTCCATACTACCTCCAACGGAATTGTGGGCATTTGAGGAGAGAACCAAACAAAAAACGTACCAGGTGCTTCAAAACCTCAAATACTCAACATTTTGATATTATTTCCTTAAAATTAAATTTTTAGTAATTTTTTCAAGACTTCCAAAAACAATTTGCATAAAAATCACCTAGATTAACTTCCATTTCAATAATTATAAATTTTTCAAATGCACAACTTCCTAAGGCTTAAAAAACGTTTTCAAATAAACTCACTTTTTTTTAGATACACACAAAACAGTCGAAATTAAGATGGTAGCGTTAATTTGAAGTTAGAAAATTAGAAACACAAATCCCAATGTTATTCAGACAAACAAAAAAGCACCAGAAATTAGACAAGTTAAGTGAGCGAATGTTAGTAAAACAAAAACAAACAACCAAAGAAAGTCAAAGAGTCAAACGAACGAACCCGACAACGAAGCCGGTCTCGGTGTGATGTTCGGTTTGGCGATGGCGGAATTTATGTTGGAGGTGGATGCGAATGCAGCAGAGACCGTGGCGGAAGCTGTTGATTGGTGGGTATGGATGGGTGGTGTGGGCGCACAAGTAGACGAACACGCATAGGTACAGGAAGAGACTGACACTGATGATGGGGATGGCGATGATGATAAAGAATGTTTAGTTTCATTGTGGGTATGATGTTTTTGTTTTTTTTGTTCCAATTTCAATGGTGTTTGTGATGGAGGTAATGGTGACGTTGGTTGGCATTTGACACCGCGATCAGTCGACGAGCGAATTAATGGCGAACGGTATGATAATGTGGATGAAGATGGAGATGGAGAGGCACGATTTGCGGGCAACAGATGATGTGTTGATGACATGGATGTAGAGCGATTGGGGCGTGAATTGGCATGAAGATTGTTGGCGATGTGGTTGGTGTTGTTGTGTGATTTCAGCGCATGAAATTGATAATGAGAGCGATTAGAATGGTTTTGTTTACTTGTTTTAGGATATGCACATGAAGATGCTGATACGTTTTTATTACTACTACTACTTTTAGTACCATTTTGATGGACAAGCTGAGGCCCTGCAGATGAGGATGCGGATGTAGTCGTGAGATGGGATGATGCAGCTTTCACTACGAATGCCAAATGATTCGATGCAGGGGATGCGGATGCGGATGCGGATGCAGTTGTAGTTATAGGATTTGTTGGTGTTGAATTTGGTATTGGTGTACTACAACTGCGCTTGCTAAAGCTAATTGCATTACAGTTATTGTTATTGTTGTTGCTGTTGCTGTTGGCTCCGCTGCTATATCGATTGCCATTAGCTGTTGGGGTTGTCGTTGTGGTGGTGGTAGTGCTGTTGTTGGTGGTATTGGAGTAATTCTGGCTATGATTGTGGTTGTGATTGCTGAGGTATATTGGGCTATTTGTGTTATTGGCAGCTGACTGGGGTGATTGGTGTTGTAATTGTTGTTGCTCTTGCAGCAGCTGTTCTTTTTGTTGCAACAGCTCTTGGCGTAGTTGCAGTTGTAATTTCAACTTCTGCTTACGAATTTGCGCATCTAAATCGGCCTTGAAATTAGCCTTCGTCAAAAGCGGAGGTGGTGGTGTAGGCGCGGCCGTAGCCGATAGCCTATCCCCCGCCGTTTGACAACTACCTCTATTACTACTACTCTTACGCGCGTTATTAGCCTCTAATAAATTGTCGGCCGCTTGGCCATTGAAAATACTCAAACTTGGTTTTGGCGGTATTGCTGCTTTGCGCCGTATTATGGTATCGCTGTTGTGTGCATTTGGTGTCGCCACCCTTCTACTACCTCCCATGCTTTCTTCCTGCGTGTGAGGCGTACCTGCATATACATGTTGATGGGGTGCGCGCAATAGTGACAATTCGCTGCCGCTATTATTGTGCTCGCCGCAACCGAGCAGCTGCAATTGTTGTTCGCTGGACGCACGGAATGAGGAGAGTCGCTGTTTGGCAGGCGCCACGGTCGCGGTGTGCGGCGGCGAGGTAGGCACTGAACTAGACAACGACGTTGACGACAGCGCCAGAGCGGACATTATGCCCGTTCCTAGAGCAGGCGCCGCATCAAACGACGCACACAGATTAGCCGGCAACTGTGACAATTCACGCATCTCCTGTCGCGCAAGCTGTTGCTGCAGCGGATCCTTTGTGCGCAGCACCACAATCTCGGAATTCTGCTTGACATAGTCAATATCTGGTGTAATGGGTATCTGGTGATCGTAGATGACTACAACATTGCTGCCGCCATCGCTGCCAGTGTCTATGTTGTACGATGTGTGCGAGACGCAATCGTCAGCTGTTGTTGTCGATGACACAGCCATCAGCGAGCGACTGTCGCCGATAACGCTGCCCACATCGGCGGGCTCATCCACGCCCGATGAGGCGGCTATCGACGACGACGACGCTGTTGTGGCGAAGTGCTCGAATGTCGGATTCTCGTAGCCGCCCGCCAGCGAACTCGTTTCACTTACATAACAGCGACTCAGCTCCGAATCAGAATTGTATTGCTGCAGTGGGCGCCCACTATTGCCATTGCCACAGCCTTCCCTGCTACTGGCGCATGTGCTGTGTTCGTTGTTATTGCCGGCATTGGTGTTGCGATTGTTGTTATTGTTATTTATGCTCGATAATGAGCCCACATCCGCGGCAATGTCATCGGAGGTAGCATCGGAAAGATCAGTGCCGCAGCCACTTGTCTGATTGCTGCTGCATTGTGGTGATTTGGGTGGACGCGATGCGCAAACGACTGTTAGGCGAGCTAACGTGCCAGTGTTGCCTTCTTCTGTCGTTGTTGGCGCTGTTGCTGTTTTGCCATTGTTTCCCACATCATTGTAGTCACCCACGCCTGTACTTGTGCCGCTGCTGCTGCTCGTGCTGACCAACGGGAAGGGGCGATCGCCGCAATTATCGCCGACATTGTCACCGGTTGATGCTGTAGCCCCCACAGTGACTGGCGTAGCTGTTGTTGAACGCTTGCTTGCATCGATCTCGCGTTGAAACGAGTCTAATTCGCCAATTAAATTATTTAATTCTTGGATCGAATCTTCAAAACTTTTATCTACAAAACGGGGTCGGTGGTGTTCGGTTTTTGGGTTATTTATTGTAGAAATTGTTGGTATTGTGCGGCACAGAATTGCATACGTGTGTTGGTGTGTGAATTTATATACATTTTGTTCATTGTTGTTGATTTTTTTTTGCAAAAAAAAAGTGCAAAAGGCCGTAAGAGTAGATTTTTTTTTTTTAATTTTTACAGGGCAAATATTTTGCAGATTGAAAGAGGTTTTTATTTGTTGTGGTGGGTTTTGTATGTTTTTATGTTGCATTGATGTTTCGTGTGTTTGTTGTTGCATTTATTGTTTTTGTATTGTAAAAACCAAAAACAATGTGGAATATGTCGGACAAAGTGGGGAAGAAAAAAGAAAACGGGATAAGGAAAAACAAAGAAAAATCAATTAATTTGTCGTAGTCTTTGATTGAAACAAATTTTAACAAAAGTAAAGCTAAACAAGATATTCGTGCACAAGGCAGTGATTCAAAGTGAGTTTAGGTATTAAGAAGTGAGTTCCGATTCACCGCGAGGAAAATTAATTAAGAATTTTAATATGCGTCTAATCTAGTTTCGGCCGCCATAGCCCAGATGGTTTGTGCGTGACTACCATTCGGTAGGGTCCGGGCTAGAGACCCACTATGGGCGTGGAACATTGACTGATAGAAAAGGTTTGCCTGGTCGGACCACCTTAATATAGAAACCATCCGCCTTTCGGATTGGTTTGGTCTCGAATGTCCAGATGGTGTCTGCTCTAGTCTGTCTCTATGGTTAAGTACTTGAGAAATTAACGCAAATTTTTATTCTGACACCCAAAGACATTCCGTAATTCACATTCAATTGAACTATTTAATGGCGTACCTAGTTCCACAAAAGCTGTTAACAAGTTGTTGCTGCACTTTAGAACAACTTTTAGCATTTTTAAAGGAACAATTGGAGTAAGTTTCAAAGTTAAAGAGGGATTTAGCCGGAGCCTTCTGCATGCATGATTTTAGCGAAATATTCATAGTAAGAACGGTTCTCTCGAATCAATCGAAAAACATTTAAAAATTGTCTTGGGTCTGGATAACTGTTAAGACATTCCTCTCTCTCTCTCTTTGCATTGCCCCTCCTTGTCTCATGCGTCAGGTTCCTCTGTCTTGCATCGTCACATCATCAAGGTGTTGCTCTCGTATGTCCCTTTCTATAGTATTTAGCCAGGTCGATTGTGGTCTTTCTAGTTCTTGTTCTTGTTGGCTAATTTAAGTTCATGGCGAGTTTGACGATGTGGCCTCGCGTGTTAAGACATTTACTAAACTAGGAAAACCATGCCTTAAATTAAGTACGACTGCCTATAGAAATATAGGCAATTCAATTAATTTACATTATTGCCAGCTGTGGACATATCTAACTTTGGCGTGGTAAGTCAGGCTTAATTCAAATCTTCTTAATGTAAACTCTTCAGCTCAATTTTTGAATCATCCGCTTGGCGCACAGGACATATAAAATAATTGTGACAAAACAGATGACGATTAATAGTTTTGGGGTTTGGAGTACTAATTGGTGTGAAAAATTTACTTGACTGACACGATTCAGGTTGTATAGGTATATATGTGGGTTGCATGTGTGGCAAGGTGGTTGGAAGGCACAAATACACTTGAGGTGGTGTTCACTAGTACAAACAGTAAGGAAATTATATTTTTTCTTTTTGGCGCCTACAGTAGCTTGGAAGGCCGCCTCACGCCATGCCTACTCACCCACATCCTGTTGCTCCGAGTGTTGCTGTTGATGCTGATGCTGTTGCTGTTGCAGTGGCTGCTGATAATGATTGCCAGTATTTGTTGCGCGGTAAACGTCCTCCGGTGCACGTCGTATCCCCTGTATGGAATCGGTATTGGAGCGTCCAGTGCTGACAGCTGCGGTGGATGCTGCGGCGGCGGCTGCTTGTTTCTCGAACATAGAAGCTTTCTGTAGCACAGAGGCGCGCGAGCGTTCGTCGTTCTCGACAATAGTCGGTGATTCTGTATCGATGACGGTAGATGTTAAATTGGTGGCGTTCGAATGCTCTTGCTCCGGCATTTCGGTGGGTGTGGTTTGGGAGTTGGTGGTTGTAGCATTACTTATGGAAGTGGTTATGGTATTGTTGGGTTGTTGTTGTTGCTGTGAGTTAGATTCGTTAGTGGGTGGGTGTAGGGGTTGACCACCATAGGCTTCGGTGATTTTCAGCACATCACTGTCGATTGAGGCTGTGCCACTTTGCGGTGGTGTCGGTGAATTGACGTTATACACGAAACCACTCAACATGCCGCTCGTTACGCTACCACCACTTGGTGTGCCTGCCGCAGTTGACGACGGCGAATTGGTCAACAATGGCGAATAATGGTTTTGCGGTGTTGAACTGCCGCTCGACGGAGTTGGTGTCTGGCCAACAAGTGGTGTGGCCACTGTACCGGACTCTATGGAGGGATGTGAGTGCAGCGAGGGTGTGTTCGAGGACGCAGATGAAGAAGAAACGGAATGTGAACGTGTCTTGTTGCTAACGATCACACTTTGTTGTTGTGGCGATTGGTGCTGCCCTGAAGCGTTCGAATCGTTCGAGAACTGCGAGGAAATAGAATCGATGGAGTGTTGTTGTTGCAGTGCAGCGACTGGCCGTTGTTGTTGTGGTTGGTTGGTAACTTTCAACGCCGCCATATTGGCCAGCTCAGACATATTGACATAAGTGGGTGGCTGTGAAGAGGTCTGCAATTGATGCTGCACTTGATTTTGCTGTTGCTGTTGCTGCATATGTTGCTGTTGTGCATGATGCGCTGATAGCTCTGCTCGCAACGTATTGTTATGCGGGTTTTGCATGATTTATTTGTGTGTGTGTGTTTTTTTTTTTCAACATTAAGACATTGAAAGCATGCGTAGAGCGGCGGCGTAGCGTATATGTTTGTGTATGTTTTTAGGATATGTAAAGCATAAGAAAAGGAAATAAAGAGCACAAAAACAGGATAATTAGTAAAGTTGGATTTCTGGGAAATTAGCAAAACATGAAGGCAGACAGAATAGGTACAAACAGGTACAAACTGAAACAAACCACAAAGAAGTGGGAACGTATTCGCTTACCTTTCGTTATATGAGCCGGTATTGGGGATGGGCACTGACGCTGCAAGAGATTATTGGTGCTGCGATTATTGTTGGCCGAAAGTGGGCGTTCCAGCGAGGAACATCGCTGCAAAAAAATTAATTAACAGTGAAATGAACAAATGCCTGACATTTCTTCTTAATGGGGTCTTGTGAAAGATGATAATATTTTAGCATTTGATCTGATAGACATTAAAATATTCATACATATCCGGCTAACTGGGGAAACAGAAAATTGAAATGAGGAATAATTTTCGTTTTGGTTCTATAGGAGCAAGGAATCTAAATTTAGTTAATTCATTCATGCTTTAGAGTAGGTATTTATAGGCTAACAACTGTCTCAGTAGTATCAAACAAAAAAAAAAACAGAATCAGCGTTGGTGTAAGCGATCGCATTTTTCGCTCCGCAAAGTTGTCGTTTCTGCTAAGCAGGAACTACTTCGATTTTCACAATTTATTTAAATTAATGTTCTTATTTAACTTAAGTTTTTTTAGCTTTCTTTAGCTTTCAGTTTTCTTATAGCCAAATAAACCTCTTTAAAAGAAGTTAACTTGTCGTCAATCTCATTTTCTATTTCATCTTCAGACGAGATGCCCAACGATTCTTGGGAAACAGTCAACACTTCGGTATTAATATTTTCCAAATCTTCATCATTAATGCATATTTTTCATTTACATTTTTCACCTTTTAATGCAAATGTTTTATCGGGTAATGCCAGTCTCACTTGCATTATAAATGTCTAGCGAATCATATCCTTCAATCAAATATGGTACCTTTTCGGTAAACCTTTTGACATCATCTTAATGGATGATGCACTAAAACCATCGTAATTGAGTATCATTCAAATCTCTTTAGCTTTCCTTCTTATAAGTGTGTCTGACAAAGGAATGCCTTTATTTCGTAGCACAATTTATCAATATTAAGACCTTTCGGCTCTACCAGACCCATTAAAAACAAGTTCTATTTAGGGGATTCCCCACTATACATACAGGTGTTGTTGAATAAGCACGAGTTTCTGTTTAATTCTAATACCAATTTCTTTATTGTAAAAAACCGCCGAAAGTCCATCCAACTAAGAAAAACTCGAGTCGAAAAATCTTATTTTATAATAATATACGATTATTTAAGGCCAGGTTACCCTTGATTTGTGTGCTTTTTTAAATAAACTTTATTCATAGTACAAAATATATTTATTAATCAATTTTTTTACATGTGAAAAAACAAATATTAAATTGCTTAAAAAAAATTTTTTTTTTTTTTTCAAATGGTGGCTTTCAAAATGGCTGCTAAATTTTAGCTGATTCGTAGTTGGATGCCATCATATCTCGAAAACTATACCACTTATTAATATGATCCAAGTAGCATTTTATTTCTTAGATGTCTCGCTATAGCCGCAAGCAGAATCACAAACATTTATTGTTATTTAAAAAAGTTATAAACAATTAAAAGTGAAAAAATAGTGGCAAAAAATTCAAAAGTCCGCCATTTTGTTTTTTTTTATTAAAAATATTTGATTCTGCTTGCGGTCATAACCAATTCAATACAGAAGAAGAAACCGTTTGATTTTTTACTTTCAGTCAATTCGTTTTCGAGATATGATGGCATCCAACTACGAATCAGCTAAAATTTAGCAGCCATTTTGAAAGCCACCATTTGAAAAAAAAAAAAAAATTTTTTTTTAAGCAATTTAATATTTGTTTTTTCACATGTAAAAAAATTGATTAATAAATATATTTTGTACTATGAATAAAGTTTATTTAAAAAAGCACACAAATCAAGGGTAACCTGGCCTTAAGGCGGAAGGCTTTGGGTGTGATAGCAACTCAGTCCGTTCTGGGTTTGAGGCCTTCCTAAGTACAATAGGCATCTAAATTATTTCAGAAAGTTTTATACTTTCTTCCTACATTTATATAAAACAAATTTTATTTTTTACTCGTGGGATGTGGGAAATTTCACTGAAATCACAACTTTATATTTTATACATACGTATATACATAATAATACTCTTAACAAAAAAATGTGAACTAAATTCCGAAATTATAAATTTTTAAAAGTTGTAAGAGATTTTGTGTGTAATCCCAAATCGAGTAAAGATGGCTTTTGAGGTAATAAATCCCTGACCTATTGACTAAATTTAATGCCGTTCGTCGACCTAATTTTTTTATACAACAGGTGGCGCAAAATTACTCAATTATGGAAAGATTTATAATATTTGCAAATATCGTCCTACGGCAATCATATTTAACACTAGTGAGCTACACAGTTGCAGCATACAAACAGACAAGCAATGGAGCACGCAAGGGTCAAAATAAAGATTTCCGTCATTCAAAATAATTTTTTTTTTAGTAAAAAGTTGAATGGTTAATTTTGCGCCACCCGATTAATTTTGCGCCACCCTTTACTAACATGCAAAAAAAGTCGCAATGTTGTTATATATTTCTAACCTCGTTATATCTATATTTTTTGGTGCATTTCTAATTAATTGGGGAATCCCATACGCAAACGAATATATTAGTTTGGGGCAAAAAGAAATCCATAATTTTTGCGCAAATAGTTTAAAACTGTTTTATTGTCGATCTTTAGCTTCTGGGCGCTGCTACGACTACTAATATGCCGGTCGATTATTTCGACATTCCCGACATTATCGACATTTTCTTTTTTTTTCAAACATCATTGACGTAACCGAAATTGCTCCATAATCACCATTTACAATTTCAGCGGCCTGGCTTGCATTTTCGCCTTTATCAACTAAAAACTGTTAAATGTACCGAATTTTATATTTGTTGACTTCCATTGTTAACACCCTGTAGCTCACAGCTGAATGGAACAAACAAAAAACAGCTAAAAAATGTTTCTGTGTGAAATATCACCTTGACAACGGACATAAACTTTAACTTTAAATTGTTTGATCGTAACATATCGATAACTACAGCCATCCACCAAGAAAATAATGGATTCCTTTTTCTCCAAAGTTATATTATATAATATTTTTAAATGATTTTTAGTTACGCTGAATATGATTGGGATAGCTTGTTGATCGTTTAAACGATCTTTTGCTGTGATATCGCCATTTCCGAAAAAATTCAATCTTAATAATTTCAAAATTAAATTTTCCCATTTAACATTAAAAAGAAAAAAACAGGCATGTGAAGTCTATACTGCAACTGGAATCTCCACTTGAAAACAAATAAAGCATTCTGACAAAATAGTGCAAGAGAAGTTACCAAAATCGATTGACTTCGAGGTATCGAGCTTCAATAGTATCGAAATGTCAACATCGAAACTTTTGCATAAGCTAACGTGTGGTTTTTTTGCATCTAACTGCAACTGACATAAGTCTACATATATACATATATATTCTAAAACTATTTCTTGTTATGGTTTTCTTATTGATTAAAATTCTTAGGATATTCAAAATGTTTTAGCAAATAGGGGCATGCATTTCACACAATTCATTCGTTTTAGTTTTAATTAATTGGGCTAGCGGTGATGAAATTTTAGGTGCGGATTTGATTTGGATTTTAAGTTGGAAAAAAGTACTTCCTAAACTTACCGCACGTGTTGGTTTCTGATGTCATATTGTAACACATTCAAATAACAACAAGAATTAATTACCTCAAATACAAATACATAGACACAAGAAAAATCACACATTTAAATATAAAGTGCAACTTACCACAGGCAAAGGTGGACGACTTAACGCACCGGCTGGCGACTTCTGGGTGGATGGCGTATTGGCGCCAGATCCAGCGCCACCGCTAGTGCCATTTGGCGTGCCCGGTATACTGCCGCTGCCACCACTTCCCTCCAATATGGTCTCCGGATTCTGGAACGTATAAACGGTGAGGGGTGGCCGTTGATGCCCCTTCTCGTAGGTGGTTGAGATGGTATGTGGACGATCGGCGGCAGGTGGCAACACAGGAACGGCATCCTGGGAATGTGGGGGCCAAGTGGAAACAGCGTGTGATTGACTATTGGCAGTGGAAGCCTTATAAAGCAAATCGAAATTAGTAAAAACAACAAACTAATTTGTTAAAAAATATTTTACTGAAGCAATTTAAAGCACAAAAGTCATAAGAAAGTAAAATAAAAAAATAATACAGCAAACCAAAATTTTGTTTTACTGAATATAAAAAGTAATTAATATAAAAATAAAAACCTGTGTGGTTAGCGCTGGCGATGAGCAAAAGCCACTATCACTGGATTCACCAGGTTTCAAGCGTATTGCAGGCGAAATTAACTACGATTGAAGTAGAGAAAACACAAAATAAACGAATAATGCACAAAAACCGAAGTATAAACATAAAACATAAAAATCATATCATATATCAGTTTGATCACAAAAAATCTGCTCAAAGAAATTAAAATGAAAGTTCACTAAAGCGTAACATTGACATTTTCCAGAGACCTGCCACCATGTCATTTCCTCCCCTCTCTAAATCTCCCTATCCCGTTAGTTATTACTAACCTGCGATAGCGAACGTGGATAGTGGTGGTGTCCCGGTGAATTGCTTGAACCGCTGCTGTTCATGGAGCTAATGGAACAAACGGAACTTTTGCGTGAACCCAATGAATTGGAGCAACCACCTTGGGAACCCGAACCGGCACCCGGAGACTCGGGATATAGTGTCATTGTAGCTTTTGTGTCATGTATAAGCTCCTCGGATGCTTGCGGCAACACGCTGGGGTCTTTCGTTACAATAGCAATCGAATCCATTGCTTCCTATTATACAATAAATTAAGAATACATGTCAAACTATCGGATTATTTAGATTGCCACTTCGCTATTCACCTGCAAATGTCCCAACTCGGACATTACTTCGCATTCCTCCTTCACTACCGGCTGCAGCATGTCCACAAACGTACAGTATCGCAAACGCTCTTCGATCATTGCCGAACGCAGCGATTTCTTTTCGACCTCCTCCAGTTCAGCGCGCCGCAAGGTCACATCTTGCATATGCGAATCCATGAGCGATTGTATGGAGTCCGACTGACCTTTGCGTGCCTTCTTCTGCAGACGTAAGGTGTCGCTAGAACGCTTTTTCAGTTCGGTGCGACATCGTTTATACTCTTTGGCATGTTCCTTGTCAATGGTAATCACTGAGCGCTTCCAGTCTTCTAGTTTATCCTGAAAATGCGAAAGAAGTGCTTAAATGATATTCCCATGATAATGATTTACAAAAGGCTTCACTCACTTGCAGTGGCTGTACAAGACAGTCCATTATTGCTGTTGTAAATGTCTTCAGACGCGATTCGACAGCTTTGTGCCGAAGACAGACACGAGTTAAGGCTGTACCAATTTCCTTGGAAGCTCCTGCAAGATAAATGAAATGAGATTGAAACTTTCCATAATAATTTCATTTTTTTTAATATCTAGATAGAAAACTTTTAAAATTATTGTTCGCCTAAACTGACAGAAATAAGCCATTAAATAGGAATAGTTCCAAAAACAATTAAATGGAAATAAAATTAAAGGCCATAAGTATGTACTGAGTATAGATAGAGGGTGGGCAGATAAATCCTTGAAATTAGAACACATGGCGTTCCCACATCAAATTCAACATTTTACTTGTAAAGAATTGTCTCTCAACAAAACTTAAAATTTTTTTTGTTTGTTTTTGACAACCACTTGATCAGGCACCCACAAGCGTTTTTGGAAAGATTAAAGAAACTAGCTGGGACTCTTCGCCATCGACAGAAACCATTCAACACTGGTTTACTCAATTTCGGTCCGGCCGTACCTGTGTAAAGGTAATGTCATCATAAGGTCACCACACAACAAATATTGGAAAAAATCTTAGGTATGATATTGATGAAACACGAAAGTGATAGAAAAAATTTTTTCTAATAGCGGTCGCCCCTCAGCGGGTAATTACAAACCTCCGAGTGTATTTCAGCCATTGAAAAGCTCCTCATAAAATCAATTTACCGTTCGGAATCGGCTTGTAGGCCCGTCCATTTGTGAAACAACATCAAGATGCACACCACAAATAGGAGTTGGAGATGGGCCAAACACCTAACAGAAGAGTAGGCGCAAATAATTTTTTTTATGATATTCATCAATCAGCGAGTGAAGGTGCACGAACTTCAAGAGGCTATAGACTTGACACCAAGGCCAAGGATCAATGATTTCCGTTTTACTCACAATTGACAACAAAAAGAAAGCCTACGAGAACTCAAAGGAAAGTTAAGCTATATTCAATCACAATCCGAACGAGTTCTTGTGACGTTCATAACAGTGGACGAAACGCGGATTCATCACAACACATCAGAATCCTGGAAACAAGCGCGATAGTGGACTTCAAGCGGTAAATCGCGATAACCTTTGATATAAATACATATATGCTTCCTTTTTCGTAAAGCCAAGCTCTGACGATAAAATATTTGGCCTGAAGGAAGAGGCCGACGATTAAACAAATCCTTATTTTGAACGCTTCGAGAAACCATACTATTTGCTGGGCATACAGAATTTAAAGAAATTTTGATTGAAGTGTATTTAGCTAAAAGGAGACTATGTTCGAAAAAGGCATTTTAGCCTCGTAAATGTATATGGCGCATGCTTTTGGTATTTAACGACTTCATACGAGTAAATTAAGAGCCGGATAATTTATAAACGTTGCTCATAGAAAAAAGAAGAAATACTCGTAAAAACTTAACACACTTTCCACTCCATCCTTATTCCCACGATATCATGGAGAAAGATTGCAAGCGAATTGGCGTCAAATGCAAATTCTTCAAGAAACTAGACTAACTTGTTTTAGATTGGAAAATGAATAATGGGTGAAGTCATACGGTTGGTGTGTATACGAGTACGTACATACATATTTACAGCGGCATTAACCCATTCCCGCCCGCTGTACTTTATAAAGTACAGCAAATTGGGATTTTTTCCGAGATTTTTTTAGGGCACACTTTATTCGATTTCGATTAAGTTGGAAATCCTGCGGTTAGTTGATAGTCCAATCTAAGCCGTTAATTTTTTTTACCGTTATTGGACTGACATTGTGTCATTTGTGATGTGTCAAAGTCACTCAGTTACAAAAAGTTTTGATCTTTTAAGAGGTGTGTGTCTGTGAAGTGAGAAAAAAGTAAACTGTGACTATTTCAATATATTTATTTATTAAAAACGTGTATAGAAAAGCATTAGAAAGAATACTACAAACAAGATTTTTGCGGTAAATTCAGTTTTATTTATTTTTCTACTCCCCAAAGTTTGGTGTACTTTAAAAAGTACAGCCGGCGTATATGGTATACATTTTTTGTTTTTTCTCCACGGAATTTACAAATGACTTTCCGTGGCAAAAATAGCTTCCGAGGAAGCAGTTAATGCTCTTTTGTGTGATGATGATGAAGGTAATGATGAAATCATTCCGGATTTGGTCATCATTCCTCCGGAGCTCGACCAACTAACTGACACGGAAGAGTTTGATGAAGATAATTTAAAAGACAATATGATGCCGACAGATGTGCCCGGACATATTGAACTAGACATTATTGAGGATATGATTGATTGCAATAAATCCACGGCCTCTGCATCAGCTGCAGTGATAGACTCAACACTAGATGGACCATCAACTTCTGCGGCAGCATCGCGACAGAACTCAATTTCAGAGAAATACCTATCTATAGGTAATAAGTTGGCAATTGCTTTTTACTCGTCATACAAATTATACATAATCCTTTGTTTTTTACTTTCCTTTTACAGATACCCGAAATTGTAAATGGCTCAGAAAAGATCCAAGGTATAATTTCGAGTACAATGACAGTGCTTATGTTGAAACATTTCAGACAACAAAGGAAAGTTTTGATGAGTACACACCAAATATGATTTTTAAAGAGTTTTTAACGGACGAAATAGTTCAATACATGTGTGACCAAACCATGTTATATGCACGCTCCGATAAAAACAATCGAAACTTTACAATTGACGTGGAGGAGATGAGAATATTTATAGGTATCTTGTTTTTAACCGGTTACCATGAGATACCAACTGAGCGTTCGTACTGGTCACTTGACGAGGATCTTGGACTCAATATTGTTTCAGAAGCCATGTCAAGAAATCGCTTTCTCGAAATAAAAAAATTTCTGCATCTTTCAGACAACAAAGAAATATATAATTCTACAGACAAAATGTATAAGGTTAGACCACTAATGACTATGTCGATTGCACGTTTTCAGCAATTCGGTTATTTTCACTCAAATTTATCAATTGATGAATCATTGATAAAGTACTTCGGCAAGCACTCAGCAAAACAATTTATAAGAGGTAAACCCATACGTTTGGGTTTCAAGCATGGATGCTAGCTAGCTCTTCCGGGTATTGTTATGATGTGGATGTTTATTGTGGAAAAAATACGTCCGAAGCTCGAAATATTCCGCTAGGCGCAAGCGTTGTATTGAATTTTGTGGACAGGATTCCCAATCCCGAGAGACATGCAATTTTTTTTGACAACTATTTTACCACCCATTCCCTGATGAGACAGCTAGCAAACATGAAGTTCAAAGCAACTGGTACCGTTCGCGAAAACAGAATTTCAAATTGCAAGCTTGATGTCAACAAGACTTTCAAAAAGCGTTCCCGTGGAACTTACGATTATCGTTACGATACTTCCAACGATATCCTCGCAGTTAAGTGGGTAGACAATAGCGTTTGCTCGATGCTCACCAACTTTGATACAGTAACACCTGTGAATTATGTTAAGCGCTGGTCTCGCGAGAGTCAAAGCAAGATCAACGTTCCACAACCAAATTTATATGCCACTTACAATAAACATATGGGTGGTGTCGATAATATAGACCAAAATGTAAATGCCTATCGTATAGCACTGAAGGGAAAGAAATGGTGGTGGGTAATTTTCACTTATCTCCTTGATTTGACCATGACAAATGCTTGGAAGTTTTATGTATCACTCAATAACAAAAACGATAAATTTAATACACAACTGCAATTCAGTCGTGTAATTGTTCGGAAATATTTGATAGAAGGCAAATCACGGGTCTCTAGGAAAAGGCGTGCACCTTCTTCATCTGTTGAAAGAAACACCCATGGCCATATTCCACAAAAAAATGACTCGCAATTGCGTTGCGTCGTATGGCATCAACGCACAATTTGGTCATGCGCCACGTGCAGAAAAACCCTTTGCATAAAAAGAGATTGTTTCGCTCAATACCACACATAATATCTAAAACTATTTTTATTTTCCTTTATTTATGAGATTTTCAATGTTAATAAACAGATATGGACTCGTAAGTGCAAGCACATTCTGTAAATTTATGTTTTAATAAAAATAAAACCGTTTGTTTGGCAAATCCCATTTTTAGTTTTTGAAATGAAAAAATGTATATACTAACGCCGGCTGTACTTTAAAAAGTACAGGCTGGGAAATGGGCGTGGCATGAAACAAAAATTTTTAAAAATCATATTTTGCATCTAAAGGTCAAAAGTAACTGGTGTATGAAAAATCATGATAATCGGTCCACGGGTTCTGTACCCGGGCGTTAATGGGTTAAGATACCAATATTTTATACAACTTATAACTCACTTTCAGCATTCTGAACATAAGAAAATTTCATGCTCAGCATTTTCCTTTTTTTGTATTTTTATGGTTTGCATATTTGTCTGCTCAGATAACATTTGATAAATTTGTTTATTTATTTATATATTTAAGTCTATTAATTTCAATTATTATTTTATTTATTTATAATAATATAAAGAATAATGAAAACAAAACATGGGCTGAAAAGTCCCGGGCCCAACAAAGAAAACACGTTTTTCGAAATTTTCATCAAGAACAACGCAATCATTCCTGTGCCGCTCTAACATTTCAATACCACTTTTGGGGGCCGGTTTATCTTTTGCCTCAAAGTAGGGCTCAGTTTCAACCATAACCTCTTCATTCGAGCGAGCATTTTGTTTAGGTCTGCGAACAGCCAGTATTCGCTGGGAGCCAAATTTGGCGAATATGGTGGATGTGGGGCAATTCGAAGTTCAATTCGTGTACATAGTTTTGTCATTGCTCAGAATCATCAGCACGTTTATGGACGCAAACGCGGCACCCACTTTGAATAGAGCTTTGTCATAGTCAAATGTTCAGGCAATATAACGCCAACACTTTACACTTTTCCGATATCTTTACCATGTCAGTTAACTCACGCACCTTCACTTCTCGATCATTAAAAACGATTTTTTGGATTTTTTTGATGTTTTCCTTTGTCACCTTTGAAATCAACATACCATTGTTTATTGATATTTCTGATGGAGCGGAGTCCCCTTAACACTCTTCATGCTATTGTTCGCTTGAACGGTATTTTTTCCCATCAAAACACGAGATAACAAAAGTAGCGTCAGTCCTAGAAAATTTGTTGTCAAAGACAATGCCAAGGGAACACACAATGTTAGGTATTTTCAAATAAGACGTTTGAAAGCACTTTTACAAGTTCAGCGAAAAAATTATTTCTGGCACCACAAGTAAAACCTATCCATATCGCTTTGAAGATTAATGGCATTCTCTTGAGCCTTGATCACGGAGAAGATTTTAAGACTATTGAGTAAAGCAAAAATTTAGCAAATTAGAAACCACTTTTTATATCATTAATAAATCACACAAATAAGAGTGGCCCCAAGATACTTCCTTGCGCGATACCACAGCAAAGGGAGTTGACGAAATACCATCAATTGTTACAACACAACGCCTATTGCATAAATAAGAGTCGTCCATTGCAGAAAAGCATAACTCGCATGCCCATAGCCTCTATAAAAGACACAACTCCAAAACTTAACGAGAATATGACATCAAAAATATCGCTACAGTGCTGCAACGTCACACGCCATATTGTCTAGGCTTATTTTGGTAGCAACCTTAATGCTGCATGCACTCATGCAACTTCTGCTATTCTGACCAACAACAACCAACCAAGGAACAAAGAGCATATGAAATGAGAAAGACCTGCAAGGTGTGTTTTCTATTTATTTTTAGTTTTTTTTTTCTTTTTGCTCCCGGCTGGTGCATACAACACTCGGCCAACAACCGGTCTTCCTGCACATTGCCGTCACCGTTCATGCTACTGCCACGGCGGCACAAATGCAACTTCCAACGGCTGCGGCGGCAGTGTCGGCGGCTAATGTTGTCATTGCGATTGTATTGTTCTCGTTGTTATTGCCTTTACCGTTGCAACTGCCCCCATTTAACGGCGACCACGACACTACCGGAGAGTTTAGCTGCATCCAAACATATGTCAACTGCAGAGTGGCCAAACAAATAAATGAGCGGTACTTGGTGCAGACCGATGGATTGGCTGGAGTTGTGTTTGGGAGGGAAGCAGGAGGGCGGTGCCGCAAAATAGCGAGTTTTTACTATGTAAGTATGTAAATTGCTGCCGGTCATTGGCGACAATCGACAAACAAAACCGATTACATAGTATACGCAGCAACAACAACAACTACGGCAGCACCTGGAAGTAGAAAAAATGTGGCTACAATGGGCCAGTTGTTGGTTGCTGCTTATTGCTGATCAATTACCGCAAATGTGTTGCTGATCAAGTTTTTGTGGCACTTTTAATTGTCCAGCGAGCAGAGATCGAAAATAATAAGAATAACTTAAATCGATTATTGTAGTTTGTAGCCAGTTGAATGTTTATTATAAAATAAATACTTGTGGATTGAGTAAATTATTCTGTAACGACAACTCGTTTTTCTGCTTCGAATATTTTTTAACTACTTTAGGTTTTAATGTCATATATTTTTTCATATATAGGGTATTTTACTACGACCACCAAATTGACTGAGGCTTCACTTTTTTGTCTCACTCATTACAGCGTTTTTTGGTACCCTCGCAAAATTAATAAGGCGTTGCAAGATGACGTTGATCAATACGAGCAGCGCCATCAGAATTGGGAAGGACCTCTCCGAGCCGTTTGATACCAAACGAGGTGTCAGGACTTGTTTAACCTGATGTTGGAAAAGATCGTGCGAGCCGCAGAACTTAATCGCTCAGGCACAATTTTTTATAAGAGCGTACTCGGCCAAATCGCGTAAGCGGTTATTGCGCCAATTAAGAAGAAGAACATTACAGCGTTTTTGTGCATCAGCTGCCATGTGCGAACATCAGATTTTGTTCAAGGAGAATTTTACTGCCGCAGAACTCATAGAAATTTTGAAAAATGTCTATCAATGGCTGCCTAAAGTGAGGCCGTTGAATTTCTTTCTATGAGTTTTGTTTTTAAAGCGTTAGGCTACTGTGGTGGTGATAAAAATAAGCATAAGATCTCGGGAATTTTTTCTTCAGGATAATGAAATAAATTAAAGTTAAAAACAGAAAAAGTACTGTATTGCAAAGTGCGTCAGATACTGGCATATACCCTTAAGCATGATGCAAAAAACACGTATTTCCATGCACTTAACATTTTTTGAAATGTATAGGGATTGTCGAAGTTGTGTAATTTGTTCGACTTGCTAGCAGTGTTGCCATATTACATATATACATAAGCACATAATTGGGGCTTGCACCCTTTTTGGGTATTTGGCCGAGATCCTACTCCTATTTGTGGTGTGCGTTTTGGTGTTTTTCCACAAATGGAGGGGCCTACAGTTTAAAGCCGACTCCGAACGGTAGATATTTTGTATGAGCTGCTTTTTCGTGGCAAAAATGTACTCGGAGGTTTGCCATTGCCATATAAGAAAATCTTTTCCCATCATTTTGATGTTCATGCAGGGACATTCGAACCTACGCACAAACCCATTCGGCTACGGTGGTCGCTATACCCGACACTCTGAATACCCGGGTAAAATAATTGGAGAGGTACAAAGAAACCAGCATCAACCGGTGTATCAAAGATTATTTATGCCACTGCCTGAGTCATGGTCGTTTACTTCGAAGCCCAACAAGTCTTCATTCATGGCTCAGACACTATAGAGTCCCTCAGAGAAGTGAGATCCAACATGTAGAAGCCTTTTACCATTGCGGATGAGATAAAAAAAGGACTTAAGGGTTAAAAGCTGATTGGACCCAAATAAGGAATCCTATACAAATTTATACAGTTTCCGACTAGGAAAGAATAAGAGATGGAAAACCAAAGAAAAAACGGGAAGATCAGAGTTGAACTGAAAATATAAATAACTTCGCTGAGAGTCAGGCAGCGCAGAAGGCTCTAAAGCAGTCAAAACAGGATTTTGAATAAGTATTGGGTTTCCCTACTGTTATTTATTTTTCAACTTTCAATTTTGTCAAACAAAAAGAAATGTTTGGCAGAATGCTAAATCTTAACTTTGTCTTAACAATAACTCTGGCTGAAATGTACAACGCCAAAACTAACTTTTACTTTAAAGACCCACACAGGCATCGCATTCGTTTCCCAAAAGTACGAAATTTTAGTTACCAGAGGGTACACCAGCGTAAAGAATACTAAAAACCGTAATACGAAGAAACAGTCGCACCTAAACCAAACGACAATTAACACTATGACAAATAATATCGGCAAACAGCTTGACCACCATTTAAGTAAATTTCCACCCTTCACAGAGAGCAAATATGAACCAAGCAAAAAAGGGGGAAAATATTTCATTACTAAACATATAAGATTTATATATAATATAATACATATGTACAGCATACATAATGAGCAGGGAAGAGGAGAGACGAGCTGATTTTACGACGTATTGCAGTATTTGTTACTTTTTCATAGAGCCGACGGGTGGTAAAAAGCATTTGAAGGGTTCACCATAAAATTGTTGACGGGTTGGCGACATTTAAGCCCACTTTATGTGCACTCAGAAATCTAACGAAGGGGAAGTCTGAAAAACTAAAACAGCACAAGCTCGTTTGAACCAATGCAGACGAGAGATCCGTTAGTGAAATTCAATTACAAATGTAAATTCGTCCGATTGCGAGGAAAAAGTTTACTAAAAGGGTGTCTTTACCATTGCAGACCATTTTTAAATGTTTTTTTTTTAATTCAACTTTCACAAAGCTTCGATGTTTAAATCCTACATTTGTTACGAGGATAAGTAAGAGGCTCCAGTAGTTGTAAAAAGTTGAAGACATTTAACAGGCCAAAGAGCCATAAAACACTTTTACTGTATATTTAGAAATTCATAGTGGTCTGGCTATGGGATATGTTCGTATGCATTTCCCTTCGATCAACAGGCATCGCACAGCCAGTCAGCCATGCCAGTAAATGTCAATAGCAACGCCCATTTCAGACGATGACAGACATTTGAGTAGCTAACAGTGGCTTCTTGGAACGCTGAGATTTCTTCAATACAATTCAACAACTTGCCACAGAGTAAATAAATATCCCATAAATAAATTCTGCAAGTGTGCAGAAACCGGCGATAAAGCGCCCGCATCAAATCGGTGGAAAACGGAAAGTAGCGGACAGTAAATGGTTCAACTCCGTTTATTTGTTTGTGATTCTGGCAATAAACAGCATGATGCCGCAACATGTTTAGCGACAGATGGTCGGATGAGGGCAGCAACATTGTTGCGTAATTGTGCAACATGTGTGTGTATTTGAATCGCTTTCAGGAAGAAGCAGATTCCCAAATAAAATGGAAAAACTTGACTTTCGCACTGTTTACTTCTAATTTCTTATGCCTTTACGTTTGTACAGTTATTTGTATGTGTGCACGCATGAGTTGGCAAGTACACATATTGATGTATGTATGTATGTATGTATGTATATGTACGCAATGATTTTATGCGCGTTGGGGGTTTGAACTTACCTCTTGAATTTGTTGCTGCGTCTGCGATTTTTTGGAACGCATCCAAATATGCGGCGATTGCCTGAATGGCGGCACTACAAATAAACAGAGATAAAAAGCATTAAATTAAATTTGAGAATATGTATGTATGTATGCATGTATGTGCAAATGGCAGTATAAAATCTGAAATTGCTTTGCTGCTCTCAAATGTTTTGGTTAATTTCTTTTACACTTTTAGCCACAAATCTGTATTTTTCAATAAATGCGAAATTGTTTTGCGGTGATGGGGATTTTAAGTTCGCGGTCAAAGTGCTTCTGTTGTTGGACAGCAACGAAAAAATATATATTATATAATAATACAACATAACACATTTATAAAAACTACTGAGAAGTCAGTCAACTGCTATTGTCGCGAGGATATTTACTCAAATATTTACGAAAATAAATAATTTCATAAAGAAAAAACTTTTCAGAAGAAAATACCCAAATACCTTTTTCTTGAATTTCTATCTTATTTCAGCGACTGAGTGTAAAGTATGTTAAAACAACAACGTCCTTGCAAAAGCAATCTGTGAAAAATAATACGGACGACAAAGCAACCCCGGCAATGAAAAAATAACGTTCGGTTGATTGAAATAACGAGAACTAAGAGGTTTTCTATAAGCAAAGAGGAAAAATCAGATTTTTAATCAAAGTTCAGATTTAGTAGAATTGTGTTTTTTTTGCACCAAGTTTGGCGTGGCGTGCACCGTTGTCTTACGGCTCGTTGTATAAACCCTAATCCCATGTCGATGGGTTGTTCGTGTCCGGCCAATTCGTTGAGAGATCATGAATTTCTTATGAAACTACTGCACGGTGAATGTTTCATACCATTTGTTTATGATAAAATATTATTAAAACAAAAAATTTTCGGGTATGTTTGGTTAAAGCTTACAAAAATTTTCTAATTTTCTGTTGGCGTTATATAGTAGACCCATCGACATGGGACTAAGGAGCCAAATTTAAATGCTGCTCAAAAGGCGTATCCTTTTCGCAATACGCGTAGTGAAATTTGTTAGTTTTGTAGGAAATGTAAAATCGTAAGTTGTTTTTACGAAATTAGTTCTGAGCATGAAAACCGATTTCCTATGTACACACCCTGCAGGTCCACAAATGTCACGCGAATCTGCAGCAAAATATTTGGAAAAGCCGAAGACGATTATAAATAATTGGGCTCAACGGCATAACGAAGTTAAAATCGTTGACGACTCTCCGGACGAGACCCAAAAATACCTCTCAAAAGCAAGATTAGAAGATCTGCTTGTGACATAACCGAACTTATCGTTGCGTGAAGCTGAATCCCTTTTAAGCAAAAGTGGTGTTATTGTATCCAAAGACAAGACTCGAGGACGTTTACATGCAGAAGTGAAAAGAAGTTTAGTGAAGTTTTACTTCCCATAGTGAAAAGAGTAGCACGGGCTAAGGCAAGTTCAGAACGGAATTGGGCAAACGTAATTTTCACGGATGAATCTTCATTTTGGGCGAATAGTTGCGACCGCTGTAGCCGAATGGCTTGGTGCATGACTACCATTCGGAATTCAGAGAGAATGTAGGTTCGAATCTCGGTAAAAGACGAAAAATGAAGCAAAAAAAGTTTTGTCTAATAGCGGTCGCACCTCGGCAGGCAATGGCGCATACCACAAATAGGAGGAGGAGCTTGGTCAAACACCCAAAAAGGGTGTACGCGCCAATTACATATACAGGGCCCGCCATCTATCGTTACGGATTTGAACTAGGTATTATTTGAAGAATAGTAACACTTAGCTGACATCTGATTTGACAGAAAATTAGTTTTATTCTTCCGCTGAACGAAAATGGTTGTGTATACGCTCAAAGACGCTGGGAAATATTGCGACATTACTTTGAAAATCATGGTAATGTTGCAGAATGTGTACGAAAATTACGTACGGCAATGGGAAGAAGAAAAGCACCGAATGAAGCGTATGTGCGTTACTTTGCGAAAAAAGTAAGAGAAACTGGGTTGCTTATTGACAAACCAACGCGTGACCGACCAAAAACCGTGCGTACACCCGAAAATATTGCTACTGTGGCCGAGAGTGTTCGTGAATCACCAGGAACATCAGTTCACCGTCGTTCTCAACAATTGGACATTTCGGAGACATCATTAAGACGAATTTTGCGTAAAGACCTTGGTATGACGTCGTACAAAGTCCATATGAATGAAGTTGTGTTCCATCATTAACCGAAAAGATTGTACTTTAAAATAAAACAAAACAGTTTGGAAAAATATTGAGCAGTTTTTTTTTATAGCATTTTTAATTCCGTAAACTTATATGGCGGACCCTTTATATATATAGTATATATTGTTGCATACATCGGTGACTGTATGCCTTCATGCCGCAATTTGCACAGATGAACTGAATCCAAATACTTGTTTGAAACATATTAATAATTCCAAGAAGTATATGTAAATATTTAGCAACCGAGGTTAAATCATTTCTAGGATTGCCATATTTGGCTGCAATAACATTCGCTTATATTTACAGCATCATAAGAAATCAGGAAGAGTTATGGTTGTACAAACATTCGAGATTAATTTACCAGAAGACCAATCACTGTTTTTTTCAGAAGGAGATACCTTTTCCCTTTTTTATATAGAAAATCGGCAAGCAGTTTCAATAAGTCTAATGATAGCATAAACATTCTAGGGCAAAAAAAAGCTTTATGCTCCTCGCGGCAGCCTAACCATCGCCTTCCAGTTCGGTATGCGAGTGCTTCTATTTGTATCTGCAAATATTTGTATATGTATGAATTCCGCTTAATATTGAATTTTTGTATACTTTTTAGTCAATTGTTTGTTTTTAAATCAAGCATTTGAATTGATTAACTGCACCATAAATGAATTGAGGACAGAAAACCCGTAACATTTCAAAAAATGCTAAGCAGAAGCGATTTGAGGGAGCAACAGCAACTTACATATTTATATAGCTGACTTATATGCACATATTTATGTATGTATGGATGTATGTATGTACTTACCGTAAGCATTGATGCAACTTCGTGGCCTTGGTAACAAAATCTTCCCAGAGCGGTGATGTATTCTGAAAGAAAAGTAAAGAAAAATTGGGTTGATTAGAAAAAATTTACCGAAAGTTATACTAGGAAAAGGGTGAGTAAGTAAGTAAGGGGAGTTGTTAGAATAAGGTTGTTTTTAGTAAAGGGCAGAAAACAACAGTCTTTTTCATAGCTTGTTTTCTACAGTAATTTCATTTATTTTATAAAGCTAATACTAGAGTTGACATATAATCTTTGACTTATTGAAACAAAAAAAAATATAAATTTAATTTTCTTAACACTTGATTTACGGAACATTATTCTCATATTTTTCCAAAACCAATTCGTTTCGCCGAAAAGAACTAAAGAACCAGAAAAGATTCTAAGTATGAACGCTACATTACAGCGTACAAACGTTTCAGAAAGATTGTGTCAAAAATGTTGCGGTTCTTGTAGAGATTCTCGCTTATTGTGTTTTTCTGTTGACCGATCCCGTTTTCCTAGCGATCATGATAGCTCCTGGATTTAATAAGATATTGGATACAATCCTCGACTGAGGATCGTTCCGAGAATACACAATCTGTTAAAAGTGGATGGACAGAATTATCTTCAGATAGTGAAAAGGAAAATTTGGATACAGCAAGAAAATGCTGATAGGACGAACTTTCCCAATACATCCCAAAATGTAGCGGGTGATAGCGTAATTGCAACCAACGGGAAACCATGGGGAAAATTGAAACCAGGCGGATCTAAAGGTAGGACGTCCATCCGTATGATTTTCAAAGATATCGGCCTACATTCCATGCTAAAAGAAGTATTACGATGGGTTGCATGCTTAGCGCTTTCGATTTGATAATTGACAAGCATACCATGTAACACATAAAAGAGTGCACTGAAACCGAGGCGCGTCGTGCAGTTCCATTCATATGAAGACATTAAAAAATGGCTTGATCCGTTTTACCGCGACGGTATACGAGATCTACCAGAAAGATGGGAAAAAGTAGCAGCCAGCGATGGGCAATACTTTCAATACTTCACTTGTAACCATTTTTCCAAAATAAAGTTGTATTTTTATCAAAAAAACAGCGAGAACTTAGTTGCGCATCTAACACATATCGTCCGCTTACTGAAAAAACGTCAGAACTGAAAAAATTAAAAACTCTAAAACAACGACTTCAAAGATTTCAATTTACTTTACGCCTCTCCGACTTCAAGTAAAAACACTTTTCCACTTTGCGAGCTACTCATAATATACATATATCGTCACTTTTCCCAATTTTTTACACAGCATAAAAGAACAGCTGGAGGACATTTCTGCATTTTTTTTTTGTTCGTCGTTCTTCCACCAAACGAAAGATATTTCACTCAATTAGGCCTACTAAAAATCAACGAATCACCTAAACCAACTCTTCCGCTCTCCATTTATTTCATAAGTTTATAAAAAAATATTTAACATAATATTTTTGATAAATTAAATTCCCAGACACTACACCTAAGTGGCAATGGCTCTTGGCAGCGGAGGTGGATAATTGAGGGTAAACCGCAGTCAACAACGCAACAAAGAGACAACTTCTGGACTGCAATAGCAAAAAAAACAAAACTTCTGTATGATAAACGTAAAAAGTTTTACTTGTTGTTTTTGTATAAAATAACGATGATTTACGCGCTGCTGGAATGTAAACTGAAATTAATAAAAAAAAACAGCTCACTGGAGCAATTTTCCGGCATCGAAGCCGCGCACGATATTCATTTATGCGGAAACCCGCTGGGCGAAAAAAGAGAGGGACGATCGAGGGCAATATGCGGGAGGCAATGTTGAGTGAAACGAAACATTCTCACGCGCTTTAAAGCGGTCAATTTCAATTGTAAATGGTAGAAAAAAATTAAAATAAATTAATGTTTATGCCGTTTTAAAAATGTATACGAATTATACGCAGTGGAATTAAATTGGGGATTTCTCGATGCTCCAAAAGTAGATAATGAATTTAATGTTGAGGCCTTTTCGATGTTTTTTTTTTTAGAAATTTTCGTGTGGCTTTTTAGCTCTCAGTAAATATAATCATGTATGTATGTAGGGGCTGCTTACCGGCATATGCGCCTAAAAATCTGCAATAAAATTTAACATGTGTACATTTAGAAATGTGTAGCCGCTTATCTGCGCGTAAATGAGGAACGAAAAGTAGCTTTTATGGAGGGTATTTTGCAGTAGAGAAATTGAGTAGACATTCCAACTCAAATTACCATTCGTTCTGTGCGCGCTTTTATCAGTAATTATGTCAAATTTTTTATGGTATAACACAAACTTTTGTGATGCCACAGAAGGGTTTGTTTAGGTTAACGCTTTCGTTGTGCAAAGCTACAAAGAAAACTTTTTCAAATTTAATAAGGTTAAAGGTAGAATAAGGGTGTGTAAGTAAAGTAAAATAAAAATATATATATATTATACTTTATACCCTTATATATAGTATTCGTACACCCTTTTCGGGTGTTTGGCCGAGTTCCTCCTTCTATTTGTGGTGTGTGTCTTGATATTGTTCCTCAAATGGAGCGACCTACAGTTTTAAGCTGACTCTGAACGGCAGATATTTTTATGAGGGTTTTTTCATACACTTGGCGATGTGCCATTTGCCTGCCGGGGGACGACCACTATTTGAAAAAAACTTTTTCTATCATTTGGTGTTTTATGTACGGAGATTCGGTAAAGTAATAGTACCAGTAAAAAAAATAAAAATAAAAAATATTCAACTCTATCTCATGTGATAGTAAAGAGGTTTTCAATAGGCGCACTCGAACTTTGAAAGAGTTTAGCGGCCGTCTATTGTTTGGTATGGATATCATCCAAACATAATTCCACTTCAACTATTTGATTTACTTTAACTCAATGTTCGAGCCCTCTTAACGAAACCCCTTCATGAAAGCTAATGGATTTGAACCAGTCTCTCCGCAATCTTTTTTCACTCTTTCTAATTCCACTTAAGTATGATTAATTACTGTCGAACATTCATTAAGTTCACTATAAGGCAAAACAAATAAAAAGAGATAGACAACATACAAGCCAAAATTAGCACCAAATTAATTATTTTCAAATTCTCAATTTTAAATTTACACTAACGTGCCGCCAAAATTGGAGTTTATCGCATGTAGAAAAGACGTGGAACGCCCATTGCCAAAGATATCACTTAAAAATGTCTTCCAAACGGCATACACACTTTATTTTTACACATATACACATACGATCTATACATGCATACATACATAGATACAGTGGCGAGCAGAACTGACTGAATGGTTCACACATTCATGTATTTTTTATCCACAAAGCATTTAGGCTTAGCAAATGAAAGTCCAAAGGTGTGATATCACTTGCTCTTGGAGATGATGAGACGAGACGAGAGATAAATTGCTCACCGAAACGACGACGCAAGAAATTCCATTTTTTCACAGGCTGTATTGGCAAGTAGCGCCGTGTTGTTGGAACTAAATGTTGCGGAGATCACGGATTTCAATTTCCAGGATTCGCGCAAATCTCGTCTATAAAGAAATATGAGTCGATGATTCCTCCAGTTCATAGGAAGTACCAAACGGACCTTTTCCAAAGATGTAATGACTGTTCTTGAATGACTTCGGGTTGTTCTTCAGTCTAAATACGGCAATTTTGCTTATTGACGTAGCCATTAAACCAAAAACGGGGCTTATCGCTGTACACCATAAGTTGGCCTTAGCAAGCGATGAACACTTCTCACAAAGCGTCGATTTTCGTGATACAATTGTCCGATTTGCAAATGTTGTTGAGGCGTAAGTCTTTCCATGATGAAATGTCATTGAATACTGAAAAAAATTATGTATTTAATTTGACAGTTGTCACACGTGATCTGTCAAATAAACTCTGTTGGAAAAAATACACCTAATTTGATCACCCTTTACAAAGTGCCAAGCCCAAACGAGTTGGGTCAGGTTGGTTGCGCATATATTCGGTATAACGATGGACCAGTCTAGTAGGCAAAGTTTTCGAATTTACCATGTCTAATGAGAAACTGATTATGACCGAGAAATGAAGCAATAATCTGCCCCTAAATGGCACCTAGTGAATTTGTGCGTCAGGCCGACATTAAATCTCAAAAATATTTTTCAACAGCGATCGACCATTAAACAGCTTCTCATGAAAACTATCTGAAAATCATTTCTAATCCTATAATGTTAAATGAGGCATGTAATTGAATCTGAATTCTTTATTGGATTTATTTCACATTCACATATCTTTCACTTTTTAAAATATGCAAAAACATTTTTTTTCTACATACATAATGTGGGTCCATTTTCCGACTTCCGATACCTGAGCTCAAGTTATGCACCGAAGCCTTGTCTGAATAAATTTGTTGAGCGACTTTTAAAAATTAATTCTTAGCTGATTTATTGCTAAGCAATGTAATATAGTAATCACCGGAAATTGCTTATTTCGCAAAAAACAAAAATTACTTCATATGAATAAAAATAATTCTATAGTTGCAAAAACGCATAAATTTAAGATCAGTCATAGTACAGTCATTCTAAATAATAATATATGCATACTTTATGTGTATGTATGCGTGTGTGCGTCTCAAGACTTTAACTGACCCATCTCATCACATTCCTCACAATAGTCACCAATAACTAATCGATTTGTTATAAATATAATACAAATGTACACACACATACACACATGCATACATATTTAACAATCATCCCTGATAGTGGCTGCCAATCATTTTGTTGCGTTTTCAATCATTTCACATCACGCAGGGTTCGCTATGATTGAATTGAGCTCAATGAGCAACTAATTAAACGCGAGAAATAAAAATCAATGCAGGAGATATTGCATTTTCTTTTCTGCAATTAACGAGCGCGAGAGGCGGCGGGCAGCATTTCAGAGTAAAGTAATTAAAAAAAGGTGGCCAGCAAGCAAGCAAATGTGGATCGTTATCGGTGCAGCGCTGCAGGATTGCATTATCACGGGTCAGACAACAAGCAAATGAGTGCTGCGCTATCACAACTTTTTTGCTTACTAATGGCTTGCAATGCCAGTGCTGACGGTGTGCATGACGGTGTACGGTTTAATTGAGAAAAAGAAACAACAAAAAGTAAATGCATTTAAAAATAACATTTAATTAAAAGCTTTGAGGTGTTGGTAGATACATGTATGTATGTATGTATGTGTGTATATATTTGCACAGCATTGCAGGAGACACATAGTAGGAGACAGATATATATGCACATGCATAACCAGCACCCGGACGGACATAAGCATATCCTCGTATGGCGATTCTAGAGGTTACAAGCATTTGTTATGTCAAACCCAAAAACTAAATAATGCCAGAAAGTTTTAATTCAACTGAATTCTCTTGAAACTTTGGCATTGGAATCGATACATTTAGCTACACGACACTATGGAATAAGTACTAGCCCTTTTGATTATGCCTGAAATTTCGCGCGAATTAATACTTGATAGCCGTCTAGGCCATTTCTACGTTGCCCAATTTGTGTTTGCTGACTCAACAGCAAATGTTACCTTAACAGTCATAGCCGCATCGCAAATGCAAACATTTTCTGCAAGATGTCTTCAGGCGCAGCTAGGCACGTAAAGTATCGTATTGCTCTCGCAGATTTTTAATTTTTTACATGTAAAAACAAGCTTTCAAATCATCAGCACTGAGCAAAAAATTAGCAAAAGAAAAATAATTACTTACTGTGGCGAGCATAACTGAGTGCGTGACGATTTTTTGAATATTTACAATGCTTTTGAGCTCAAATTATAAAAAAAATTGTCTTTAACCAAAACCACATAAATTAAAGTTTTAAACTTTATACAAAGTTAATTAAAATTAAACAAATTTTCATATAAATTTGAGCTTAATTTTAATGTCGGTTACGAACCCTTTGAGTTTCGAAAAAAAAAAAAATAATAAAATAACGAATCGCGCTGATATAAAAAATAATATTTATCTTTTGGAAACGGTTCTTGCTGTTTTTTTTTTTCTTATATAACAAGAGCAAATTTATAAAAACCGTAATTGATTCTCTTTCAGTTTTTTCGCAAACCATTTTCGACATTTTCTTCCACAAGAAACTCAGTTTCAAGGCGAATAGTATATCTCAGGTGGCGCCATTAAAAGACAGCTACTTAATTTTTCGCGATTTTGACAAGTCTGACGTCAGCTCAGTTCGCAATACAAAACAAACAAAAGCAGGAGAAATTATATGTTTGTGAAAATTCAATGAATGGCTTAGTAATATTGTGATTTGTGTGATTCAAACTAATCAAACTAATGAAAACGAAGTGCCGTGTGTTAAATTGTGAAAGAACAAATTAATATAAAGCCTCCAAATTCAGTTTGTTTGCGTTTTTATGCGGAAAACGCCGTGGTTGTGTGTTTGGTTGTTTCCATTGCATTCGCCTACTCTTCTTCTTCCTTTTGCTTGTTTATTCATCCGCTCTAACGACACGGCGAATTCGGCTGTTTCTCTATCATTCTTGGTTTTATATGAAGTAGGTTAGGTTAGGTGTATCTGGCTGATCTGATTGTTGTGCATAGTTCGTGATACATGTCTTGGCGAGTTTTAAGAATAGCTTGATTGTCATTCTCCTTTCTTTCAATGGTTGAAACCTGAAAAACTGAGGATGTTCGTTCCTATGTTGCTATCGTAAATTAATGCACTCGTTCGCTGGCGCTGTAACTCTGGCCTTAAGTGCTGCAGTTCGAAATCAGCTGACTCAGTTATTTCGACGAGGTTCACAGATATTGAAAATCTCACAGTAGGTCGGTAGGTAGGAAAAATGGGCCCTACCCAAATAGCACTAAAGCGCAGTCTTGATACCATTACGAGACCTCCAACAGGCAGATATCTACAGCGAACCAAAGCTGATGTTGTAATGGAGAAGATTGACGTGAATTAGGTTAAAACACTGCCCCAGGCATTTGAAGAAAGGAGCACCCAGTGACTTTAACCGCCGAGCTGTCAAACCCGGGCATTTACAGAGAAATTGCTTAATAATTTCTTTCTCTTCTCCCCCAGCTTCTGCAATGGGGGTTAAATGGTAAACCCAACATCTCTACGTAAGTGCCGATCGCCCCATGGACGGTAAGCACAGCTACAACTTTGCAAATTAAATGGTGTGGCGTCCTTAGGACTTTCTCTTTCTATTGTTCTGGGCTCACAGGATTTTGCGGAATATTATATGAAGAAATGGAGCTCTGTCCGATCTGTGCTTTCCTGAGAAACAACTTGTGCAATTCCGCTATAACAACAGTCAGGGGGATGTCGATGACCGGGTAGCAGATCTCTGAGACCAATCAGTCCACTTCCTAGCAAGCTCATCAGTAATTTCATTTCCCTCTATCAGATCAGAAAAATTTTACCTGCACACCCAGGAGATTTGATTTCCTTACAGGAGTTGGTACTGCATTATGGCGTCGTACGAGCCTTGATCGCAGCTTGACTATCGGAGAAACTGTTGATATCTCCCTCCCTCCCACTTTCTCTAAGCATTCTGCAGGCCTGCAGAAACGCAAAGATTTCTGCCCGAAAAACACTAGCAGTATTCGGCAGTTTTAAGGGAATAGATTAGCTGATTTAGAGAAACCCCTAGCTCCGACTCCCGATTCCATCTTGGAGCCGTTAGTGAAGACAGAAGTAACAGCCTCGGTACAAATTTCCCGGTAGTTTCAATCCTGCTTACTTGTAGACATTACCCTGGCACTACCCTCAAACTCCAGTTTGGAGATAACGAGAAATACGGTGTTAACTGCCCATGCTATATATATATGCCTGATTGCCCTTTGAGCAGCGGTGGATATAACGTAAAAGTCGAAATCTCTCAGTCCGCATTGTGGAAAATTCTGGGAAAAACATCTTGCTCTACTTCGCGCCAAACTACTCCGATTATGTTCTAAAAAATGTATCTTATATCCCCATAGAAAACCCCTTTATAAGCAAAAGCGAAGTAAGCTGAAACCAAAAGTCAAAAGATAAAATAGAGAAGGCATAACAGAAAGTCATATGAAATATGTACATATGTATGTGTGTATGCACGTATATGTGAATATCAGAAAATAACAATAAACTTTACCAGATTTGAAATACTTTCCATGGCCCTGAATCAATCTGTATGTTCGCCTCGTACGCATTTCATCGATCTACGCAGGCGTAAAATCTCGCATATCTGGTACAGATTGATACAGATGCCGGTACGAGCAGCAATTGCCACGCATTTACGCATTTACGCACATAAGCAATAACAATAACAAACTATCAATTGTATGTGTGTATGTATAGTTTATTCAACTACTCTACGTGAAACATATGGCCAACAGGGAAAAGTAAAAACGAGTTTGCAATGATCGAAACCACCAGAGATCGAACGAACGAACGAAAGGGATGGGGGAGGGCAGTTAAGTCACGGCCAAATCAATGAGATTCTGAAAAAATACAAATTGAATAAGAAATGAAAACATTAAAATCGCAGAAAAACTACACTCGCAGTGTTTAACTGGAGTTGTGTGTTGTTTTTGCTATTGCTGTTGCTGTCGCAACAATGACGCCACAGACTAGCTGGAAGCATAAAATGAAGCCCACATTCTGGCATTTATAAATGTTGTGCTTCTTATGGTTAAAATGTTAAAATACCGATCTCATGCCGAAAGCGGTTTTGGCCATATTTGCCAAGAGTCAACATTCGATTTGTCACAGTACTTTGTTGGTTGATTGCGCAACACATGACGACATTACATTGCACAATAAATGACACTGAAAGGATGGAATTATTGGCGAAGAAGGTATGGGATTTTTTCAAGTAAGCGTAACGCGAATTTAGGTTGAATTTTGTAAGAAAAAAAGTTCGCCACTTACTTTGTTCCCAGGGCAACTGGCGTAAAAAATGCCACGTTCACCGGATTTAACGTCACCAGACTTTTATTTGTGGGGTTATTTGAAGTCCAAAGTTCACGCCATAAAGCCAAGAACTCTGGCTCAAGTAAAAGCGAACATACGACGTGAAATTGCCGCCATTTCGGCCGAAACATTGATGGAAAACGCCGGAAAGCACCACACTTTGCCGCCAAGGCATAAAGGCCTAAAAGTAGTTGGAACAAATCTCTTTCAACTCAGTCAACATGTCAACTCTGTATGTTCGTAATTATCCTGTTTTTTTTAATAAATCTGGGTAGGGTTCTTCTCTTTTTATAATAAAAAACGAGATATACCAAGAATTCTCTAAATTTTTCTTCATGGAACCTTTGAAATTTGAAACTTTTTTTTCGAACTGAATATCTGAAATTGGTTATTGGCGTTTTATAGCATTTTTCTGAAGGCAGATAAGTTCAGACTTAGATTTCGATTTAAATAAAATAACAGAACTTTTTTTTTTAAATATTTTTCTTTTGAAGTCATTCTTCAGTGCTAAGCCAGAACACGGCTTAATGGAGTCATGTTTCAGATAATATTTCAAATTCGTGTTTTCTACTGAAACATATAAATCCTTAAAGGCTGGATGATAGCCATAGGAGCTAACAACTTCTTTAACCCAGTAGTAACCATCTGGTTTAGAAATGTAACCCACTCAAGTAAAATCACAGACTTCTTAACAATAAAGTTTGTTTTTATAAAAAAAAATACATTATTGAAATTCGTGCCCATCTTTCGTTGGTTTTAAAATGACAAATTTATGTTATGCGAACAATCCATTAGCTATTTAGGACCTTAAGGAGAATATCGGGCAAGCCATACGTGAGATAGAGCCAGAAATCGTGACCAAAGCTCTGGAAAACTTGGTGCGAACCAGCCGAGGCAACCACTTGAATGAAATCGTGTTTCATAAACAATGTGAATGTTTGCTCCCTTCAAATAGACTATGGTTAGGTTAGGTTGAACTGGTTGACTTGCAGTTACGCATAGACCGGTTCGTTGGTCCGCAGGGATACTAGATGGAGATCATTACTCATGGTGCCTGTTTCTATTGCGGATTTAAGGAGACATTTCCAACCAACTGTTCAGATGTCTTTTAATCCATCAAACAGAGGTGCGCCCAGATATTTTAGGCGTGTTTTGAATAGCGCAGGACATCTGCAAAGGAGATTCCTATCTTATAAGCATACGCGGCTTCTGGGCTATGCCCCCCAGCACGCCTATCATGGTTCTTCAATCTCTTCGTGTTAGTAATAGTATAAATCGAGTACGGCTGCGATCATTATGTGTAGTTTATCTTAATTCTTCTATGTTCATCTTAGCATTCCTGCCCTCCCATCTTGTCCTTTATTTCTGATCATGTTTTCATCTAGTTCGTTGTGTAATATTTGTATTGACTTTGGTAATGTGTTGACTAAAAGGAATTCGATTTTCGCTATTTCGTCTACTACCTCATTCCTTCCTACTATCTCGCACTATGCTCTTATGGCCTGGGACCTAATAGAAATATAGCTGCCAATCTTTCTACTGCCTAACTAAACGATGTAATTCCTTTAATAATCTTGAATACTTTCGCTACAAAGTTTTCTGCACAGAAACCTATCCTAGGGCAATTATGTATTCGAGGCCGCCGTTGGAGTCGTTCTTAGAGCTCCCGTAATGCATAAAGTATCTATCCACCACACCAGAGTACCATAGAGTAGTATTGGTGTGACCACCGTTGTGTAGCTCCAATGCATCAGAGAGAGGGATATACCCCAGGTTGCCCTAAGCATCCTTTTACACGTGTATTGGCCTTTTTCACCCTTTCCTCGACATTTTGGTTCCACAGTAGCTTATTGTTTGCAGCGTCGTTTACTATTAGGGGCATCCACAGTGGGATCTTATACTTTCTTGTAAACAGTATAAACAGTCCTGGCTGATCAGCCCATTGCTGAACCAATCTTAGATTATTTGCCATGATGCTACTGATGGTGCTAAGGCATTTCCCCTGTTACTACGATGACAATGTCATCGGAATATGTTATTAGGTTGGGGCTTTCCCAAAAAATTTCGTAGTATCCCGTTAACCACGTTAGCCGTAGGAGCGGTGATAGCACACTACCTTGAGGGGGTACCCCTGCCCAATACTCTGACTAACCTGTCTTCGTTCCTCTTCACTCTTATGTTTCTGCGACCTAATAGATTTTTGATCCACATAATAAACCAATAACAAAAATAATAATTTGTTTAATATGAAAAAAGTACTAAATGGACCACCCTGTACAATTTGCATATACATATAATACATGAAGGTATCCACTTCACAAAAAGATTAATGCAAAACACAGAATTCGAAGGTGATACAGAAAGGAAAAAAATGTAAATTGTTCTACAAACCTATTTTGCACTTTTCAGGTGCATAGAAGCAGAAGTGCACTTAAAGAAGGCAAATATTAAAACAAACAGAAAAATAAAAATCAGAAATATGAATAAAATGCAAAAATAGTAGTAACTTATGCTCGTGCAAATAAATTTATGTATGTATGTATGTATGTATGAATGAAAAAATTGTCAACGCATTGATAATTGCTGTCTATTTAATAGTGTGCGATATTTGACGATAGGTAATTGCAACTTGCAACACCCCGGCGCAGTTTGTTGCCCGACAGAGTTGACAGCACAATTGGCGCGTATCTATTTCAACATATCTATTTGTATGTACATATGTGTGAGTGTGTGATGGATGTAGTTGTACTTGACATATAGGGCGCACACTACAAATACAACAAAGCGAACCATAGCGCAGTAACAAAGCAAAAACAAAAGCAAAAATAATAAAAAATCAAATTAATAAAAACCGAAATGAAATAAAAATATGACAACATTAATGGCATAAAGTTCGATAACATGGTGGATAACGTAGTTAGGCGTCCAACAGACAGGTAACAGAGATGGAGCGCGGCATGGCGTTATTAACATCGTCACGCTACACTGAAATTAATACAATCAAATAGGGAGGCGTACGTAGGCAGAGTATCAGAGTCGTTAAAATTACTGCAGCGAACTACTTGCATATAAATTGCAAGAAAAATTGAGTAAAAGCTAAAAGGTGTTTTATAAAATTCTCCATTTGGTAATACCATTTTTTATTTTTATTTTTTATTGTAGGCTACTATTCGCAGAGTTCCCTTTCAAGGGCAATATCGCAGCCAAGCTGCAATCCAGGCACTGGAGCTACCAATCGAGGATTGCAGATGGAGAGATCAGACAACCTGCAAAGTTAGCAGAACGTTATGGCCCATCTACAACCACAACAAACCGTCAACATTGATAAATATGAAACGAAGGGATGTCGGCAGACTCGCGGCAATGATAACTGGCTTCTGGCCCATAATGGGTACCCCTTACAATATATACTGCCAGACTTGTAATCAACCGGAGAATAAGAAAACTACCTCCCACTTACTTTGTGAATGCCCAGCCCTGTGAAAGGCAAGGATGTTAACCCTTGGCGAACCGCTTTTTGAAAACCTCGAAGAGCTGACCGGCATAGACGTAAACAACGACTTAAACTTTCGTCCATCGAACCAAAGCGATAGACGTGCCAGCGTGCCTTCGCCACTTTCAGTATACAGTAGGTTCTGTTTTTATGCGGCTTTTTTTATGCGGTTTTGAAATAGTGCGGTTTTTTTTTAAATTAAAAAATGCATGTCGACCTATCGGGAATTGTACATACAAACAAGATTCTAAACCAGCTAAGCAAAAACTCATCACAGATTACATCAGAAATGCTAACCCTACAAATATGGAACCGCCTGCATAACCATCTAGATCAGACGTGTACATTTTCTCAAGTGACGAAAGTGATTTTACGCCAAATCCTAAACGAATGCGCAACATGTGGCTATTGTCTGATTCTATTTCTGACGTAAATTTATTTTTCGATTCTGACGTTTCTTAAATAAAGATATAATTTTCAAAAATACAATATTTTGTTTGTGCGATTTTATTTAATTATTTCAGATTCATGCGGTCTATGGAACGTATCTATAGTTATAATATGGGACTAGTGCCCTTTTTTATGCGATTTTATTACATTATTTCAGATTTATGCGGTTCTTAGCACTATTGAAACGTATCTATAGTTTTACTATAGAACTGGTAGCTTTTTTTATGCTGTTTTTTTTATGCTGTTTCTTGCCGAACGTATCTACCGCATACAAACAGAATCTACTGTACTGCTGTCGCTTTACGAAAGGTGCATCCAAAGGGTTGTAGCTGATGACTTCTGCGAGATGTAGCCAAGGGAAAAGAATATTTTCAAAAGTTTGTATTCTGTGCTAACTCAATAACATCCCATTCAAGCTCAAACCCAACCCAGCGCACAGTTTGGATATAGTCGTGCAGAATAGGATGTGCGAGGATGTGGCAATAAAAGGGTGCGAAATCTCTAATCGAATTTTTGGTGAAGCACCACTAGACAAACGATTTTGGCCAGGTTTGGCCCTTTCCTTTTTTTTGAATGTTCATTAGTCATTTATAAAAGTATAGCTCATTGTCTAACAAAAACCATATAAGTCCAAATTTCAAACTTTGTACAAAAATTATACAAATTCCACAAACAACTCTGTGATTTTTAGTTAGAATTTCCAGAAAAATGTGTAGCATGACGTTTTATAGCCTATGAAATTTTAGTATATTTTTTTATAATTTTTTTCAAGTGATTGTTTGATGATGAAACAGAAGGCCACACACGAGGAATTTCTTTTATTTGAACCCGTTTTGCGCCAATCTCTTAAGTTCACTCCAGCTAAGGCGCATGATGTGCATTTATGGCTCCAACAGTCGTCTACAGGTGCTCTCTGGTGTTCCAATCAATCGTGGCCTTCGCTATGACGCCATTTTCCATGCGCAGAAAAGGCCGATACAACCACGCATTGGCTTCTGCTGTGTTGTGGCCCATAAGTCAGCATTCGTTATAGATTTTACAAGTTAATCAGAGTTCTTCATCTACAGTAGGATTTTGAGGACTAGCGGCATCAATATTTGCGGTCCCAGAGGTAAAGAAGATTTATACCACCTTTAAACTCGGCAAGATGAAGAACACGGATATACTTATAGTTCTTGCATGGTGACTGGTTTTTTCCCGTGCAGATTCTGATGGTCTGCTTTCAACCTTCAACATCTCTATCAAATATTGCCAAAGGCGACAGAGAATGTGGAGCATTTTCCCTTAAGTTCCTTAGCAGTGTCTAGATAATGAGTCAGTACTGTCAACTCATAGAAAACGTTTAGATGCTTAAACCGCACCGGTTAGATTTTGCCTTGAAGGTGTTTGGCCTCTGGTAACCCAACTACTAGTTGTGTTAACTTAACGACATCTTCTGATACTTAACGAGGTAATATTTGCATATCTTTAAATAAAATAGTCTCCAAATCTTGCCGAAATGAATTAAAGCATTTTCTTCTATTTCACCCAAGTAATTACAAAATTCCACAACAAATTCTCCACTCAAGCTGAAGGAAAAAATGTGAAACTGGAAAATTATCAACTACGGGTAACAAGCAAAGTAGTTGGGCAACTTAATGCGCCGTAGCAGCCACATGGCCACCTCTTGGCTGTCCGCGGTGCATGTCGGCTGTCGTGTGAGGCGCTTCCAATAGCCTACTAACATCCTACACGAATTTGCGTACACTTGCATACGGGTGTGTATGTGTGATTGTGGGTATTTTTATTTTGGAAGTGGGCTTTTCACTCAAACATTTCGCCATGTGACAGCCGTAGTCTACAGCAGAGATATGCACTGCTGTTTATCTTTTCTCCATTTTTCTGCTTCCAGTGAAAGAAACACTTGAGACGGCCAGTCAGGCCAACAGACAGCAAATCAGCCATGTAGCCAGACAGTGAGACAGCAAGCATAGATAGTCTCCTAGTCGACGAAGACGACCCATTCAGCCACCTATGCAGTCCCGACAGCTGGACTCACGAACTACACTCAGCCCGCCAGGCAGCCGTCCACTTTTCCACCCGTTCACGTTTTGGCTGTGTCTGCATGTAATAATTTTCATATTCGCTAGCGAATTAATTTTTCAATTTTTATCACCGGCTCTTTCGTTTATTTTTGTTTATGTTGCGCTTAAAGACTTGCTACTTTTCAGCTTAACTATCGCGCACGCAAACGAGTTCAGCGTCCTACATTGATTTTTAGGTTATGTGCAGTGACAGCTCATCAGCAACAGCAACGACCACAGCAACAGCAACAGCAACCACAACAACAATAAAAATAAAAATAATAGATTTTTGCTTTGGATAGCTCGCTTTTGGCACTGCTTGTTTTTGAATTACTACTATCACCGGCAATTGCTGGCAATGAGTGCCTTTCCTACCGCTCGCTGTGGAGTGCCCGCGGTGCTTCCCCTGCTGTCGTCCTACATAGCTGCCAGCCAGGCAGCGAGTTCGGCCATTCACTGAGTTCGCTCTGTGCTAAACAGTTTTAATGTTGATGAACTTTTTTTACTTTTTTGTGTTGCTTTTGTAATGTTTTCTGGGGCTACTGCAAGGTCTGCGAGCACACAGTGTTTTAGGTGAATGTTAGAGTAGGTACATGGTGGTACATGTTGTACATATGTATGCGCATACATTACCGTTTCGGATGTGTATATGTATGCATGTTGATGTATGTAGATATTTATGCAAGCAGTTACATGGAAAGAATAAAACGAGAATTTATGCGAGGCTGGTACAACGGTGCCCCCGACAAGGCTTTTCGCGTTTCGGTTAAATACTTGACCCATTAAAAATTTGAAAGGTTGTGTTTAAAAAGCAAACAGCATTGGCGAAATGGCGAATGGCTTAGTTCCTAAGCAGCCACGGTGTGTAAGTGCGCTCTAGTCATCGGCCGTGGCGAATTTGAATTTGAAATAAAAGGAAGCCAGTTGATAGGTCTCTGATGCAGTAAAACGTTGAAATGCGGGATCAAGAGATGAACTTTCTTGAAGACATATACGGCACACAGGAGTATAAAACTGTTGGTGCTTCAGTTCGAAGAAGATGGGTTGTCGCAAACCAAGAGTTCAACGAATACAAATTAATACAATGAGAACATCGCATATTCCAGTTTTGGGGAGGGTCAACTGAAGGCACAAATTGTATACAATTCTGTAGCAAAATACCAAAAAATGTGCTCAAATAATCTCTACATACATATATATATATACACCCAAGGACTTATGATTAGAAATGCGATATTTCCTTTTTACCACCTATTTGCAAATCTCATAAATTGCCTATGAAATAAAGTTCATTCTACAACAAATAACATATGAATCAGAATTTTAAAATTTTCAATCAGAATAAAAAAAAAAAGTTTTTTAAGTTTTATAGTCCATTCAGCTTGACGTGGCCCAAACTTATCGTTCTCCATGTAACGAATGCAGCATCACTCGAAAGAGCATCACACAAACAAACTACTGCCCCGACTTTAGAAGTTTTACACCGATGGCCGCAGATGCTTACTGTATACCACTCATTTTAACGAGGTGTTGCCAAATGTTTGTATTTAAAAAAAAAGTAATTCTAAAAAAATAGAAATAAGTATTACTGCATGAGTATCAAATCTCAAGTGCTTTCAAGAAAAATAAATATAAATAGGGTTGCCATCTGAATTTGATTGCAGAAATAAAACTGGCGCTATGATAGGAATATTTCTCAAAATCGTCTAGTCCGATTTAGCATTTCGTATGAACGCACGCTAATTTTAACTTTACTATCTTCTCTCTCTCTCACACTCTTTTCTCAATACATTGCTCACAACATCTTCTAGCTCATTTTACTTGCCAAACTAACGGACTTTTATTTTGCATGTAAAATTCAAGCTTCGTTGTTGTTATTTTTAAACCGTTACTTTAAACGTTAAACTTTACTTTACTTTACAGAACTTTTAACAATTAATTGGTCCTCCATTTTTATTAATAACTTAAAAAATACGTTTTGACACTGATTTTACTAAATTTTTCAGCAAAGTTCGGTCCAACTTCCCAAGCCTCCTTAATGACCAATTTGCGCTCTAGCCTTACACTGGTGTTTTTGAGATTTTTGTCTATTAATTTTGCGCGACAAGCACCCACAAAGGTTCTCCGCAGGATTCAAATCGGGACTGCAAGCAGGCCACTTCATGAACGGTTTGTTGTGCTCTTCAACCATTCTTTGGGAACGTGAATCGCAGCGATACCTTGTTGGAAAATTGTGTGTTCATCTATTTAGAATTCATTGTTGTTCGAAATATTTGGTTTTCCTTTTGATGAAAATGACGCCGACATCATAAGGCTGCCACTCTAGCCAGTTTGACATGCGCAGTTACTCTCTTGTTCCTTTTTGACGTACTTGACCAATACCAATAACAACTGTACGAGTCTGGACCCTATAGGTCGATTTTTTTTTTCATCGGAGAACTCAACATTTTCCAATTCAGTTTCCTAAACTGCAAACCTTTTTTTTTTTTCATTTTACATAATCTATGTTGCGTAAAACGTCTGCGATGTGCCTGATCGTTACTGGAACACCCAGCTTCTCTTTTATTTGAGTCAAATTTAAAAGCTTTTCGTGGCTTCCTTTTTATGATAATTTGGTTTGTTTCACGGTTAGTCAGTCTTTTTGCCTTCGTAGGCTTTCTCACATTTCATAGTTCTTCGAGGTGCATAGGTATAGAAGCATATCTTCCTCAATCAATAACAAATAACTATATACTCGGAGCACCGGTCAGGAATGGTGGGTTGATATCCGAGACTATAATAGTGGTTAGCTTGTTCGCATAGACTAGAAGCTTCACGGGCCAACAGCCCGAGTTTTGGAAACCAGAGCACAAATGCAGTTCTGAATATAACCTTTTTGCCGAAACACTTTCTTCCATAAATCGATGGTTTCTCGAGTAGGAGGGGAAAAAATATCAGTTGAACATGACTCCATATTGGTCGCTATGGTCGCTCACAGCCCGATGTACTGATTCTACCTCTACTCAGACTACAATCTGCACCAAAATGGCACTTTCCGTAGAGCACTAATATTGGATGAAACCTACGTGGATTCTCAAAAGTAATTATAGTAAATTTTCACGCAATACACTTTTGGCACAGTTTTTAATTTCGCTCTTATGGCATTTCAATGATTTACTAGCAATATACGATTAAACTCGAATATTAAAAAATGGTTTCACAGTTTAAAGCGAAAAGTTTACACAAACATGTTTCCCACGTATCTCCATAATCCCCTGCAACTTCAAAAGACTGATTATCATGAGCGATGTTGCTGTAGCAAAGCGGATAATCGGAGCTTATTCAAAGGCGTCTAAGCACTCGCAGCAGCCAGCTGGCACTAGTCTAACCTCGAAAAGGGTTGTACCTAGAAATGAGTGCAGCCAAGTACCATATTTTTCACATTTTGTGTCAATAATCCCTCTTTGGCATTTTAGTTTCCAATGTCGCTGCTGATAGACATCATCGTCAACATCCTCTCATCACCAGCATCGAGCGAGCGTATCCGTTCATTGTGTGTTGGCGTCGCTCATTTCAATGAATGAATATAAAAGCGCATTTTAGTTTTTGTTAGAGCATAAAGTCGGCAAAAAAACGTCCAAAGCATTTCGCTTGTTTGGCTGCGCGCGCCTTTTCTTTAATGACTGCAATTTTCATGCGACACTAAGTAGAGCGAAATTCAGGCAACTTGTTGCACAAGCATTTGCATTTGTAGCTACGAGTATTGCAAGCTTAAAGTGTATTCGCAAACACTTGTACAACAAGTGCAAATGTATACGTACTTAGATGTGCATTCATTGGAAACGTGTAGACACGTTCGAATGGCGAGTCCGTGAAATTGCACATCGATGAAACGTAGAGCAGATCCAAAGCTTGTAAATACTTTTTTCCTTACTTTATAGCTTTTGAACATGTTTGCAATTAATTATGCATGCTGAACTCTTGCCTCACATTTTTGAGGGTATAGACACACCTACACATGCATGCATATATGTATATATCAATTTTTAAACGAATAATTGCAGCTCTGTGAATCTACTTATTTCCTGCCCTCCACATTTATTGGGCGACTCATATTCGAATATTTATTTTTAATTCGTAGTTAATATAAATTTCCCTTCACTTGTTCCAGAGCTTCCAAATAATTTACTGAAATTGTAAGCCTCTTCAACAGCGAACTAATTGAGTGAATGAAGAATGTACCAAGGAGCTGCGGGTGGTGGAAAGAGTGAAATTCGTTTGAATAATATTCAAAAATGCACCATTGAAGAGAGAGACGAAACTACAGCCATCGCGAAATTAATGATTGAAGGTCGCCTTATGCAGCGCATCGTCTTGCAGGATCGATTTAAAACATACGTGGACACAAAAAAAGAGTTCAATAGGGACCATCGCACCGGAATTTTTAGCAAAGCAGATTTGAAGGAATCTTCATGAGGTGGATTTACGGCAATAAAAAAAGCCAAACACGACTACACCGAGCCAAACTGTTCTAGATTTGGCCTAAGATGGATTGGAGGTAAGTTATTTTTTCAGACGACTCCAATTTTAAATTCCTTTGGTCTGACGAAAAATGTTACGGATGTGTGTGGAATGGTGAGTGCTATAGCAATTAACGTGTCAGACATACCGTTAGGCAAAGAGGCAACGGAATGGTGTGGAGATGATGTTTCTCTAGATAGAATGTCAGACCACTGACTTTGGTTGAAGGAACGGTGAATGGAGTTAAATAACAACGACCACTAGCTGAGAATCTCATACATTCAAAGGAACACCTCTTTTCGCGAGTAGACGATGTAATCTTTCAAAATGATGAATGTGCCATGACATCGTGCCAAATGTGTAAGCATTACTTTTTTCGTGAAGGTCATAAATTAGTTTGTCAGCTCTTTAAAGTTTTTCGCCTTACTTTTATGGTTTGCCTCTCACGTTAAGGATTATTTGTCGGAAAACGACGGTTTGGCTATGTAGTGGTCTCGAAATAGAGCCGATCTCAACCTGATCGAAAGACTAAAGACTTTGATTATTTATTTATCATCAAAAATTTTGGTTATGTCGGCATTACCAACGAAATCATACAAAATTTAGTAGTTAACTAAATATTAATTATAAGCACTTTTAAACTTGCAAGCTTTTCATTTCTCCTCAAACTAAATTCCAATTCCAAGCAGCAAGAATATAATTTTAAAGAATACTTTAACTTAAAGCTGCTTGCAACTTATCTAATAAATAAATTACAATTTTCACCAATCGATCTATATTTCCTTGACAATTTATAATAAAACAGATAAGACATATACTTACGAGTATATATATCCCTATATCCTTTCTCAAAATTATTTTCGACATAGTCGGTTCAGAGATGCAAAAATACCATACAAATTGTATTTATCTTTGAGCATTTACATCCTGTTTGGGTGTTTGGCCGAGCTCCTCCTGCTTTTTGTGGTGTGCGTCTTGATGTTGCTCTACAAATGGAGGGACCTACAGTTTCAAGCCGACTCCGAACGGCAGATATTTTTTATGAGGAGCTTTTTCATGGCAGAAATACACTCGGAAGTTTGCCATTGCCTGCCGAGGAGTAACCGCTATTAGAAAAAACTTTTCCATGTTGCTGTTTCATGCACGGAGATTCAAACCTACGTACTTCCGAATGGTGTTCACACAGCAACGGATTAAAGTCGTGCATTAGGGTCTGGTTATTTCCCATTAAAAATTAGTTTTTCTTTACCTAAGGGCGAATATTAGCCGGCTGTAGTGCATAGATGACACGGCAATCCAAATTTCAATTGAGACCTGATAGAGTTTGACCTGTGTTTCATCGCTCCTCTGTTCCTTCTTCTTCTTCTTCAAGCTTAATTGAAAAATTCATTTAATCTGCTATATGCGTATGTACTATATCTGTCTGGTGACCGACAGCCAGGTGAAGGGAGAACCGTCGAAAGCAGCAGACAACCTGCCAGTTGCTCGATATCAAACGGTGTTGACAGCGTTTTTGGCACATTTGGCGCAGAGTAGACGAAAAGACATTTATATTCCCACACACATGCACACTCATGAGTGCTTACATACACACAAGCGCCATATTCTCTATAAATTCATTATGGTGGCGGTGACGGTGGTGCTTTTAATTTACAGTCTTGTGTTGTTATACTTATTTCGTTGCCATAGTTGCCCTGCATTGTTGTCGTACAATAACACAATGACAGTTCTTGTCTGGTTGGCGTCTATCTGATTGTTGGCTGCCGCAGCTTGTTAAGGTGTTGCAAAATTTTGGCATATTACTTCTCTTTTAACTTTTCGACATGCAATACAATACTATTGCGAAAACGGAAAACCAACGACTCCATCATTCATAATTCCAATTAATTATATTTTTCATAGAAAATTTAATAACTATGTGAAAAAGTTACAATACCGAAAATGCCGAAATAATATATTTGTATATAGCGTTTTACTCGCAGAAAAGATACGAACGAAATCAGTTTTAAGTAACCAGGGCACCCATTTCAGGCGGGGACCCCTTAAAAATGTAATTCAAAATCTAGCCTCAGCGCTTTCTGTGGAGTTGCTTATAACAATGATACGTGGCAACTACTTTAAGACCCCTTAAGATTGCGATTTAAAGGCTCGCTCTATTATTAAGCTTAATTGAACTTTCCTTAGCAAAACATTCATTAATACTTTCAAAAATTATTTGAATATGCACTCAAATGCATAACCTTTTCCACCAAAAGCTTTCGCCACAGTGACGAGGAAAAAAATCCATTCCCTTTAAAAGCTTCCAATAAAGCAGGTGAAAAGAAGGGTCCCTTTGCAATCTTGTGAATAACCGCAGTGATCAACATCCAAGATCTCAGATCTTTTCGTTTCTTACCACATTTATTGTAACCAGTTAGAAGAGCGGATATTGTAATACTACGAGTATAAATGTAACAGCGGCCACTGTAGCAGAGAAAGTTGGTGCACGGACACGAAACACCAAATGATAGACAAAGTTGTTTTTTTAACAGCAGTCGCTCCACGGCATTCAAGAGCACGCCTCCAAGAGATTTTCTGCCATGAAAAAACTTCTCATACAAAAAACCATCTGCCGTTCGGAGGTAACGTCAAAATGTAGGTCCCACCATTTGTGGAAAAATACTATGACGCACACAACAAATTAGAGGATGAGCTCTGTCAAATACCCAATAGAGGGAGTCAGCGCCAATATATACAGTGCAACTTCTCCTAACGGAGATTCCTATTAAACGGGCACCTCCCTTGAGCGGGATTTTTTTCTATACCAAATTTTATTTATTGAATAACCCTCTTTTGAGTGGACCTCTCTATTGACTGACGGTGAGTGCCCGACCAAAGGAGGTTTTACTGTATATGTATATATAAATGTAACTGAGGTCTAATTGCAGATTCTCAACCTAGAACTTCGGCTTGCAGTTGCTAAAGATTTCGGAGAGCCTAACAACTTTCTTTACATTGTTCTGAGTAATGAAGGCATTGGGACTTCGGATGTAGCTATTCTTACTGGATAGATCGAGAAACCAACAAACGTATATCTTATCATTGTCTTAATATATTGGAAGTGTGTAGGTGCGAATCTACGTGCAAAAAACATCAAAATGATAGAAAAAGGTTTTCCTATTGGCGGTCGCCGCCCCTTGGCAGGCAATGGCAAACCTCCGAATGCATTTCTGCCATAAAAAAGCACCTCATAAAACCGTTTAGTCTCAAGAGGCTACTATCAGCAGTAAAGCGAGGCTTCTAATAATTATTAAGAAAATACACTCAATACTCTGTCATCTTATTTCTTGAGAATGCCTCGTTTCAAATAATAGTGAACTGCGTAAAACGTGGGGTATAATGCCACTTAAATCTGAGCTGGACTCCCTTATCAAAAAACGTCATTAAAATAAGTATAAGCAGCGGGATATATGAAGCAGTATCGTTCGTGAAGCGTTTTTTAATCACTTTTGTCACTTGAAATTTAAAATTTTTGCGCCGTGCATACGCAAGACTACAGAAAGCAAATTTTATTTCGCTTGTGAGATAAAAAAAAAATGCTTGACTTTAGGACATTCGGTATTTCTATCTAAGCAGCTGTTGAATTAAACGCAAGCTTGCCATATCACTGGCTTATCTAAATAAATTAATAGCAATCGTTTTATGTACAATACATACATATGTACATATTCATGCACTGTATGTAGTTCAGATTTCTTTCTTAACCACTCCGTCAAAACTTCGTCAATACTTGCAAAGGTCAACCAACTTTACTGCTCGGCCGCTCGGAAAGACATACATAAATTATGAAATAGATTAGAAAACCAAACAAGAAACTTTGTAAATATATGCACATGTATATGTAAATGGTATAATTTCAGGCTAAACACCGTCACTGCATAGAACAACAACAACAATAGCTCTAATGATATGATGAACAAATGAAAGAATGAATGGACGACATGTCTAGGGAAATGAAACAATCAAAGCGCAAAATACAAGACATGCATATACGTTAATACATACATACACTCGTATTTAAACACATGTAAGTATGTATTTCTTGAAGTCATACCCCAACCGAATAATTAAAGGGTAAAGCGTGCAAATGAGCGAGGCGGTTGCATCACAAAAAACCCAGAAGACAAAATCTGAGCAGAGTGTGGGAAGTTTGCCAAAGGCAAGCGGCCTAGACGAAGAACAACGTGTCGAATTTCGATCGAACTGCACGAGCACACCGATAACAATAACAATAAAAATCTCAATTGCTTTAAAATATGGCTGCCATGGTAACTGGGTTGGGTGAGTGAGATAAAATAATTAATTTTTGCTAAGAGGTTTGGTCTCACCGAACCCAAAACAAAACAAAAATCACATCACACATTCATTAGCGGCGTGCTTTGGTACTCATTGAAGACTTGTATAATGCAATAATAACAACAAAAATAGTGAGAAATATTGTAGTAAGGCAGCATACAACAAATTATGTTGGTCCTCCCATTGGAGGTTTCAGGTGCAGCACCTGTTTACTACTCACCTTTGTATTTCATATTGATGTAAGATCTCAGTTACGAGTTTTGGGTTAAATGGAAGTGAAATATATCATAGGAGGAAAATATGTAGAAGGAAATATAGATTCGATACACTTTGGACTTTGCAAATTGCCATTCACACACGAATAATGTTTTCCAGCATTTATAGCGTGCAACATTTTCGAATTCAAGCATCCACAAAATTCTCTTTAAGGCGTGGAGTGAACTCTGATAAGATAAGATAGATTCGAAAATTTCTCATGTTCCGAGTGCTCTTATGTTTCTCGATGTTGTTTGACCGGTTTGAATAGAAATTTTATATCAGGATTTTTTTATACACGAATGTGTAGTGAATGGGGACTTCAGTTTTCAAATATTTAATATTCCGACAAAAAATCTACTTAATAATGATTTAATTGCCTTTGTGAAACAAAGTATGTCGAAAATGTGACTGTTAGCAGAATATTAGACGAATTTAACCCATTAAATCCCAACCTTATATAAAACATTTTTTTTGAATGCGTTTATAAAACGTTTATTGAAATAGAGTAATTAAGCTCCTTAAAAAAAAAACACAAAAAAAATCAAAGAAATGCATTTTTTGGGCTGTACCCAATCGAGAACAATGGGATTATATGTATATACATTGCCTGTATATGAAAATACGGAGTATTAAATAAAAATACACTTTCAAAGACTTCCTTGGTTATTAGTTCGGTTAACAGTATGGAAGTTTTTGAAACATTCTCTCTCCACGCAAAGGGCTACATTGCATAGCTCGCAAATGCATCGAATTCTTTGGTGACACTCCCTGCACCTTAGCTGATTCGATATCCTTTTGGGAAAATGGTTATATGAGGAACTAGCTATTGATGTCGTTGTCGATCGTTTTGAAGATATGTCCCGGATATTATAATTGCGTAAATAAAATCGCACAATTTCACGTTGGTATTGCAACAAGTCGCATTGACTCTTACTTGCCATTTTATAAAGCTTCCATGCGTTTACTACGCACGAGCTTATCATTGTGGTGAAAAGAGGCCACCACCATTTCTTTCCTCTAAACTTTATATTGTAAGCTTGGTCGTGGAGGTCAACTCCTCCCATTCCTGAGTTGTATTCCGCTATCAACTTCGGCTCATGGGCATTCACCTTGCGCCTCTCTTGTCTTAACCATCGTTTGACGGCATGTAAAGGTTCAAATCTATCAAAGTTTGTTCCCACTGTCACAACGCTATTGTCATTCCACTTCGTAAAAAGTATTCCTGAGTCAGAACACCTACAAAATTTGATACAAAACAACTATTCAAATAAATCATTATGATAAACTTACATAAAATCAAACTCTCCCCGTTGCTTCTTTTGTAGTTCTTTGTTCGTTTTCAGAGGACATTTTTTGGTCCGCCGTTCACGAACAGTCCCAGTAGCCTTAAATCCTTGTTCTTTCAAAATTCTAAGAAGGTCATATGACGTAAAGAAGTTGTCGAAAAATACGATGTGATCGGTCGGATGTGGAATGTTTGCCAAAAGATCAAGGACGACCCTTGAACCTAATGGGAGACTTTCTTTCTAACGTTCAACCGTTTTCGCACCGCAATATGTGTCGAACTCATATAAATAACCACAGCTACTCGTGATCATCCAATATTTGAAACCAAAACGAACTGGCTTACCTCTTATGAATTGTTTTACGGAATGGCTTCCAAAATACCTAACCATAGATTCGTCAACAGACAGCTTTTGGTGCATATAACCAAACTGACAAAATTTTTTACATAAAATTTGAGAGAGTGGTCTTATTTTTGCCATTTTATCGCTAAATTCTAAATTAGAGTTATCAGTAAGATGCAAAAACTGTTTAATTTCTTGAAAGCGATTTCGCGACATATTGTTGGCTATAAAAGGTGTTCTGGTATCTTCATCCAGTTGCCAGTACATGCGTTCTCTTGGCATTGAGTGATAGCCGCTAGAGAGTCAAATTCGGATATAGAATTTAAGATCCTCCTCATTGAAACAAAAATCACGCTTGTTATGCTGCAAGGCATATATTTTCGTTTGATCGATTATTAATTTTACCACCTCATCGTCAAAAATAGTTTCAAAAATTTCAACTAGGTTCTTAGTTACCAATAAAGAACACGCTTCAAGTTGGGATTGTTCGTAAAAATGCGTTTCTTGAATTTCCGCACTTGTTATTCTCTTTCTCCATTTTGGATTTAGATCTTTTGACAACTTTTGCCTTTTTGTAAGCTTGCAAGTGGAATATCATCATCACTGTCCCTGCTCAAAAATAAGTCAACTTCGCCCGGAACATCCCTTGGAATATCATCACGCAATATATTATCCTCTTCAATGTCCTCCTCATCTGTGTCCCAGTGGGTTGTGAAACCTCTTTCCGTAAAATTTTTTTACATCCATTACCAAATCTACATGAAATATGCACACAAAATATATATTAATGTTCCCACTGTACCCATGCGAGTACACTAGAATTTAAACCTACCGAAATGCACTTTTCCACAACTTTTTTCGTATTTTTGTTATAAAGTATACAAATTATATGTATTATGAATATTTCAACACTGAACTTTTTCCGTAATAACTTAGATTTTGTCAAACAGAGAGCTTATTGCAAACTAAACCATGAAAAGAAGGAAAATAGCAAACGTGCACGCAAAAACAAGTGAATAACGGATAACGGGATTAAAAAAAAGAAGGAGAAACATGTGTATTCCTTTTCGACATTGCTCTGTATGATAACAGTGCCGGTTCAGGTTTTTTAAAGAAGAAAACTTCACCAAATACACAAAAAAGTCAGAATCGACAAAAGAAGAGGCGGCGACTGGTTCGTTTGGGAGGGGGTTAAGCTTCTAACTTGCAAGTCAAATAACCTAAATAAATTTATAAATATTTACACGTAGTCGAAACAGATGCTAATCGCCGCTATGTTGCGTGGGTAGGAACAGCAATAAAAAAACTACCAATACACAAGCGAATGAACACAAGAGCCCTCATACACTTTGGCCCCCAAGCAAACTAAATTTTCCACCAACACGAAATGCCAAAGGCACCGAAAAAGACCAAACCAACAAACCAGCAGCGTATTTTTTCGATGCGTTGCAGCCAGCCAAAAGAAAACAAAATCGAATCTGATACTATTTTCATTTGGGCATTTTCCACCCAAATCACAAAATGAATGGATCTAATTTAGGAGAAAAAAACAGCAAATGCACATACACATACATATGTATAATAGCATGGAAAAAGATGGCAACAACGTGTGTACGTGTGTGGAGGATGCAGGTAAGTGGTGAACAGGGGTTCGGATCGCAGCGCGTAGGCGGTAGGTGAGCGTGTGATTTATTGCATGGCGGCATTTTTTTTCTTCTTGGCAATATTTTCAGGCAAAACACACGCGCCGACATATTTAGAAAGCGATGAAAGTCATTCATTCATTTTATTTCATTTTTTTTGTGTTGAAGCCCGAAGTTGCATCCATGTGTGGGCGTGTAGTATTTTAGTAATTTTAAAGACATTCGGCCCATGCCAAGCCATTCACCAACGGCACGAGTTCTGTCACCACAATCGGCTTCTATGCCGCTTTTCAATGTTGCTTGGCATTTTGGGCGTGATTTGTCGTCATCAATGCGCTTGCTTTAAATGTATGAGCCTTTAGACGAACAGAGAGTGGCTGAATCGTCAGATTTTATGATAACACAGAAAAAGTATTAGTATTATTAGTTGGAAGTAGCCGAAGCAAGAAAAGTGGCATCCTGTGGTATGTCCAATGCGTAGCCAAGCGAAAATAGGCCAAATGGAAATTCTTTAAATCCTCAGCGAAGACAAACTTTCGCGGTGCAGATAATTATAGCATAAAAAATACACAGAAAATCGAATTGCAATTGGACTGTTATACCTTTTTCTGCTTCAAATTTTCTGGGCTAAACCTGAATTTCGCCGATGTGGGATGAGATGCGACTACAGATCGTGAATTCGATTCAAAGCCAGGAGTGCGCTTCTGCCAACAAAATTTCTCGGATAATGGTGTTCAGAGCAACAAGTGGTAACAGTCCCCAACCGTAAGAAAAAATATACGCCCACTAAAAGTTTGAGCAGCAGTTCGGCCTAAACTTTTCGCGATTGTAGGCATACCTTTATTATAAAATCTGCATCACTCGTTTGAAGTTACACCTTTAAGCCCAGTAGTACTTCTACGTGAAGGTATAAAAACTATTCTAGAGTCATGGTGATGGTGATCAATTTCGAGGTTCTCAGTTCTTGACATAAAGATAATCGAACTCGCGCGCTGCTACTTTCAGCAGCATCGGCGGTGCACCTGATCTTGAAGCCAACATAACTCTCGCAGCTTCTCTCATCGAGATCGGCAAAATATTGGGTAAAAAATAAAACGTAAGACTTTCCACTTATAAAATTCACACCGCTAAATCAGTTAGTAAACGATTCGATTCAGAGCTTTGGTTAAGATAGGAGGTACGTGCCACAAAAAGGGAGTCTGACAGCATGTAAAAAAAGTTGTAAGACCGCTAGAAAGGAGAGAGCATAAAATACAGATTTTTATTGTTAAATACAGGATTAATTCGGGAAGTGCTGCGTGGCGATTATTAGATCCTGTAGGTGGTTCATATCCAATTCTGATAGATTTTTAGGAGGATTCATCTTCCCTCCACGAAATACCTACTGTGAAGTGGAGTCCCAACGAGTGAATTTCTATCGGACAGTACCATGTTAAGGTTCAACCATGATCGAGAAATATGCCCTGAGTTGCCTAATTTTTAAACTCCTACTAGAAAAAATTACTCGTGCTTCTGAGTTCAACCACTTTGGAACTTATCTACTACGAAAGTATCATGGCGTACGATGACGCCATTGATATTGCCAGCCTGGACAACCGCGGCCTATGTTCAGCGCACACCACTCTGGAGAAGGAAGCATAAAAAGTGGGTCTTGTGGTGAACGAGGGTAAAATAAATTACCTGCTGGCCACATACAAAGAGTCCTCGCATCTTGGACAACACATCACTGTTGGCAACCGGGAAGTTGAAATGGTGAAGAACTTTGTTTATCCAGGTACCAATGTAAACAGCCAGAACGACGTCAGCCTAGAGATTAAACGAAGAATAACTCTTGCCAACAGATGTTACTTTGGACTCAGTAGGTAATTAAAAAGTAGAGCCCTCTCTCGAAAAATGAAAACAACGCTGTACAAAAGCCTAATCATCCTCGTCTTTGATAACGAAAGCTAATGAAAGCGACAACTAGGAGCGTTCGAGAGAAGAATTGTCGTCTTCGCGAGAATCAGTGCCGTATCCGATGGAACAGCGAGCTGTATGAGCTTTACCGAGATGTGTACATAGTAAAGCGGATTAAAATACAGCGGCTGCGCTGGCTTGGCCATGTCTCGAGGATGAACGAAAGTGCTCCGGCAGGACAGTCCTTCGAGAGGGAACCCACCAGTGGACAACGGAGAATACCTAATTTACGTTGGGGAGCCCAAGTGAGGCATAACCTGGCGATACTCGGGGTCACCAACCTACGCCAGCGAGCAGCGAACCGAGTTAGATGGCGCACTGTTTTAAATTCGTCAAGAACCGACATACGGTTGTAGTGCCATCTAAGTAAGTAAATAACATAGTATAATAAGCTGTCTCCGCCAGCAGAAATACTTTACAGAAGTATTTTCGAAGAAGGAAGAAAAACAAAAACAAGATCGGAAAATAAGCGCATGCCCATAAATTTACATTCCGAACCCCTTCCAGACCCCGACTATACTTCAAACTACAATTGCCGAAGCTTAAGAGGAATCACCGCTGTTCTCTTATAATAAAAATATATTTCTCTGCACATTTAACGGTATTAAGTATTGCCAGAGACCCATGGCTTGGTTTTAATTTTAATTTTTTTTTTTTATTTATTTTTTTTTGTTTTTTTTTTTGGAAAAAATAAAATAGTTTGCCCCATCTTCATTCCTTTTCAACTTTAAACTACCTACAATTTAACTGATCAGCTCAATGAATTTATTAAAACAAAAAAAAGTTCAGCAAAAATCTGCTGCTTAATAAAAAAAGTAGGTCGTTGCTGCCTCCAATTTGCGCTCGTGTTGCAAATATTTTTACGGACTTAAATTAGTGATTGTTCACTTAAAATTATTTATTAATATACATACATACATACATATATAGCCGTATGTATGTGTGAAGATGAGTGCATGACTTTTGCTAAATTTTGTTCAACAGCGATTTTTCAATTCATGCCAAAGAATCGATGTCACAAGAACTTTGGACAGAACATCCCCCGGTGCACTCCAAATAACTGCAACAAATTACTGCAAACGAATATACGTCAGTATGTATGCATGTATGTATGTGTTAAATGGCTCATTGTTAGACGCACTATTATGGGGTCTATTGCACGCAACAACAACAGATTCTAAGCTAGGCTGGGTATTTGGCTGAGCCGCTCCAAGTCGACCAACAACAACGGTTTATGCAGAGATTTCTCATTTAATTTTCGAAGGCATCCATCCGCTGCGTAGCTGGAGATTTTTGCGTGGCAGACATGGCAGTAGAGAGGGAGGAGGGCGATGGGAGTGGGTATAGGCACAACTGAATTGACAAAATAGCAAAAGTGACATTGAAAGCTTATTCAATTCAATTCAATTGAAAATGATTGAGGCGATCAGTGGCGAGTGGACCGGAGGAGACGGAGGGAGGGGAATGTCTTACGTTTTGTGACAAGTAACTGAGTGCTGGCTGCAGCAACTTGCAAGCAACAGCAACAATTACTTAAATGAACATAATTGCGCATGTAGACGGTTGAACAACAATAATAACAACAACACTGAAGAATATAACTAATAACATCAAAGGAGGCAGCCAGCGAGCAAAAGCAACCAACCACTGCTCGCGCTGCTCTAGACAAATGGAAATATTCAAAAATAAAAAATAGCTCACACGTGAGCAATGCAGTTTATTTAAAAGAGCGACAAAAGCGTTGTAAAAATTCCAGAGCGATTAGCTTATAAAGAAATAAAAATAGACTGACATATGTGCGAAAAATGTACTAAGCTATTTATGTATTTACGAGCCACATGTATGCACGTGCGTGAGTAAGTGCATATGTGTGATTGGGGCATACGAGTACATCTGTGCAAGCCCCGCTATAATTTGCTCAAGTGTTTATTTTTGCAAATCTCAACTCGCTGCTTATTGCCTGTTGCCGCAATTTAATATCCATTAAATTTAATTGTTGTTGCAGAGATACATTCATATGGAATGTATTTATGTATACGGGTACAGATACATATAACGCAATAAACGCATGCAAAGCGAGTAGGTCGGAGATGTTGACGATGTTCAGCGGACACGCCAATCAAAACAGCGACGGGCAACATGCAATGACACTGCCACCGACACCGACACTGGTCAGCAGCCAGCCAGCCAGCCAGCCGACCAACAACACCAACCTGAAAACAGCAGCCAGTCAGCAGTAATTGCAGCAGTAGCAGCAAAACAATTTAAACAATAAAGCAAAGTAATTAATATGACTACTGATGTATTCATTTTGTTGCTGTTGTTGTTGTTGTTCGGGAGCTATCGGATACGTTGTAAAAATGCTACTTAGTGCTTTTAAATGCTAAGCGGTGATTTACGATACGTAGGTATGTATGTACAGTCATAGTCAAATTAATAGATTCAGCCTACCCCACCCATCCTACTGCATTTGGTCCAATTTGTATGCGGGACACGTCGGGAAAACTGCTAGAACGCATAAATAGACTAACAACAAAAACCGAGGCAGGAGGTAATCTTTCAGAGACACAGTTTGGTTTTAGGAAGGGACGGTCTACAGTGGATACGCCCGTGCTGGTTAAACAGAGGGCGAAGGGGGCGATAAGCCAAGTTCGATGGTAAGGGGTCACAAAAGAGTACTACTTAATGATTACCTTATACGTTAGAAACGCGTTCAATAAGGCAAATTTGGGAAAACTTGTCGAAGCTCTCCGTGGTTTGGAAATTTCAACGTACGGAAAAAATTATAAGCAGCTACTTGGGCGATAGAGTGGTGGTATACAATAAGAAGGAAGGCGTCAAAGCGTGCCAAAAGGCTCTATCCTAGTCCCGTTACTCTGGAATGTAATTTATGATGGCATTCTGCGATCGCAAATCCCTAAACGTGCGAAGGTTAGGCTTTGAACTCGGGAGGGCCCACACAGCAATGTAGGATGCTGTACGCAAACGTGGTAAGAAGTGTTCTTCTGTACGGTGCACCTATCTGATCTGAAACGCTGGATAAAACCTCATAAGCACGCCAAATGAGATCCTTGTACCGCCTTGCGGTAGAAGAGTATGTAGCGCGCTCCGAACTAAATCAGAAGAAGCAGTGCTTGTAATATCCGGGCTTTGCCCAATAGACATTTTGGTGAGGGAGATGGCCGAATCCTCAAAGAGGAAGGTGAGACGAGTTGGTGGAGCAATTCGTCAAACGGAGGTTGCATCTATCGCGTGATTCCTTCTGTACGAAGTTGGCTAAACAGACTACATGGGGATGTGGATGTCCACCTTACCAAAACACTGACAGGACACGGTTGCCTAAAATTTTATTCACAATACATAAATTTGGACATGAATACGAACCACACTGCACTTTGGAAATGACGTTATTGAAGACGCAAAACATTGTTTTTTCGTCTGTCCTCAGTTTGAAACCGAAAGAGTTGACCTGAAAAATAAAGTTAAACCAATTAAGGTTAACAACCTGGTTGATATTATGCTTGAGCCAAAAGAAAACTGGTCCTCTGTTTGCAATGAAACAAATAAAGTCATCACAAAGTTGCGTTGTGCGAAGCGAAGGGCCGTTCCCCCTCCGCGAAGTAACATCTAACGAAGTAACATTACACGATGTTCCAGCGCGGTGAGCCGAAAGGCTAGTCCCACATTTCAATGCTTTGCGCCACCTCTACAACGAGAAAAAAGCGTATCCCACCTACACATTGAAATCTAATAAGCTTCGAATAAAAACTTCTTGCGTTCTTTTTTTTTTTTTTGTTTTGTATAAAAGAACCGTTTGGATCGATTTGATGGCAGCAGTTCTTCGCAGAAACTCAACAAACTTCATAAAATGAGTCGACGATAAAAATGACTCGGAAAAGCAGCAAAAAAAGCTGGTAGTCAAATCACTGATTTATGGCCAAGAATATTTTGCTGTGTGTTCGGTGGGATTGAGCTGTGAGCTGCTTGCATCGGACCAAATACTCAATTCGGAGCTTTACTGTCACCAACTAACTAAATTGAAGCGAGCGATACACACGTAGCGGCCAGAATTGGCGAATAGGAAGTCTGTTGTGCTTCATCAAAGCAACGTCACTCCATCAGAAGCCCGGAGAACTTGGATAAAAAGTTATATCGCATCCACTATATAGTCGAGACGTGGTACCAAGTTATTAACACCTCTTCAAGCATTTGCCAAACTGTCTTGATGGTACAATAGAGGCGAGGACTTCTTAATCGCGAAGTCATCAAATGGATAAAAGTTATCGAACAAAACGACGCATTTGTGATTACAAGGGATCCTAACTATTAATTTCATGGACGCGTAGTAATAAAACGCAAGCGCGCTCATAACTTTTTAATTTAGCTAATATTTAGTGGAATAACCGTTACTTATCACCATAACTAAACATTACCTAGGTGTTGAAGACAACAAGTTTTAGTTTTACAGACTTCATGATGCACTGAGGGAGAAATTCGGTTTTTCGGGGTCTCCGCACACAATGACCTCTCTCAGTGGGAGTAAAATTATATTTCGTTTCATATCGCCGTAAAATATTTCGTCACTTGCTGATAGACCCATTCTCAACAGGCTGCTGGGCAAATTCCGATGTTTTCCTCTATTAGCTTCAAGCTGAAACGGTACTTTCGTGGTAAATCTTGCCGTTAGATTGCTTTTAATCAGTATTTTTCGTATTGTATTGTGGCGGCCGCCGTAGATGATGAGCTGGTGAATAACTACCACTCTGAGGTGAACAGGTTTGATTCTCCGTGCGTGCAATACCAAAAAAAGAAAAGTTAGAAAGATAGAAGATGTTTCAAAAAATGCTCGCCCCTAGACAGGCAATGGCAAACCTCCGAATGTACATATTTTTGCCACGAAAAAGCTCCTCATAACAAACAATTTGCCATTCGCAGTCGGCTTAAACTGTTGGTTCCTCCATTTGTGGAACAATATAAAGACGCACATCACAAATGGGAGGAGGAGCTTGGCAAAACTTCCAATAAATGGTGTAAGAGCCGATTATATAAAGAGAAGTATCAACATTTGTATAAGAAGTATTGATATATAAGAGAGCTGGAGACATCACAAAACGGTATGTCCTAACGTGACGCAGGGTTCAGCTTTGCAAAGTGGCCATCAGTTTAGACTATTCTTCGCTATTTCAGATTATATACATATATTTCGTATCATAGACATTCCACTTGTGGAACAACATCAAGACACGCACCACAAAAAGAGGAGCTCGCCCAAACACCCAAAAAGGGTGTAAGCGCCAAGTATATATATGTATATATCATAGACATGCTCGATCATTTTCTTTGAGCGCCCATTCCAGTAATTTCTCCGAAGCTAATTGTACATGTTACTCAACATACTGGGTCTGACATTAAATATCTGTACCATAATTCATTTCAGAGATAACGGAATAGCATAAATATTGCCTTCAGTTAATAAAATACAGTTATTTATCAGAATTTACAATACAATGAAAGTAACAAAATTAAACTAAGACCCCAAAGAGTGAGCGAATCTATTTTATCGTACATCACTGTATGTCTACTATACACCAGGTTGCACTACATACATAAAGCGTAAAATTACGCCAAAGAAATTATCCATCCAAAGTAACTGTACTTGTGAAAAGCTTGGCTGCTATTTTGCATTATTGTGTCTTCTGCGGATGTCAACATCACTTAAAGTACAGCTTAATGGGCATAAATGTGCGACAATTTTACGCTTAAGAGTGCTCGTACAACAATAAAGTGATCCCACTCCTGATGCCAATGCTCGTGAATGCTTTCGAGGCTATTTCGCTGCGCGGAACAATTACACGATGTAACTATCCAGCATTACTATTAACACCTACACACACATTCATATACATCTGTCTTTTCCACATGAAATGTACATACAAACAAGCAAATACAAATTGGTATGCATGAATGTGGGGATACTTCCGCATACAGCTGTCTTTCAAGGTGACATTCGCCATGAATTCCTTTAAAACACTTGAGAAAACGTTAAAAAGTCTGCTTTCATGGTATCAATCTTTAAATCGAAAGCATAAATAAACCAAATGAATAGATTTAAAAACTGCAAAATATGTGTAAACTCGCCAAAATATTGCGCTGACTTCTGAAGAAATTCGTGATTTGCTTTCAACATACCTGCAAAGAAAGAAGAAAAACGAAAAGCTTTGTGAATATCATTAATACATCCATACATATAATATAAAAGACAAAATAATTTGAAGGTCAGGCTACTAGTTGCACTTTAAAACTGAGAGCGTGCTATGGCGGTCATTGAGTTTTTTTATTAAATTGAATGAATGAAAGCAATGCCAGAACTAAATATTTACCAGAATGGTCTCAACTCAACTCTCTGTAGGTACTTAGTAGAAGGTGAAATAAAGATTGTCAACGTTTTTTAAATTTATTTCGATGATCCTATAAACATAGTTACTCGTATAACTACGCTTTGGAAAGAAATATTTTCAAATAATTTTCTAACTAATCTGCAACTCCTAGTCAATGGAATAATAATCCACATGACAGCTTTGCGCTGGCGATTTCCATATTTTATCAACGTTTTGGAGAATAGAGACAGAATCATTGGAACAACTGCGTTTGCATTTGAAACTGTATTGGCTCCAGAAAGCGTACACATTTTTTGTTCGCTTGCTTAGCACCGAAAAATGTATCGAATATTTTTTATTTATCGATTCATTTTCTCTGATCTTAGCTTAACTTCGGAATGCTATAACACTCAACTGGTTTCAGCAAATACAAAGATATCACAAAACGCATTTTAAGGTCACCTTAAAATAGCTGTGTAATTTATATGGCTCGTTGCAATATATACTAAACATCCTAAGATATGGCCCCCCAAGGACATCTGGTGAAAAAATTGGTGGCATATTTATTTAGAGAGGTAAGAGGGGCACAATCAGGTTTAAGGGGTGAGGTAATATTTGTTTTTTTCTAAATATCTGAATAATTTTGTGATCAGATTGGAATAATTGAGTTATGGCGAAGTTATGAGTATTTGAGCGTCCGTTGCTGCAGGCCGGGTTTCCACGCGACTTTAACGCGTTTTCCTAAATTCACTGGACCAAGCGTTTTGAAATTGTTTTTGCCAAATCTTAATCTTACACAATAACTTTTTTGCAAGCGCCTCCGGATGTTCTCTGCCGTTCACTCAATTTTTAATACTTTGCAGTGAAAATTTGAGAAAATATTTTTATGTTGCAACGGAAGTTGACTAAACAAGCTAAAGCTAAGTGCTGCCACAGAAAAAAATATAAACAAAAATTTACTAAAAAAAAGTGATCTGAGCGCCGTCGAAATGAAAAGAATCGATGAGATTACACTACTGAGATTTTAAAAACGACATACCGAGCCGAAATGCAGAAGAGGCATTGATATGACATTTCTGGATTTCCCTTAAGTGGTTGGTAACCTCTAATTAATTTCATTTTATTCTAATTTTGCTCATTTCATTCTAATTATGCCATTTATTGATTGTGATTTATTGGAGCTGGAAAACTGTTCACTCAAGTGAAGATAATAATTTTAATACGAGACAGTAACAATACCACAATTTTGAATAAAACTCCTACTTTCCATTTATCTTTTTGATTATAGTTTACTATAGACATTTCCAAAACATCCATTAGTTTCAGCTTTTTCGGCACTGGATTGTTAAGATGGTCAAGCAGCCATGAATTATGGTAAAAAAAGTATTCCAAGCAGACTATGTTAACAAGAGTCCTTTGGTGACGAATTTCTGCTTGTCCAACTTTTTTCGACGCTTGATTTATCATGTAAGCTGCCATCGTAAGCAGGTGTCTGTACTTGCAGCAAGCGATTCGCTATATAAATGTGTTAAGACAGGTAAAACTGCATGTTTTAAGGTGTACCTCGGCAGCGCGTTTCCCACTGACGTAAGTGGGGTTGTGCAGATTTGGTGGCCCGGTCGTTAAACAGAATTACCCAAGAAGCGGAGACCCTCCGCCCTATGTTCCGCCTGAGTACGTCATTAAATTGTAATGTTATAATACTATTTTTGTACTCAATTTATTGACAGGGAAAAAAGATGTTAAGTCAGCTTATGTGATTTAGTCACGACTAGTCTAAACAAATCTCGCGCTCTAAAGTTTTGAAATCCAAATGAATTACTTCTAAATTGCTTTAAAAATAAAAGAGATGCTGTTATGAGCACTTGCATTTATGAAATGAAAGCCTTCCAACTCTCCGCAATTTGCTTTTTCCTTTGTCTCAAAATCCGCACACAAGAAAAATCGAATGAATTTAAAAACAACTTGTGCAAAAATTCTGAATTCTCGCAGTGAGTAAATACTAGACAATAACTTCAAAAAATAATTAAATCAGAATTTTAGCGCCAGTCATCTCACCTTCACTTGTTTGTTGTCTGTGTTCTGGGATCTATTTTCGAGACAAAGAGTATTGCAGCTCACCGCAGTGTGTCCAGCAAATCAGTCACGCATAAGCCGATTATTAGACCGGTTCAGAGGCAAATACATTTCTAAGCGCAAATCAATGAATAGCTGATTTTATTAGCTCATTAATATTCAATTTCTATGTTGTTTTTGCAATGTGCGAATTACATCATCGTAGTAGTGTACACACATACATATATAAGAGTATCTGCATGAATACAAAATCGTGGGTATTTATGTTTGAATGAGCTCACCTGCACTTTTTGTATAGGCAAACATCCATACATACATACACACGGGCGAATGAAATGCAAGATGACGAGCATAATTTCGTCATTCTCATTGCGCATATGTGCGTTTTTTCCTATCGCGTCAGATCGTTTGTTGAAATTCAATTTGTCATGCAATGCAACTCTTGTTCTTCTTTGTGTTTTCGCCAAGAGCATTTTTTCCTGCCTTAGTTTCGAGTTTAAATCAATTGTAAGTATAGCTTTTTGCGCATAAATTCCAGTATTATGGAATACGTATTAATAACTCATATGGATGATTGCATTAATTGCTCGAAGCAATGTGCACACACATACACACCCATATATGTATGTATATATATATATGGGGCATTCTTTCTGAACGTGAGACCCCCTGCCCCCAGAATAGATTTTGACGAAAAGAGGTCTATGAGGGCTTAAAATGTAGGTAATTATGTTTACTTTCGAAAGCAAAGTGGCACTTCTTGAAATTCAAAATGGCGGATCCAATATGGCGGATTCAATATGGCGCAATTTTGCAGTTCGTGCATCAGATTTATGCTATTTCGTGTTTTCTTTATTTATTTTTAAGTAAAATTGTTGCATTGGATTTAATTTTACATATTTAAAACTGTAGGTCCCTCCATTTGTGGAAACAAATTAGAGGAGGAGCTCGGCCAAATACCCAAAAACGGTGTACGCGCCAATTATAAAAAAAAGGAAAACCGGACTTATTTCTTCAAAATTCCATATAGAGAGTCAGTGATGACATTACACCAAATCTACTGAATTAATTACTTTTTATATTGAAAAATTATGTTCGCACGATTTGATCAGTAAAACTAACCTATTGGCTAATGCCCGGGCAGACAAATGATTTTCCTAGAAAGCGTTAATAAAACCGCAGCGCAAAGCAAACTAAATATGTGCATTAAAAAACATCACACTTTATGCGGGAAGTCCCCTTTTTCCCATTTAGTAAGTATCACTCTCATTTTTTATATTTTGTCCGCCCATGAGAAGTGCACGGCCGCTCAACGGAGGTTTTTGTTGGATTTCTTATGAAAGGAAATCTTAATGTTTTTTGATAAGAGGTTCGCGTCCACTCAGTAGAGGTTTTTGAGTCAATTTTATGAAAAATAACTGAAGAATGACTCAAGGGAGAGAAATGTGATCCGAAAATTATACTTAAAACTTGGTATAGGGAAAAATGTCCGCTTAATGGAGACGTAACGTAAAGCTTCTAACTTTGTTAAATTTTGTAACTTTTTCAAACTTTTCAGTAATTTTTTTTTTAGGAATAAGAAAAATTCTGTGTATGCAGTTTTATAGCCCGTTAAATTTTAGTGTGAATTGCAAGTGGCTTAAAATTCCCGTTGATTAAAAAAAAGCATTAAGCTGATGTGTTGTTGCGTTGTTCCACATAAAAGAAAAATATATATCGAGCAATTTATATAAAAAAATTGAACAAAGTCTTAAATAAATAATCAAACTCGTAGTAAATTTTATTTGAACCCCGCTGCCAACGGACATTCTCTGCACTTCCAAGCAATATTACATTGTCAGGGCATACAAAGGATGTTACACATACATACACATGTATATGTGTCTGAACATAATTACGCACAAATGAGCACCCTTTACTGTCGTATGCAAATAAGTATCGATGCATGGTACATATCTACGTATACATGTATGTGTGTATGCAGTTAAAGCTCATTAGAACCATCAGAATAGACTGGTAATAGACAGCTCGACAGAAGGCTCTGCAACAGACGCACCACCGCCGGGAGCTTCCGAATGTGTGTCACTCATGCATTTGTTAGTACGTACATACATTCACACATACGCACATACATATAAACATGCAATTGCCATTACTTTGCCCACAATTCTGATTTCTATATTTCATTTTTATTTTCACATCTCATTTTTTGCACAAGTGCCGCTTTTATTAACAGCGTACGAAGCATGCATGTGTGTACCTACATATGTATACATCCGCCTACGAGCCTATTACTGCTCACTGCGTCCAACTGTGTCCCAGAAGAATTATTGCGCAAAACAGATATATATATATATGTATATAGACAATGAACGCGAGTGTGCCACGAAATAGACGCCTGCCACCCCACATACAACTTTGGCTGCAGGAAGAAAAATGGGTGCATCGACTGGCTCAACCTTGTGCCAGTAAGCGGTACTGCTGTGAGAAGGGATGAGTTCCAGTTTTACATCCTGGTCGGAATTTGATGTAGCGCTGCCTGTTGTTCTATACCAAAGGATGGCATGGATGAGTAGGCGTGGTGGCACTAGTAAACACACACATACATACATACCGCAATTCTAATAGCAAATATGTATTTATATATTTAATTCCTACTTTCAACTAATTTTTTTTAAATCGAGCTTCAGTTCGTATTGTCGTCAAAACTGTAGAAGGTCGCACACTGCGCTCAAGCGCCTTTCAGTGATAGTTGGGGAATTAACACTCATCTTATATTAATACTTTTTATATTATTTAACAAACTCGGTGGCTGAATAAACGTTGCAACAAAAGTGAAAGGCTTCCTTACATTGAATCCATTTTTAAGGGGGAGCCTGGTTTATGAGGTCTAAACATTGCATCTCTTTGCGATTTTTTTTTTTTTAAGAAAAAATTAATTTAGCCCTGCAAAGTTTTTTCTATCTTTTAATGAACATTTAAAAAGTATAAAAAATTTTAGTACTGGTTAAAATAAGTTGAAAAAAATGTTTAACATAGAAATTAATAGAGCGCTGCAACGCTGGAGTTTCCAACTGGCGTACAAAAAATTCAAATGGATTTCTAATTATCATGATTTTTTATTCTAGATGAACTAAAAAAACTGAGAGAAATTCCAAAATTTCAACTTTTTGGAGGTTTTAAAGAAAAAAATGCCTTTCTATAAAAAAAAATTCACTTCAACTTGGTATAAAAATCTTGAAAAAATTTTTTTTAATCTATTTTGTTAGTTCAAATAGAAGAGAATTTAATACTGAAGGGAACAAGCTATGATTCATTTCAAAAGGTTCATTAGTTTTTTTCATTCATGTACGCCAATTCAAAGAAATCATAAAAATGAAAAGTCGAGAAAAGAAGATAAAGTTTGTCATATAGCTGTCCGGTCACAGCGTAACTACCTAACGCTCGCCTACCTCCGTCTTTGTATCTACGGAAATATTGAGAATTAGGCTCTGTAACTTTGTGTGAATATTCTGAAATATATTAGGAATCGCTTAAAACGAAAAAAAAATTATTTGTTTGACCTTATAAACCAGGCTCCCCCCTTAACACAGATTTTAGTACGAACTCGTTGCTGAAAATTGAAATCCGTTTTTAAAACTATAAGAAATCGAAAACACGTGCAAAGGTAGATGTACTCAAGACGGCGTAACTTTTACAAATGCCAAGCAATGACGATCAAATTTTGGTAGGAATTTTAATCACAGATGTGGCAACCTAACAAAAAAACAGAACTCAAATCAGTTGATTTAGAGCGTCACCTGGCGGTTGTGCCGGGAACTTTTTAATCAAAATGGTATACCGAAAAATGTAAAATTGAATTAAAATACTTTGCAGAAAAAGTTGCACGATTTTTATCTAGCTTTAATTTATTGGCATTAGGGAGGTACGGTAGGGTAGCAGAGAAATTTGGTGGGTAAGTAGGAGAGCGGGGTACTTGAGGTCAATGAACTTTGCAACAAAAAACTTGTCCTCTCTCTCGCAGATGTCTTCGAATTATCTTACAAGAATACTTTAAACCCAGCGATGCTCGTCGAACTTTTTTCGGTACGGTCCAATGTACAGAAATCATTCAATTATTTCGTTTTTCGAAACATGTGCGGATGGTGTGGAACAAAGGGTTTTTTATAAGAGGTATTATTTTGATATTCAAACAAAAATGTTATTTTTTAATATAAATGATCGGATGTTTATTTCATTATAAAAAGCAAGGTATGCCTGTAATAGTGGAAATAACACCAGGCAAATGACCATCATGACCACGCTTACAGGACAATATCCTTTCCATGCAATTTTCCATAACCGAATTAAAAAGTGGCTGCCCTATGTCCTCGATAGCCTCACGAATTCCATCTTTGATGTCTTCAATCCACCCTGGGCTGTTGCCGTAGACCTTCTCTTTCACGTGGCTCCAAAGAAAAAAAGTCACAAGGTGTTAACTCACAATATCTGGGTGGCCAATTGCGATCACCTCTTCGAGAGATAACACGGTCCGGAAACTTTTCCCGTTAAAGATCCATTGTTTCGTTGCTTGTGTGGCACGTAGCACCGTCTAGTTGAAAATAAACGTTGTCCAAATCAATACCATCCAATTGCGCCCATAAAAAATTGTTAATGATCTCTCGATAGCGCAATCCATTCACCTGTTACACCTGTTATTTGAAAACCCTTTATTGTTACTATTAAATTTTTATGATTCTATCTCTTTTCCCCCCAATATTCCAATACAATCCAAAAATACAATATTTGTAGTGTCTCTATTTCTTCTAACTAAAAATCAGTGCAGGCCTAATTTCAATAAAAAAATGTCTGTTATCTTGACAATTCCTTCTGCTTTTCTCCGATTTTTTATTTATAATTACATTTTTTTTAATGCAATTGGTGTTCACATTTATGCGTTGATAAGCACATTAAATAAAACGAAAAGCACACAGTAAAATTACAACAAATTTCTGACGCATGCTTCCTCTCTGCTGCAGGCGAACTCTGTGCAGTCATCGGAAGCCACGAGTAGCAGCGAACTTAATATTTGATAAATATATGATTTGGAATTATTTCTATTGAAATACTAATACTCGCTTAAATTCCTCTATGTGCACCAAATTGAAAGACACTAAGAGCTTTTGTGAGAGGAAATTAAAATAAATAACTAACGCATTTCTACTTTGAAATAGAAATCTAAATGCATTAGAAGGCGTCGCATGCCCACATGTTAGATAATTCTAGTACAGCAAAATGCAATCATAAATTATTCAAAAACAACAAATTGCAATTAGAATGTCATTTAAGGATGTACAAAGTATCCTAAAGCGCCAATGGAACTGCAAACCATGTTATAGTAATACAGGGTGTGCCGACACATACGAACTTCGAATTGTTGCTCGATTTGCTTCTTCCATAGCGCTTAAGAAATATTTGTGCAATAAGAATTTTAACTATGTGAAATTTTATTTTGAAAATAACTCCTAGAATATCTTGGCTCAGCGTGCGTACCGCCAAAAAGACCACAATTGCCCATCGCCTTCAGTGAACACAATAAATTCCATGGTGAAAAGAATTGAGAAGGTGTGGACAATAACGGACAGTTATTTGGCTCCGAGCAAATTTGACAGAAATGGCTGCGGGACTGACGTAACTGGGGTCACGAAGCGGTTTGTTTACTAAAAGATTCAGATTGTGTTAGTGATATATGAAAAAACTTAACAGAATGTCACTTTGTTACCATCTTAGCAATAATTGATTGGACAAAAGTCTGAATACATGTGAAATGATCGTTCCCAGCACAATTTTGTTTTTCACCATAGTTGTTGGCAAAACCTCGTAAATCTATAATCCTTGAATAAATTCTTTCGTGCGGCAATTCGTGCCTTGCGCGAATTTTTCAACTGTGAACGAGCCTCAGCGAATGCGTACAGAGCACTGAGCTTACAGACCACGGAAGCAGCTCGCGAAGATGTCCGAAAGAACCTCGGTACCTCCTTTCGCCAACGCTCGTCACAATTGGGCTTAAAGAAAACTATTTTATTGAAGAAAATTCTTACCACAGGAAATCGAAATTTTTCATTTTTCACTAAATTTTTTTTAATTCTTATGTGTTTAGTATAGATGGAACACCCTGTATATGCATTTTTTTACATACATTGACATGCACTCATTCAACCAACGCACAACAGCACAAATTCAGAACGTAGGGGCATCCATATAATATATTATTATTTTATTTAAGGATCCGCCAACGCAGATGCCTGCAATAGTCAAAGCGAAGTCATTCCTTCATTATCATCACAAACGTGAGCAAAAATGAATAGCGGAACCTTTGTGAGGCGCAATTTCACCGAGACGGGTATTCATGGCTTGCCATATTTGATCCGTAAAGATTTACACTGGACAGAGCGACTATTTTGGTTGGGCATCGTCATAGCAGCGAGTTACTACTCCATTTTCATTTGTCTCGATCAAATGAAACGTTTTCGCGAAAATCCCATTGTGTTTGCAGCGGAGTTGACCTGGGATAAGAGAGATTTCCTCTATGCCGGGATAACGATGTGTAGTGATTTCCATAGTGAGGTAGCAGAACGTGAAATTATCGAAGAGTGAGTCTAGTGGAACACATGATATTATATGAAAAATCTGTTGTAATCCAGCGTTAAATTTATATTTCAGAAACTGGCACCTTACGCCCAACGACACTCGATACGGCTATTATTCCAAATTTTTAGAAACGCTGAACGTACTGCATTACGATACCTTGGAGACTCTACTACCCTACCAGAATGACTCGACGCTGTGGAGCATAGATTATGTGGAAGTGTTGACAAAGGTTTGAGTTGAAAAAATGCAGTGAAAGATATATAATTTTACTCAAAAGGAAGTGCTTATAACATTCACGACCTAACCTAAGCTCAAACTTCCAACCTACATAAGAAATTTCAGTGGCGACGACGACTGCGAAACTCAGTAGAACAAAACATTGCAAAAGTCCATAATTTTTTAAAGTTTACCTTAAGGGGAATTGGGCGCCATAAAACAATTTGCCCCCTTTTAAAAACTGGCGAAAGGTTTTTTTTATAATAATTTGGTTATTTGACATCCGATTGTCAAAACCAATATGTCATTATTCCAGTACTGAGGAGCCCCATACTTCGTTTTAATGTCCTTTTAGGCCTCGAAGTCACTTTCACATGTTTGGGTCAGTTACCCGGAGTTGTACGCCCTAACACATCCTTTTTGTTTCACCAAACTCAAGCACTTTAAGATTAATTAAAAGTGTGTTTTTAAACTTTTTTTACTAAATTCATAAGAAAAGAGTTTTTTATGAGCAACTTTTTCATGGTAGAAATGCACTCGCCATTATAAAAAAAATATGTAGGAAATAATCCGGGACCAACCGAAAAGTTCGAGAAGATTAACGTTAATGGAGAAAGACTTATGATAGTAATGAGGAAACTGCCAAATGATTAAAATTATCTTCTCGAAGTCTAAAATCCAATAGATTCGGAACTAAAAAGATTTGTCGCGCTGTCCCACCTTCGCGAGCTTAGCTCGGCTACAGACGACTACTGCAACCTAACACATGTTGGTTGGAAGAAGATATTCTATGCAGGGTTTCGACCACATGTAACCCGCAAGTCCATAAAAAAACTATCAAAAATAAGTCAAAAAATAACTTAAATGCCAAGATTTATTTTTGAGTTAAAAAGAATAAAGTGGTGATTCTATATCTGATGAGTGCACCCAGTTGGATATCATTAATTATGCGATATTTCAGTGAGGAATTTTTCATCAATACCGCATGGGCTGTGTAGAAACCAAAATTTTTAGTAACTGTTAGCTGTCAAACAAGACAAGTTCAATTTAAACTGGTCGAAATTTCAGAAAATATTCGTTTCGTTACAGCTGCAGCGGCATGAAGAGCCGGAAGACGGTCTGCTATCAAAATCTAAGAATATCGTATTCGCCCCAGCTATTACGGAGGTCGGCCTGTGTCGTACAACATCGCAGCTCAATAAATACACGAATCCCAGTAGAGAAATGTACGAATACCATGCTCTTACTATAAAATTTAGCTTTGTTAAAAATCAGCCATCACAATCATGCTGCCAAAGATGCCAATCATTTTTGTTGAAGGATTTTTATTAATTGAGATTTTATCAGTTTTTCGCGTTGAAGAATTTAAATTGGATTGCCTTCCTTATTTTCAGAAAATCCGTCGAAGTTAGTCCCGTGCAATACTGTCTTTTCACGAGTATCTGTATTACGAAGGTATATCCGGAATATCCAGATAATGCAGGCGTATTTGTGGTAAGTGCGAATAGAAAAGCATGATAAAAGACATCAATCTTGCGAAAATACATCCAGACAATTTCATTAATTTTCTAGTACCTGCATAATCCATTCGATGTGGTGGCACCCGGGCACATAACCAACGTTTATCAGACAGTTATACCGGACAGAGTACTAACAGTCGACTTGGAGATAAGCTCATTCAGCGCTGAAGATGAGGTACGAAATTTGCCAGCAGAATATCGAAAGTGTCGCTATCCCGACGAAAGTAATCTTCTGTACTTTGAGGTAATCATGCCGAGCCACATAGTTTTGCTATGAGAAATGCAGCCACATTCTTTCCAGACCTATTCCACCGCTTTGTGTTGCATGGATCGTCGCATTCACAAAGCCTTGGAGCTTTGTAAATGTAAGCCCCATTTCTATGCTGTGGCCTCAGACCTACCCGTTTGCAACATCGACCAGCTTCTATGTTTACAGCGCAACAATTGGGCGCAGACAAATTGCACCGATTGTGTCCAACTCTGTGAGTATATGTTTTATGTACAGCTGCAACAAAGCCTTTCGCCCGCCAGGGAGGTAAGAAGATGAAGGCTTAGAGGTTGCATTCGAAAATTGATCAAGTTTTAACTCTTTCCGAAACAGAAGGAGGGTTTTCTGAGCCAAAAGTTTGAACGCACCGCCGTCATACAACTCAGCCTGCCCTATAGAGGCATACGTCGGCGTGTGGTCTTCAGCTCTGATCAATTGGTTGTCTCGTTTGGCGGTGCGGTTAGCCTATTTCTAGGCGCCAGCTTTATGACCTGTTATACAATGATAAAAATCTTTGGCGACTTTGTTGCACTTAATTGTAGGCACTTCTGGAGACAACAACAGCAACCACAACGCAGGAAGCTAGTGCGAGTGCAACCCATTTAAGGCACAAAAACAAAAACTAAGTCGTACTTTCAGTTGATGCAACACAAGACTCTATGGGAATGGTCTCAATACTAATGCCTATAACTACGTAAGAAAATTGAATTTGTGCTGCGAAGCAATCAACTGAGTTATCGATTTTCTATGACATATTTCTATCCTCTCTTCCTCTTCTCACTTCCTCTAATGCGAACAAAGCTATCAACTAACAATGGCATGCAATGAAATAGCAGTAGAAATTATACATAAAGAGAAAATGTGACACACACACACACACACACACAGAAAACAACTCAACGAAGGGTGAATTCAATAAAATCGCTTGCTTTACTCACCCATACTTGCAGTTTTGCGGCCAGTGCAATACAAATACAAAATTATTAAAATGCAATTGCGCACAATTCAATTCGAAATTACTTTATATGTATGTACGCATACATATATTATACATATGTATGAGTATTTAAAATATTAGTTTTTCATTAATATTGAAAAATCGTTGTTTTCGTGCTTTCAGCTTTGAAATAATAAGCCAGGCTATGTGTTTCAAATAGTTAATAAACTTAGGGTTAAAAATCACAGTTGTTTATAATGATGAATCATTTAGAAGCTTAAAATTATCTGCCGCTCCTGTATTACTTGTAAGGCTTGTGATCCAGCACCGAGTCACAACACCAAGTATTGTTGACTAATTGAGTTCAAAACAAACAAAAAAAACATACCGCCGTTTTTAAGAATCAACCATTCACACTAGACCAATTAAAATGATTGATTAGTATAGAAAATTAATTTGATTAGTATAGAAAAAATGGTAAAGCAATAAGCCTAAAATGGGCATATGTTAAGCTATCACTAAAAGACTGCGAGGAGTACAAACTCAGGAAACCAAATGAAACTCGAGCCCGTGCACGAGAGATGATTTCCCATTTGAATAATAATAAAAAACAGAGCTTAAAAAGGGCAAACATTACAACATAACGAAGTATAAGAAGTAACTATGTAGAAGTTACTTATGATAATATTTGGAAATATATTTAGCCAGAATGAACTTTAGTCAGGGTACCTACGACTCAAAATAGGTCATAGGTCGCTCCTTCAAACGTCGAATCTTCTACCCATAAGTGGATCCAACTTTCGCTCATCTATAAACGGGCAGCATCGGGAGCCGAAAAGGGGCTAGTTCATACTTAGGTTGAGCACCTCGATACCTATCCATATCGTGTTCTTATTGGTAACCTGAGGGAGTCATTTACAACAATTTTACCACAATTTTCATAGTTCAAAAGATCTGCTTGTACTGAGCGGAAAATACCAACGGAAACTTCTTGTCTACTTGTCAAAAGACGAATTTTATATGCTACTTAACGCACGACAACCTTAAGTGACTTAGTGAAAATAACGACATTGACAAGAAGCACATCTGCGTCGAACGCCAGTAAATGCCAGCCGTTTAGTGTGAAGTTTTTTCTTTCTGCAGTACATCTCACTTCTGTTCACATTGGATTTTTTTATTTTTCTGGTTTAATATCATTTTTTATTTTAAGATACTTTTGGTTTTATTTTATTTTAATATTTTTTTTGGTTTTATTTTATTTTTATTTTTTTTCAAATTTTATTTGATCGAAAATCAGATGAACATTTCGTTAATTTTTTAATATCATACGACTTTATTATACTAAAAACGAAAAAGGTGGAGCATGAAAAACATTGTGAATATTGTAAACAAAACCACTGTGCCAAAAACCGTCTGTAAATTTTCACGCCCACCGCTCATCATATTGTATTCCTTATTTTGAATTTTGTAAAGCCGGCTAGAACTCATATTCATCGGGATTGGCTCCATTTACATGGAAGATTTGCGTCTGCTATAACGGATTGGTCATTTCAACTGTAAAATTCAGGACGGGAGGCATTAAAAGAACTGTCAAATACAAAAAAAATTTTCCTGAAAGGTTCACGGTAATTGAATCAAATCGAACAGATAAACATAAACTGATTTTTTTGCGGATAAACTTTGCAAATGTTCGATTCGGTTTCATAAATCAAGTTAATTTTTTATCGCTTTACTCAGTTCACTTTTATCGCCGACAATAGAGTAATACCCACATAATTTTAAAAAGTACGGAAGAAAGCTTAGCTGACGGAAGACAAGAGGAAAGCTACTATTTCCCAATGTTTTTTTGTGTTTTTGTTTCTGCTATTTGGATTTGGCTTACCGTGCATGCATATCTCTGTATGTAGACATAAAGGAAAAATGACAAATTAAATTTACGCAAAGTAAGAAGCCACAGAAGTGCTTGCGCCCCCAAAGGTACTGCCGACTCAAAATAATCACAATAAAAAACCAAGTTGGAAAAAGATCACGAAAACTGGCGAGCAGTTGAGGCACCAAAACCATCGCCTCCACCACCGACACATGAACACAAACATATGCACATATGTATGTAAGTATGTATGCATGTGTGTGCATACGTAGAGTTACACTTTTGAAGAAAATAGCAAGTTTTTTAAGTTTTTCGCGCTTGCCACAACCACAACCCTACCGCAATGAAACTTACTACTTACTCAAACACACATACTTACATTTACATATATGCATAGGTATGTACACATCTGCGCGCTTCGATTGATAAAGTTAAAGTAGCTGGTTAATCGATTTGCCGCATGCCAAAATGGTGGCTTATGGTCGCATATGGCGGCAATCGCCGTCGTTATGATTGTTATGATGTCGTTGAAGCCACCGATGTTTATGCTGAATTTTAAGATGTTAACGACAGCTGCGGTTACCAATTTTATTTCCTCAGCGGCTGCCTTTCTATTTGACTACCTCAAGCAGTTCATACTTATCAATTTGTATATTCGTGTACGTAGATAAGTATGTGAGTACGCGAGTGTGTAAGTATAACGATCGCTGGTGGCGTTGAAATGCAGCGGATGTGCACATAGCGTGAAGAAAATGCCCACAAAAAGATTCGTAGAAACAAAGGGAGTGAAAAAAAAACACTACAAAGTGAATAACCTTCAATGGTTTCTTATGCAGTTTCTAACACCGCGGGGATTTTCGTAAAACAAAGGAAGGTTAATGGCAGTTTTGATTTTGGAAATGTGTTGGTTCATTTGAAGTAGTTTTTAAAGGTGGCTAGAAGGTACTCGAAGTGGTGAAGCTACTCTTAATTTCATAATTCGTCATTAAATTCGATGCGATCGCAAAGGTCAGTGAGTGACTGACGTTTCGTTCATTTGTTCGACCGACTTTTTTTTATAAAATTGTAATCGAGTTCTACACGCAGAAAATTTGGCAAATTATTCAAAAATTCAACACATTAAGAGATGGACTTCAGATCTTTTAGTTAGTTTTGGGGTAGTTAAAAAATGAGTCTCTGCTCGCTCTTGAAATTTGTTAAGGGATTAAGTTAGCGCAGCGACAGAAAAACTAAGCATATTTTAGAAATTTCCAGCGGCGGCATATCAAGATGGACACCACAAATCGGAGGAGAAGATCGGCCAAACGCAACTGTTACACACATATACTAATTTGTCTCAGTAAGTTTTACGGTTCGATAAGAAAAGCACAATTTTATGGTTTCAAGTACACGTTATGATTCAGTATAGTCTCCCTAAACATCAATACACTTGTTCCAACGATATTCTAATTTATGAATTTCATCCCTGAAGTGAGAATCTGGGAGGGCTGCAACATGCGCTTCCACAGCTGTTATGACCTCGTCATTTGATGAAAAACGCTACGCATGCATTTTTTTTAGGTCTGGAAGCAGATGAAAGTCGCTAGTGGCCAAATCTCGCGAATACAGTGGATGCTTAAACAATTTGAACTTTAATTCATGGATTTTTGCCATTGTCAAAATGATCTTGTGTGACTGTATTGTTCTGATAAAATAATTTTTTTCGTTTGCAAATTGGGTATTTTTTCCTTCTGCTGGTCTAAAAGGTTGCAATATTTTCAAAATTTATTCTTTTACCCTTTTGCAAGTAATCCACAAACAAAATTCCTTTCGCATCCCAAAAAACGGATGCTAACACTTCTTGGCCGATTTCCTGACACGAACTCGTTTCGGAACCGAAGAACCAGGTTCGCAACACTCTTTAGCCTCTTGTTTTGATTTAGGATCATGGTGATAACCCAAGGCTCATACATAGTGATGAATCGACGCCCAAAACCCGCTTTATCCTTTCGAAAACGCTCTAAATGTTGCGGAGAAAGACGCTTTCGAATCTTTTTGTTCTATTGTTGGCGAATGCGACACACAGCTTTCTGAAACCGAATACTTCAGTCAAACTAGGGCTTCTACTAAGAGACGATATCCTATATATTTTCTACGATTTCTGTTGATGTTGTTGCTGTGCGCAGACGTCCTTCACGTGGTTCGTCTTCAAGGTTTGTCTTGTACGACCACGTTTAAGCTCAGCAACTCTTTCTACTGTACTAACTGATGGCGAACAGTCCTTATACACTTTCAATATTCATTCATAAATTTCCTTTACTTTTAAATGTTCCAAAAATAAAAATTCTATCGATTGAATGGCGCTTGATATTTTCCATTGTAGAAAATACCGTGACACGTCGATTCTAAATGGCTCGTAAACAAAGAATGAATTGACAGATTGAAATGAAACTTCACATACGTCCATATGAAGAGTGCACCAACACAACAACAAAAACATTTTGCCTAGTAGCAACGCCTTCTCTTATCGAACCACAAAACTTATTGAACAACCTAGTATAACACAAGCTATATAAATCAAAGATTGAAACTTTCTCCAACTACTATGCCAAAACTATTTTGACTCACTGTATATTTATACATTGCCAAATTTCAATTGTTTTGTTTTTGTTTAAAAAATATACATAGTTCAACAAAACCCGAACCACCCTGATTTTTGATATATTGAATGCTCGAAATTTTCCTATATTTCTACATATACCATATCTTCTATGGTACTCAAAGTTAGTTGTTGATTTTAATATTCAACAGCTTTGCTTGACTGCAACTAAAACGGTCAACTTGTATAAATTTGTTACGGTCTAGCGATTACCCGCTTAATTAATGTGGCAAAAATTATATACCTTTTGCGGAAACTTCAAATTTATGTACCCTATTCTGGAATTAGCAACGATAATTTAGAGCAGATGCGTCTAATTCGCGAGCCTCATTTTATAGCAGAAGTATGAAAATGTTCTAGATATTGGTTAAATTTATGATCAGTTTTAATCATTGCTTGCCAGCAAATTGCATCTAGATGTGTTTCACATCGATATACTGTGTACTCTCTCCTAACCCGCTCATCTCTTTTTTCAGTTCCTTAGGTGTCCGCTTAAGGGAGAGTACACTGTACAAAAACGATGCAAAGCTTCATTTCAGACGTTTTATCTGAAAATCAGTTCCATCGTGGCGTGCTTGATTCATCGTTTTCAATAAAATGGGAAATGAAAATGCGTAGTGCAGCCGCGAGATATTGGATTCCTGAATTTAGACGTGAGCATAAATCCGCTCGTTTGCTGGAAGAACGTCCTAAATCAAAACTATATAATATCTATTAACTATTTACTTATTTTTACTATGGCTCCCATAGCGAATTGAAAGTCTTGTAACCGTGTTTCTCGAATTTTTGATTTCTTGAGTTATGATGTTTTTCTAGCAAACGAGTGATATTTTATTGATGAGGAAAAGCCAGACGTGGTTACCTTAGAAATCGTAGATTCTCATTACTCTCGCTGATCGCCAAATTAAAGTGTGTGAAGCGATAAAAGCCGTAGATATTTTGAATAACCAGATTAATGCGAAATAGATGTCGGCTAGATGAATACGGAGGAGTTTTTTTTTTGACTGGAGTCGGCGCGATCGATGAAACCATTATTACATATAAGCCAGAGACATCTGCTCCGAGGAAGAGATCACAACGGGCGGGAAGATAATGAATTTGTCCTGTTTGTACTCGTAAAGAATATTTAAGGATTTCTAGCAGGCAAGAAAAACGGTAAAAGGGCAGGACTACAGTGAAGTATGCTTATTCGATAAAAAATTGAATTTGTCCTCTTTAATTTGACTAAGAGAAATGATGGATTAGCATGGAATTGTCGTGGAAATTTACATCAATTGCATTATGAAACTATGAACGCCTGCCACTTTCGCTTCTTTATTGCCTTCAAATTCTTTACGTCCCTTAACATGAAAACTTGCTTTGCAGACTTAAAAGAACACGAATTTTTGGAGAGGTCAAAGAAATAGCAGAAAACTCTTTTTAAGGGAAATACTTAGGAAAATTAAAAAAAATTAGAAAAACTTGCATTTTTACTACTAAGGAATCGGATGTAGACTAGCAAGGAGACCTCAGCACACATTTAGTAACAAGCAGGAGTAGTTGAAATCCTAAAGAACTGAATTAGATGTATAAGAGACTGGTGGAACAAAAACTCTTTGTAAAAGTGGAAATAAAAACTTGAGTGCTTGTAAAAATAAATGGCATACATATTTGTTTATTTGTGCGCTAACGAGTGTTCAAAGCTCCGCGTCTAGACGTTTCTCTAACGCATTTGTGGGTTGAAGTTTTTTTAGCCTTCACTTAGCCAATCGCTTTTCTAAAAGAATACTGGCTGTGTCGGCGCTGGTTTGATTGCTTCTGTCGTCGGCCTATTATTTTTCTGCTCTGATTCGCACCCAGGCCAAAGCAAAAACAAATACTCATGCGTGCACGAGCAAACAACCAGGCAACAACCAACCAGCCAAGCAACTAGTTAGACAAGTTAGGCGCCCAACGCAAACCTCAGTGAGCTCGTACGGAGCGAAATTGCGTGCAAAACTAATGTGTATTTCCTCAATGGATGGATCTGAGGCGCACAAAAGAAAACTCACTTCAAATCTAAAGTAGCTGCGAAAATTTTCATATAATTTAATAATGTAATATAGCAAAGTACTCGTATAAAGCAAAACAGCGAAGCTGAAGCAAAGAGAGAAACAGAAAAATAGTAGCATGTGCGAGAAAAATCAGTGCAACAACACAAATGGTAACTCTAAAATGCGCATAAATTATTAGAAGCTGAAAGCCAACAGCCAACACCGTCGCGCGGAATGCCTGTCAGACTGTGAAGTGTTGCGTTGTGACACCAATGGCAAACGCAGACCAACAAACTCCCAGTAGCTGCGGCAAATCATCGGCTGCGATTCCACAAGCAAACTATTCGTGGCATTTAAAATTTAAGTTAAGGTTACGTGGAACGATACAATGTGCAACATCAATGAAATGTCAAAGCGAGGGGGCCAAATAGGATGGGCGACGGAAAATGCCGAAATGAAATAAGGAAGGCAACAGGGCCAGATGCAGAAAGCTGATCGCTCATATATACCATCCATCTAGTTTTTACGTTTCATTTAAAAAGAGGGTTCGGTACTAACACGTGGTCTGAATAGTCTCGGGTCTAACAAAGAAAACACGCTTTTTTTGTACGAAATTAGTTTTATTCATCAATGTAATTCACATCAAGAACAACGCAATCATTCCAGCGCCGCTCTAACATTTCAATACCACTTTTGTAGAACGATTTATCTTTTGCCTCAAAATAGGCCTCAGTTTCAGCCATAAGCTCTTCATTCGAGCGAAATTTCTTACCGACGATCATTTTGTTTTGGTCTGCGAACAGCCAGTAGTCGCTGAGACCCAAATTTGGCGATTACGGTTGATGGAGGACAATTCGAAATTCAATTCGTGTAGTTTTGTCATTGCTCAGAATCATCAGCACGTTTTCGGGCGCAAACACGGCACCCACTTTGAACAGAGCTTTGTCATAGTCAAATCTTCATGCAATATAACGCCAACACTTTACACTCTTCTGATATCTTTACCATGTCAGTTAACTCACGCAGCTTCCCTTCTCGATCATTAAAAACGATTTTGTGGATTTTTCTGATGTTTTCTGGTGATATCGCCTCATTTGAACGTTCACTGCGTTGCGCATCATCGGTGTTCGGTGTTTCTACGACCACCTTTGAAGTCAACAAACCATCGTTCATTGTTGTTTCTGATGTAGTGGAGTCCCCACAACACTTTTCAAACCCCTGCTTCGCTTGAACGGCATTTTCCCCCACACGAAAATCATTTGGATTCACTGTTTTGAAAATATCAAAAGTAGCGTCACTTTTAGCACAATAAGTCACGCACTAATGAATAGAATATTTAAGGCTAGTACAGACTGAAAACTAGGCGAATACAATAAAACTAGTGCCATGTATTCGTATGTGTTTGGTCCTTTTCAGCCCATGCGTTATAATACAATCGTTGATGTAACTCATATTGAATATGGATTAAAGTACACGCGCTTCTGCTGGTTCTGGTTATAAGTTTCTCGAAAGGCTTAGGCGTATGTGTAAGTACGGGCACAAACAATCGAGATTTCGAAATGTAAACCTCCATTTATTCATGTGTAAGTACGATTATTCAAGAACAGCAAAATATCTGTTTCTGAGGAACCTCTCTGACCTTGTTGCCTATAACCGAGGCATTTCTCTTTAGCTCCCAGGAAAATTCCGGTGTGTTGCCGATTGATTACTTGTATTATCTATTGGGCAGGAGACATAAACACCCCACAAGCTCCATAGAGTGTGCTAATCGGGAGAAAAATAATTGAAGATGATCTATTTCGCTACCGATCTAAACGATTATGTAGCACTACGGATGTTTTAGTAACAAACGGCAAAGGAAGAGATGAAGTTGAACCAGGAGTTCAACTGGTTATTTAAAACGAGAAGGAAGAAAAAGGACCTCCATACATGACCCAATTCGCTAAGGGTTAGTCATGACGTTGGACAAAGTTAATCTTTTAATGCGTAAAACAAAAAATAGATTTTCAAGATCTTTGATGCATCTTTTCAGCCCTACGGCAAGCACCTCATTGTCATGCATAGTGCATTTTAGCCTTCTCTAATGTCGGTCTAAATTCCATTTCGATCACCTACTTTCGAGAAGGGTATTTTAACCTTGTGAGGCGAACGAAAAACTGGCAACCGGCCGCAACAGCATCAGCAGCGACTACATAGAATGCGACATGTCAGAGGCTCCCAGTTCCCAGCCAGTCAGTTAATCCGCCAGTTCATCAGACGACATTTTTACCACGGCAGCAGCTTCCTGGTTCATTCAGTCTTACACACACACACACAAAATACTTAAATAGTGTTTTATTTATAGTGCAAAGAACTTTTGGGTTTATGTATGTACGTGTATGTGTGCGCAAGTGTAAAAGGGAGGAGGAAAATCACGCACACCAGAACACCTGCTGTATATTTTTTACGATATTTTTAGGAATTTGGTTTCTACGTCAATTCACACTTAATTGATTTCGGCGCATGCACGATTGAAGAGGATAAAATCATTGGACGATAAAATTCAGCTTATCACATTTTATTTAACTTTAAAACATTGTGCGAAAAAATTGGCGCACAAAATCTGATAAACAATTAGCTTATACTTCTTGCGAAGATTTCTCAAAGTAGCCCGATTACTTAATTTGCATAACAAATGCTAAAATTAGGAGAGATTTTACTTTTGTGTGTTGGCCAATAACAGCAAGAAAATGTAAATTGTGTGCTAACAACAACACTGGACCACACAACATATAACAAACCACTGTGGACAGAGTTACGGTAGCTGAAGATACATAGCCCACAGAGCACCAGCCAGCCAACCACTGCCTCTCGGTTTAGTTTATTTTCGGCAGTTTTACTTTTGTTTTGATTTCGTGTTAACCGTAAAATGTAAATAACAAACGTATTTGGGGCAGAATTTACAATTTGCGGCCAGTGCAGCGCTGCAACGAAATAAGTAAATCTAAATGCCGTGAACGCTGTCTCAATCCGAGCGTAAGCGTTTTGTAAATTTATCGAAAATGAAATCTCGCACAATCGAATGTCATTAAAAGTATTACAGTGTAGCTGGCATTTGCCATAGGAATTATCTGTGATCGCACTTATGGGTGAGGTTTCAGTGGCCGTAAGCAGCTGTGGCTCGAAGGGAGACAAGCGCTTTCAAGACGCAGTTGCAATTAAACGATTAAACGCTTCATGAATATCAATTCAGGTACTACTTGTAGAAGGATCTGTATAGAATAAAAATGTTAAGGGTGCAGCAAATCCACATTGAATGACATTAATCAATGTGACATTTTCTATAATACTCGGCCAATTTGTTTAGTTAACAATGAACAGTAATGGGTGAGCAGGATTAGATGAAATACTTGCATCTGAGCAAACATTTTAATTGAAGTTTATGAATTGTTTTTAGGTACAGTGTGAGGCCATGAAATAATATTTTTTCACGGGTAGATGATCAAATAGACGGCGTTTCAAAGGCACATATACACTTATTTCTGTTTTCTGTACCTTTCGGATTTTACAATAGAAAAAGGATATCCTGAAGCAAGATCATGGCGAGCTACGTATTTTTTTTGAGGAGGGGTGGCAGTGGTGGTGGTGTTGTCTAAGTGACACATCACAGACCAAATTAGCACAAAAGATGTCATTTTGATAGACCCCTTGTAGAACCACTGCTTTTCCTTAATCGATCCATCTTGATTTGACTATGAATCTGCCATTTTCGGCTATTTTCTTTTCTGCATTTCTATCAAGTTAACTATCGAGAATTCCCCAATCATTTAATGTCGTAGAGCACCCAGGCATGGGCACTCACACAGATAGTGAAAGACTGTTTCCTTCGATTATTCTTGATTGCAGCTTTAACATCTATCGTTCTACGGCCACCCCATCTTCCTGGCATGATTATTGTTGACGCAATTCCAAATATGTCTGCTCGTGGCTTTCTTAACAACTCGTCATTTCTGGATTTCTGGGCCACGGTTGTTTAGTAATTTTGCAGGTGTCCATGTTAGTCCATCTGTCAACGACTTGCCTCTGGAATAGCGAGAAGATGTCCCTTTTGCCCACACCTTGGGGACAGCTTATTTCTACCGCTTCGTATTCATTGTAGAATGCCCCTGCCTTGCCAGTTCATCAATTGTGCCAAGCATCGTCCACTGCGAATCACTAGTTCCAGGCGACCAGACAGCAGGCGCAGCATAGATTAGAACCGCCCGGTCAATTGCCTTAAATGTCGATAGCAACATTTCTTTGACTTTGCCCCAAGTGCTGCCGGCAAGCGATTTGAGGACCTTGTGGCGATTTTGGACTTTAGTGGCAATAGCGGTTGTATGCGCAGAGAAGGAGAGCAAACTGTCGAACGTAACTCCCACGATTTTGGAATTGTTTACAATCGGTATTGGTATGTCGTCGACTTTTACATTAAGTTGCAATTTGACCTCATTTGGTGAAGGGGGTCGCCGTGGACGTCGTGGGGGAATGTTGTAAGTTCCTTGCAGTGAAGAAGCGAGGAAGGCAGGCGAGGTAGTCGTTTACTTTGGCGCACAGGCCATCAATGTCATTGCCCGAAGCCATTATTGTACAGTCGTCGGCGAAGGAGACCAGAGAGCCTCCCTCTGGTGGCTGGAGGAGTTTCGAGATGTAGAAGTTAAAAAGCGAGGGTGAAATGCCACCACCCTACGGAACTCCTTGCTTTATTTTTCTCTGTTTAGAGATTTGGTCTCGAAATAGCACCGACGAATGTCGACCACTCAGATAAATCCCGGCCCACCTCTTCAGCCCTGGCGGGAGTGTCGACTGTAAAATGTCATCTAGTAGCGTGGCTAACAGTCTCGAAAGCCTTCTTTAGGTCCAGCGCTACTAGGACAGTCCTCTTGCAGGGGCGGTTTTAGTTGAGCCCGCGGTTCATCTGGGTGTTTATGACGGTGAGAGCTGTGGTGATACTGTGCACTCTTCGAAAGCCATGCTGGTGTGTGGCTGGGGTCAGGTGTTTCGTGTAGAATGGAAGTCGGTCTCTTTTTCTTTGTGCCTGGCAGTCGAGTAGACGTAGAACGAGCATAAATTAAATCTACTTTAAAAAAAAAAATCCCTTCTTAAATCCGATAACAACTGGGACATCGAAACTTTAGGCCGTAAAAAACCTTCCAACTTACTTTCGCAAAAACCCACCCTTCGAGTGTTTTATTACTGGATATAGTTTCAGAATATAGTAACAAAGTCCAGGCTGGTATCGGTTATTGCACAATGTTTTTCGTATAAATAACAAATTTTGTAAAATGTGACCAAAAAATCGAGTTAATTCGATATCAGGTTAAAGTAATGTTCAAATACTGAATTTAATACAATCTATGATTTATTTCTTTATTGATTATGTTTCAGCAATCAATGGGCACGCAGATAATATTTTTTGGTTTTTGAGGTTTTCCTAATCAATAGTTTTGAAAGTTCAACTCACTGTTCGTTTGAAGTGCAACTAATTCTAGGAAATAAAGCAATGCTCCACTCATTATGAAGTGCGTCCAAGGCAATAAATTACTTCCTTTACAAACACACTAACAAACTGAATCTCAAGGTTATGCACAATAACCAAACTATTTTCAAACAACTGAAAACCACATGGCCACATCAATTAATTATTTGGCGTTGCTAGCATTTTCAGCTTGTTTCTTTTAATTCCTTAATGTTGCACAGCTAAAGAAGGCAAGTGAAAATACATAAACAAAAAAAATGTTATCAAAATAAAACTGTCTATTAAATTGAGTGCGCATACACTTTGATATTTGCCCAAACGCTTTTAAGATAACCGAAAACGCGTTCAGCACTCATAATGCATGCGTGAGAAATATAGTAAAATGACAAATAAAAGAAAAAAAATGTACGCTAAATGTTTTGTTTACCAATTTCGTATGGTCTTCTTGTTCTTCTCCTGCTGCTCGCTTCAAACGATAAAATATCACATGTTCGAAAACATTTGTGTCTACACGAAAGGCAGACGAGCGAACACTTGAATGCACAACAAACAGAGACGCTGATGACCTTGCTGCTGCCGCCATTCTTGCTTTAATTTAACTTTTTCATTTCGACTTTTATAAGTAGACCTCAGCTGCTGCCGGCCGCCTGCCTAGCCGATGTCTCAGTGATGTGCATTGAATTATGAATTTGAGTGCATTTTGTGAGGTCTTTGAATAAACAAAATTAAAATAAAAAAAAGTGAAAAAAGAAAATAAGGAGCTTCGATACTCTGGCATGCCTTTTTGGTTATTTGATACTTTTATTTTTATAAATGTGTGTGCGCACGCTCTTGACTTCGTTCTTTCTATACGCAGATGGTTAAGGCAATGAGAATGAACAGAACTTGGAAGATAACAAAGATAGCCCCCCAAAAACAAAGTGTTAATGAGTTTTTCTTAATTAAATATAATTAAACTAAATCATATAAAACTATTGAATCTTTTCACATTTTTAAGGCCCTCACACATAATTATACACTAATCAAACCAAAATACATACAATGGTAGTAAATGTTTTTATAATTAAAAAAAAAATAGATATGCAATTATTTTACCTGGAATTGAAAAATAAAAAAGTTCATATTACAGCGTGGTCAAACAAATATTTGGATTGTGCCACTCTTAGATTTAAGTTTCTCTTTTACACACACACTTATTTTTGTTTAAATGAAGTCACTGCAATTGATTTATATTACTCGTACATGCCAGATTTATATTATATGTCAATGAGTCGATTTTTGATAGTACACGAATAAACAAGAACGTCTTGCCTTGCGGTCATTAAAATCTGTAGTGATAATTCTTAGCTATTGACTATTTTGACTTTGACAGCAAGAATAACATCAGTGATGTGTCAGAAGTTTTGTTTATATTTAAATTGGTTGTTTTCCACTGAATATAGTAAATTGCGGCGGTGACACCAATTGGCCGCGTAGAAACAGCGATCAGACTCCATTAACTATTGTATTTTTTGTGAGGTGTCATTAAGGTAAATGTTACGCTAACCCGCTAAAAAACGGGTCAAGTGTTGAAACCTGAAGTCGAAGTTGCCATTAATAAAATAAGACTAAAAATCGCGAAAATGTACTGAAAAATTGGTTTGACAGAAGTGGCATATCTTCGGCACGCATTTTACTCAATTTTTTAAGCAAACAAGTCGCTGTTTCAGCGAGATTTCTTTGTTTATTATTCCATTAGGCTCAAAAATGTGCATATTTCAACAGCACTTTTATTATCGGACTTGTTTAAGGCAGACTTTTATTATCGGACTTTTTAGCAGATTTCTACATTCTTTTTCTGCAAACACTGACAACCCAAAAAAGGCCGACCTGACATATATAACAGGGTACTTCCTAAATCCTAATATTTCGCCACTTATGCAAACAATGGATGGTTCAAATAGCTTAGAGCTATTTTAGTATTTACGGGTTAATGGCAAGGTGTACTCTTTATAGTCGAATGAAACTAAATTCCAAACGTTCGATGGAAGGATATGTACTTAAAAAGCTTAATTAGGTCTAATTTATAAATATGTTCAGTCAACGTCAAAAGAAAGTGTACACCATATATTGACAAGTTTTGACTATTTATTAATTTACTTTTTAATTTGTAATTTCAATTATTTAAAAAAAAAACACAATTCATACTACAACAAAAACCATATAAAGCAAAGTGCCAAACTTTGTACAAAGTTTCTAGATTTCGGCAAATTTTCATCAAAGCTTCAAACTTGTTACCCAAAGTTTTAGAAAAATTTCGGGTATGCAGTTTTATAGCTCAATGAATTTTGGTATAACAAAGTGCAAGTTTCATGTGGTCGCGTTGATTTTTGACAATTTTTTACGCTGATGGTGTTGCGTGTTTTCCAAAATAATGTGGAGTAGGCGTTAAATGGAGAAAATGCACAAGACCGAAAAAAATTTAAAAAATCAGTGTGATTTTAGACCTACTTGAGACTTGCACTTTGCTATACCAAAATTCAATGAGCTATAAAATTGCATATTTTTCCGAATTTTTATTTACAAATCTTATACAAAGTTCGAAACTTTGCTGTATATGATGCTTGTTGTAGTATAAGTTATACTTTTATAAAAAAATAACTGAAGGTGGAAAATAAATAAATAAATAGTCAAAAAAAACGTATCACTTTCTTTTGATGTCCACAATATATATGTATACAAACGTGCTCATAGTGAGCGATAGTGTTTGGCGGTTACCTTCAAATCATTGATGATCTGTTGAAAGAGACTGCCCAGCGCAGAAGAGCTATCGCGTTCCAAGCTCAAATCCATCTTGCTAGATTCTCTCAATTTATGTGTATGCTTTTGAAAAACACTTAGCTTTTTTTGTTTTTGTTTTGCGGCTTGCAAAAATGTTTTGACAATTCTTAACAATTACAATAATTGTTTCTAATTGTTAACGCTTTATGTTGTTTCTTTCTTACTCGCTTCTGCTGCTCCTCTTGACTTTATCATTGGCAGATTTTTTTCCACTATTATATCATAACTGATTCGATTGATGATACATGCAATACATACATATGTACGCGTATGTACACTTTCTGCTACGTTGACGATGAACTTCACGGTCATTGATGGCGATGGCTCAACCGCTTATATCTTTTCTAAAACTGAAACGCCTCAAAAGCTGCGGCCAATTACTTAAATTATTTTGACGTTCCGACATTTTTGTGTTTTTATTATATTTGATTCACTAACTTTATTTTCTTCTTCAATGTTTCTTCAGCTTTTTAATTATTGTATTTTTAACTTTTGCTTATTTCTTTGCTAATGCTTTAATTGGCAGAGAACAAAATCTCCAAAATCGCAATTGTGTTGTTTTTTTGTTTTGTTTGTTTTTGTTAATTGTTCGAATTTTCGTTCAGCTCCGTTATTGGTATCGTTTTGGTTTCGTTGAAGCTTTGTTGGTGCGCGTGTTTTTCTTATGTTCAATTGTTTTCGTAAACTGAAATTAAATCATTAATTCTGAAAAGACAAGAAAGAACAAATCATTAATCATTTGCCTGGCAGAAATGGAATTAGAGATGGAAAAAGTGTAGAACGAAGGCAATTACAGTTACACTACATATAAATAATGCACACATACCCAGTTCACTAGTACTAAGAGAAGGGGGCAGACAGGCGAAAGTGGAAGTAGTTAAAGTTATGCTTAGGGACTTTACAAAAGAAGAGGTTCTGTGTTCGGTTACATGCTTTTGTACCGGAATATGTGGAAACATAATTTCGGCACGCATTTTACCCAATTTTTTACGCAAATAAGTCGCTGTTTCAGCGAGATCTCTTTGTTTATTATTCCATACGCCCAGGTCAAAAAAGTGTGCATTTCTCAACAGTCTTATATAATAATTTATAGGTATAGCTAGAGCTTGCATACTGCGTTTAAAGAAGGCCTTGTTATTACAGAAGCTAGAAAAGATATTTCCTCCAAAACAAAGTCCTCAAATACGCACACCCTTTTAACCTGAATAGCTAAGGACCGCAACTCTCATTGCAACCAAAACTAAAAAAATTTGCTAAGGTTCCGCAACTGTCATGACAACCAACACTAAAGAAATTTTTCAACAGTTCATTCAGTTTTAACATCCAAATTACTTGAAACAGAGTCTTGTTGAAACCACATATCGTCAATAACCGCACCATCAACAAAAGGTCAAAAATCCGCTCTTATAAATCGAAATCGTAGGAAAATGGTCCAATGGCATCACCAGCGATATTTACATTTGAACGGCTGGTAGGAATGTGCACTGTAGAACCCATGGCGAAAAAATTCTTAGAGGTGTGCTCTTTAGCAGACCGTTATTCGGCTCTGAGCCAACTCGACAGAATCAGTTGATGGGATGATGTCACTTGAGGTGTGTTTACAAAAAAAGTCAGATTGTGTTGGTGATATACGAAAAACATCTACCAATGACACTTCGTTGCCAACTAACCAACGACTGATTGGACGCGTGTGTGAATACATGTGAAATGATCGTGCAGAACTCGGTTGTCGAACCTCCCCGAAGTTCCTCTCACAATTTTCTTTTTCACCATAGTTAAAGAGCATTCGTCCTGAATACCGGGAAGGAGGAAGCTGGCGCTAATTGCATGATAAAGCAGCATCGCATCGATCCACTCTTGTGACCGATTTTTTGACTAGAAATCGCATTTTAACCATCAGTCACTCACCGTATTCGACTGATATGGCTTCCTGTGACTTCTACCTATTCGAAAAATTGCATTTGACCATGAAAGGAAAACGTTTTGTGTCCGTAGAAGCTATCCAAAAGACTTGTACCGACATCCTGAAGGACATTCCAGTCAATGACCTGAAACACGAAAGGCTTTCAGATAGCGCAAAACAGTGCATCGAGGCCAGAGGGGACTATTTTGAATAAATAAACTCGAAGTTATCAGAACAAAGCTCCTGTCGTTTCTATTTTAGCACAGTCTTATTTACTTTGGGCTTCACCTTGTATGTATCGTACGAGTATATGTGTGTGTGTCATTCAAAAATATTTTTACAATTAATAATTACTATGTATTTGGTAATCACAAATTAATAATTATTTAGGTACTGGATACCGAAAGCAAAAAAAGCGGGAAACAAAAAGCGCCTAACTGCAATGCACTTTGAAATGGTCTAAACAACCGCCCAAAATTCATATGAATAATTACATGCACGAGTATACATACATATGACCGCGCGTCTGGCCTGTTGGTTGGTTGGGTTGGTAAGAATAGTGTTAAAGTCCATTTAGGAAAAATAATGACCGGTCGTAAAATATGTTTAATTATGTTTAATGGCAAAGTGCGTAGCTGATTTCGGCGTTGCCGTTTCAAGTCGCTTTACGCATCATTTGCGGTGCTAACAAACAAAAACGCAACGAAAAAACAAAAAAGTGGTATAACAACAAACAACTATTGTATATACATATGTGAATTATTAGGCTTTTATCACAAAAGTAGCGGTTGGCATTGCTGTTGATAATGGCCGATAATAGCATAAGCGATGTTCGGCAAAGCCAATAAACTTCGGTGCACTCGCTTTGCAGCCAGCCAAGGCAAGCCAAGCCAATCAGCAATTATAAATGCACTTTCACGGTATCGTTGTGACCTACATACATACATACATGCATACATCACATACATCTGTTGTGTGTATTTTTCCAGCGATATTTTAATTTTTTCCATCAATTATTCCCCAATATTAAATGCACGAACATAAACAAATACGAATGTGTGGATCTTAAACCACTGCATTTATAAACTGTTAATGTGTGTGGGATGCAATCAGTTCTGGGTATATTTTGTAATTCAACGCAAAAATAAAAAATATCACAAAACTGATTAGCAGAATAATCACGAAGAAACTGTTGAAAATAGTAAGAAAACGACTTCTTAAATCAACTTATTTTTTTTTTTTGTTTTTGTTTTTGAGGCCAGAGAAAGGAATGCTGTGAGTCTATTTCTCAACTTAATTATTTCAAATCAGCTCTCAGTTCCCACGCCAATGGGTCGACCTCTAACCGAACGACCCTGATTTACTTACTTACACATACACACGCATGTGGCCATTAAAATAGGTACCCCCCACTCCACTTTCGCAAAGGTTTTCAATGGGATCAGGTGACTGGCTTGACCAATCCATAACTTTAACATTATTTTGTTAAAACCATTCACGTACTAACATGGAAGAGTGGTTTGGACCACCGAAGTGACTATACACCTCAGCAAATGGTAGCATCACTTCGTGAAATATGTTCTTGTAAATAAATTTGGCAATTTCATTGGTTACGAGGTTATGGAGTTTTGTGAATTTTATCGAACAGTTGCTTACAAGCAGGTGAATTCGACGTTAGGCTCTTCGGTTATGCGCAGATCTATCAGAGGAGGTACTCTTCCAGGCGGTGTACTTTCCCCTCTTCTGTGGAATCTAACGATGAACAAGTTAGAGTTAGACTTAGAGAAGAGGAGATTCAAGTTGTGACCAACGCGCACGATGTAGCTATACTACCAAGGGGGAAGTTTTCAAACACTCTCTGTAGTCTAATGCAAAGAACCTTAAAACACCGAGATACCTGAGCCGAAACCATGTAGTTTGAAACATGTTGTAATAACCTTGGTTATGAAGTGAATAGGTCTTCCTACTTCATACCGTACTTGACTTGACTGTACTTAACTGACTACGGTGAGAACTCTTGTCCTTTAGGACGTCTGAAATTTCATCCAACATCATTTCCAAATAAATTTTTACTTCATCTCTCCAAAGTATGTTATTCCATTTTTCCATACTCTCTGGCTCACACCATGTTTTGAGCTCTTGAGCAAAGGTCAAAAAAAGTTACTCCAAAAACATTCCATACAATTTTTTAGAGATTTTTTACTTTTACAACATTTCCAGCAATTCCTTCGCAACGCCATTAGGGATTAAGAAATATCACCGAGAATGCAAGCTCGAGTATGCACGAAGTTTTCAGACTCGCGATGTTAACTCAAAAATATCCGCGATGAGCGAATGTGATATCAAAAAATATTTATTTATTTCAGTCTATAAACAATAAATAGTTTTGTTAATGATAATACAAAATATTTTCATACAAAGTAGAGTGAATATTTTACAAAAAAAAATTTGATTTCGATGGAAAAATCGATGGCGATATTTTCGGATAAAATATTGAATTCTTGCATAGATCTCACCAAGGGCACATTTTCAGCAAATCTTGTTTTGACTTTTGCTAAATAAAAGGTTTCTTCTAAAGAAGTGCCGGAGGCCTCTTAATCAAACAAAATTTGAGTCAGACTTAGACATTTTCTCTTTACAGAAAAGCACTCATTTAGAAGTATTCCAATTGTGACGAGATAACAGTTGGACGAAAAGCAGCATCGAGGCATACATACATTACGCCATAGATAATTCGTGTATTATATTAACAGTAATTGTGCGCCATTCGAAAGGGGTGCGGTACACGCTTTGTTTAAAACTGGTTGTGGAAATGGTAAAAGGTGCTTACCCAAGGCAACCCTTGCCTGCGTGTTTTATTTTATTTATACAGCCATCTGCCTCTTATTAGACATACATATACGGAGCAGAATAAATATTTTCTTAAACTTGAGTTCACGTACGAGTTCACATACATCCCGCGCATTATGGCACTATTATGGAATCCAAGGGGAACTTTGTATATAAATTCTACAATCTTTTGTTATTTTTCCAAATCTCCTCCTTTTAAATAAGACTCCTTCCACCAAATACAACGTTTTGATTTTCAACTATCTAAAAGGTTTCTGAACTCGATTTCGTTCAGCATTTCACGTTGAATCAATTCTATGAAGGAATTTTGATAGTTTGAAAAAACAGTTGTCTCGCCACACCTCGTACGAACGACCGCCAGCTGCGACGCTTTGGCTTTCGAATGCGGTACCTCTCACATCTGAAAATTAATCAGTAAAGCCAATAACACCTTCATTCACATTTAAGCGATGTTTTTGTTTTTTTTTTTGCTAAATTGTACCTCTGTTTTCTTTAATCGATAATTGCATAACTTTTTAGTCTTCAAAAATCCAATTAATTAAAAGCGTCTCATCATTCTACGGATATATTAGTCGTCAAACTGTATACCGAAAATGCAGGAACCTTTGCCAAATTGGCAATTCGAACTGCCGTAAATAGTCACTAACGATTTTCCGCCGAATGTGGCATAAACTCGCGCCAAACAAGGCAGCCAACCGATAAGGTATGTCTGGCTGTCAATGAGGCGAATCTATTTCGGAAAATGTGGTCATAAAGTCTCAGTACAGATGTACACTACGTTTCACAAGAACGTGCAGTTAATTTATCGTTTGGTCATCCTGAGTGTAGAGAATTCTTTAACAGTCTCAACCGCAATGTTCACTCAACTTTTGGACACATGAGACTAGCTCCGTTTTGGCATGGGTTCGACACCAACTCCTCGAATAAGAAACCTCGTCAGGCAACACTCAAAGCCTGATTGTTTCAGTCGAGGCTATAACTCCTCTTTTTATAATTTTCTCTTAATCTTCTATAAATTAAGGTTGCTTTTTAAGGGAAAAATGAATTATAAAATTTTCCACAAGTCCGTCTAAAAGTATTTCATTTGAAATTTGTTACTTTCTAATCGTCAACAATAAATTCGTAAGATGGTGACATTAAAAAAGAATATAAAGTAGCCGCTCTTCTGGAACGCAGTATAAGACAATGTGAAGAACCCAAGGAAAAGTAGAAACATAATAAAAAAAGAACGTAAAAATGATAACGTAAATAATAATTAAGTATAGCCTAGCAAGCGTATGCAGAAAATTTCAAAACTCATTGGCATGTCGCCAAAGGGAAGAACACCTCAGAAAGACCTGAAAAGGGTAGACCATTACGGTGTCAAGTCTATAGAAATGTTTGGAAGGCAAAAATATAAACGTTTTGGCCCCTTTTCTAGGTGTTCTTTCTGTCACCACAAGCACACATACGCACACACCCATACGACATACATAATGGGGTAATAGTTTTACTTAAAAGACAAGTAAATGCGGAAAATGTATAATGGATGTCTGCGAACTTTGGTATGACTTACGCAAATGGGCAGCAAAGACGAATACACCGGGCACACTGGAAACACATTCCCAACTGGGCAGCCGATGAAGTCAATTTGTGAATACGAATGCGAATACGAATTAGTACGATTCACAGCCTTTCACATAGACCTGTAATAGCACCTGTTGGGAAACCTGAGCTAGAGAACTAAATTTGTGGTTCAGAACCAGTAAAATTGAAGTACTTTGCTACTCACACAGCGAGTGGCGACATCTGTCTTCAATATGGCAGTGGCAAGCAGAGTATTTCCCCTGTCGAAGACGGGATGCATCAATTCTTACTTCCTTCTCTAATACAATAATGTCAATAATAATAATAATTGACATTTACTCCATTTCTTGGATGTTTGGCCGTGTTCCTCCTCCTCCCCTCATGGCCATGGTTGTATATTCACTGGAAGTGCACCATTTCGGCACCAGGGTAAAACTCCCTACAGGGAGTGTATTGTGTTAAAGTAAGGAATGTGCGTGGTTATATTTGTTGGTCTCAATAGGCCTTTTGCTGGCGCATTACAACAGTATAGATATTTAGTCAAACGCTAACATAATTCCGAACGAATGCCGCCAATAGCCGAAATTGGACTACCGGGACTCGCACTGCAATTGCATTTTAATTAATTGCTTGCCGAAAATAACATTCCTACATACACCTAATTGACGTACTGTGTGTGTATGTATGCATATGTAGGTGGCAGCTGTGCTGCATGTTTGAAGAATCTGTTTTGGCGATGCAGTTAGTGTCAATTTATGCAGTCCAATTTTTGTGTCATAAGGCAAGATTTAAACAACATTTTTTAAAATATTGAAAATTAACCGAGCAACAGATAATCTCCGGAGAAGAATCGAAAAAAGTTGTTTTGAGGTATTCATCATAAATCGCAGGGAGAAAATGGAATCTGAAACAAAGAAATCCAAATGCATTTGTTCAGGGGATGTTTTTCGAGGTATCCCTGAAAGGATTTCTTTTTTATTTTTCAATGATTCTTGACACTTGGGAGTCAAAAAGAAGCTTAAGAAAAAATCGGCTAATTTATTATTGCAAGATAAATAATTATTAAGAAAAAACGGGAAAGCTCCCACGGATGCGTGGTGCTTTGTGTAAAGAATTAATACTCGTATGAAATTTTTCAAAACGATTTGAGTAATGGCGTACAGGGACTTCAAGAATAGGAAGTTTCAGAAAAACGTCTTAAAATCAAACAGGTATAGAAACACGGCCTGGAACAACGGACGCTCAAATACTCATAAATTCACCAATTTTGCCGAGCGACCTGAAATTTTCACACTATATTTTTGAGATATTATGCGGTCATTAAAACGTAATGCAGAAAGAGGTTCAGTTTATTATACAGACGGGAAATGTGAAGTTGAGGTTTTCAAAATGTGCCTTCAATGGTATAATTATTTTAAAAAATAATTATTGGCACTTCTCTCGAACTCTTCTTCTCCTCGAAATGTTGCAGTTTTTGCAATTTTAGGTTTACAAAATCGAACGCAGGAGCTAAACACCACTAAAGGTTGCCAAATTTTAACCATTTAATTACTCAACAAAATGTTCGATTTCCAGCAATCGATTAAAATCGATAGTTTACCATCAGGCACCACGCTTTATAAATTTCAAAGTCCTACGAAGTACCGTTAAAAATTGTGGGCTATTTCGGCTTAAATGCGCTCAATTGCAATAAAAATACGTCTACTGAGAAATTTTTTTCTTGTCACTTACGCCTTTTTAGCAGTTAGCGCTTGATATACCAAAAACTAATCAATACTTAATCAAATAAGGTTGTATTTCGTCGAAGTTGGCAATGGAGGAACTCCCATCAAGCTCACATTTAGGCGCCCACTATAGTGTTTTCCAAACGGAGGTAGCCGCAATTAAGTGAGCAGTGAATTGGTTGCTTACTTCTGTAATAACTGTAAAGGACTCGGTTTTGTGCGTTCCCAATTAGTCGGGAAATGCCTGATTTCTCTCTCGACTGTAACCGAATACTTTGAAATTAGGCTCATTTGTGTTCCCGGTCACAGCAGCATAGAGGGCTAGGCTGATGAGGTGGCTAGGCAGGGCACCCTGGAAACGGTTTCATCGCAAAACGAGAGGATTGGGGTTCCTTGAGAACCTGTGGTCGACCCCTGGAAAGATGGTATTCGCGTCAACTCAGCGAGTGCTGGGCTAGTGCGCAAACGTGCCAAGTCGCGAGATCTTTCTGGCTACTCGGGAGCGGTCGAGGGAACTTCTAACGCTAACATAGCCGCGTAACGTAATTAGCCACTGTTAGTCATCATCCTCTAATCCAAAGCCCCTTCTTCCTTTTCCACCTGCTTGGTTCTTTTCTTATGTTTTCCCGTTTTGGACTTTTGAAATCTGCATTTAGATTCATTATTGGCAACCTTTTTTGGTTCGATACCTTTTTTAAAATTTTAAGTTGGGCATTTAGGTCTGGCCTTTTTTCGTCCAGTTCGAGGATCTTTTTTAAAAGATTATTTCTACAAATCGATAGAAAATTAAATATTATTAAACTAACTGGAAGCTCAAGCCGTTTGCTAAAATAGAAATATGATTAATTCACGTCCAAAGTCGAAAAAATCTGGCCGGACATAGCGCCCAACGGACGGTTAAAAGATTTAGTACATCACCAAACCATAACAAATATTTTAGATTTTCTTTTATCTTTTTTAACAGTTTGCGTACCGTTAAGGGATAAATTTACGTAAAATAACAAAAACGAAGTTTTTGAAATTTGAGAACAGTTTGCGGTTGTTCCCCACTAATTGCACATAACTCTAACTATAAAACAAAAATATTACATTTCTCTTAGGTCGTTCTATTTGTGGAATCTGTCAGAGGTGTGAAATTTAAAAGATTATATAAAAACTGATTGAAAAAGACATTAAATCTACGAAAGGCCATGAAATGGGATACAACAACAAAAGAAAATATTATATTATAACAAAAATGTGTGTGTGCTTATGTACATAAATAAAAAATGTATGTGGGAATATGGAAGGTCTCTGAAACTAACGCCAACTAACGACTGGTCAACAACACGAGCTTGGAAGGTCACAAAAATATAAAAACAAAATCAAGAGCTAAGAAGCAAAAAATAGTGCTTTTAATGGTGGAACGAAGGCGTCACTGAAGGCAGAAATGTGCAGCGTGCACTCAACATAAGCAAACAGTTGAAAATGAAACTGAACTTCATGGATTTTTTCATGTCAAATATTGTATTATAATTTCCAAAATTTTGAACCCATTTTAGTAGTTTCTTTAGGGCGCACGAGTTATTTAATTCTTCACCTACTCCAATGTGCACTCGAACATACAAAGTATGTAATTTGATCAAATTGACAGCAGCTGTCAAGATGGCACTTGTAAAAACAAGTAGGGGAAAAACTGAGATGCACTTGTCAAAAACCATTGAAGTTCAACGGACAGGCGGTAAAGCAGTCTAGGGTCACAAAGCAAACACTTCATGCTAAAGCAATACATATGGCATGAATGTATGGAAACATGTGTGGATCGGTAGGCCTATACATGCATACATACTTTTGTATTTACATAGTGTGTGCACATTTGCACTTATAAGCAAAAAGGAAATTCTCTTTCGCAGAATTCGCAGGTGAGCGGAAAATAAGAATTACAGTTTTTCTTAAACAAATGAGAACAACAACAATTGCGAGAAGAACTAAGGGAATAGAATGGAAAAGGGGCGCCAGTGTAAGTCGCCAAAGGAAAGTTGGCTGTGTAAAGGAATTGGAGACCGTGGAAAAGTGCATAAACAGCATTGTTTAAGAGTACTCGGAGTAGCCGGATAGAATATTTATAAAGAAAAAGCGTAAAAAGAAGTGAAAAATTGACGTAAAGACAAAGGCTGAATGTAAATGACCTCATGAGATAAAGTTTGCTGAAGCTGAGGAAGAGGCAGAGACAAATGAACAATACACAGAAGAGAAGCAAAAGCAATGAGAATGTTATAAAAAAGTACAAGAACTAAAAGAACAACAATACAGCAAAAAATGGAATAATATATGCATTAGAATAAAACAACAAATAGTTGTCGAACAACAAAACATCAGCGAAATAGCGTAGAAAAACAACATATGCACGTACATATGTATGTATATGTACATATGTATGTAAACATTATAAAAACTATGAAGAAAAGCAACAATACCCAAACGTCAAAGAACAATGCTGGCAGAAGCCGCTGGATGGCAGCGAAACATAAGCAACATCAGCCTCGGCCTCAGCCTCAGCAAAACAACTCAAAGTGCAGTGAAATAAAGTAAAGCAAACTCGGAATAAAATTCAATCATCATCAACTTCACACATAATAAATCATCTTGTGTATGTGTGTGTGTGTGTGCCGACTCACAGCACCCCTCTTCCCCCCACGGCCTTTGAATGCGAATAGGCAAAAGTGGGCATCGCTGACATCTGTATCTGTGTATGTACAGCGCTGTGGTTATGGCTGCGGCAGTGTTGGATTGTTGTTGTTGTATGTGAAGAAAGTGTGAAGAGTCAAGCAGCATGCAGCCGGGCGCAGTTAAAGGAAATTGTTGCATGAAACGGAAATACAAGAGAGTGTTTGTGGCAAAAATATATTTAAGTTCGACACTTTCGAGTGAAGATTGTGCGGAAATGGAAATTGAGAGGGCAACAATGACGCCCGCATTGAATCATTACAATTTGGAAGTCGTGATTTCAGAAAGAAAACAACTGTTTGCCTTAAAATGTCGTTGAAGTAATTAGAGAGTGATAAATATGTAGTAAAATTTGAGCAAAGGAATGGGGTGATACTCGTACAGGAACACGATCTAGTTTTGAAAAATTTATATTTTTCATATTTGGAAGATTTGAAAAGATATATTCGAATTGTTCGCACTCAAAATCCACTAACAAAGGAAACGATTGCAAATATATTTAGAGACTTTTTTAATTTGACGTTAGAGTGATGATTAAAAAACGTGATTTATGGAACTTACCTAAAAAGAAAATTCTCATTACCTAGGCGTCCCTAAAAAGGGTTAACTTACCACTAAATAAAATATCAAATTTTTCGCACTTAAAGGTAAAGTAACAACAACCGCTAGATAATAAAAGATAAAAAAAGACATTTTGACGAAAATTCGTAATTGAAGTTTTGAAACAGTAAATAATCCTTCATTTTTAGGTTATAATGAGATATTCAAAGAAGATTGAAGTAAAATGCTAGAGGTTGGGTCGCAGTACAGGCTCTTTCAAGATCGTATTTCTTTTTAGCAGTTTTTTTGTTGTGACAACACTACGAAAATTATAATCTGTAGAAATTCGTATTTTCACAAAACAATAACAGAGCCTGGAACAAAAAACTTATTGAGAATTATGAGGCGGCTGAACTACTTTGTAATACTTTCTCTGTGATCGTCTCAAAATTAGGATTTATGTGAACAAAAAAGAAGCAATTGAAGCGTTGTAAGATAACATTCCGTCTGAAATCTCATACATCGGACAATTTGCATCAACATAAAGAAATACAAGAAGCTGCAATTTTGTCTCATTTCTGTGGTTGTATGTTATGACCAAACTTATTTGATTACTCAAAACCGCTTGTTTCAAAAAGTATTTGAAAACAAATGTTTGTTTCTGTGGTCAAATAAGAGAAAGTTGTGCTCTGATGAGCTCCGGGCCTAAATAAGTGTATTCAACTGAGGTTGAGTTCGGATGGGGCCTTCTCTGGCAAACGCAGCAGAAATATACTATACTTCGGATCCAGGATTGGGCTTGATGCCAGTGACGAAAGAGGAGAGATGAAATACATCTAGCTCATCATCATCATAGCAATTACAGCTCGGGGCGAGCCAGTGCTTCCTTCACAATCGCGCTCCATACGACTCGGTTCATTGCATCGCTTTTCCTAGCGTAAATCTGCATCAACATCGTCTGCCCATCTTCCTGGCGGTCTCCCACTCTTATTACTGCCTATAATAAGAGAGATAAAGGTATTTTTGTAATTCTGCTGTCGTCCAACCTGAGTAAGTCTCCAAACCATCTCAGCTGGTGAGCTTTAGCGAAACGCACTATGTTTTGACCTGATATCAGCTGTTCGATCTCATCATCTAACTAAATTGGGTTAATTCACTGGGGCAGCATGTCTTGGTCGTGAAAACCTCGCGTCTTTCCTGTACTTATAAACAGCTGCCATGGAATGGGTGAGTTTGGTCTTTGGCGTCAGTTAGTATGCAATGGAAACTATTCGATGATCAAATAACTTAAAATTATATATTTATCAATGTTAAGTACGCTCGTACTCGCACACATAATCAGCAAATAATAATAACAATTCTTGCAAACGTTTCTAAATCCAGCAACCAACGCAGTAAAGTTGATTGTAATGTTGTGTTGTTGTATGGGCTTTCGATGGCTTCACAGAATTCCCTGCTGCCGAGATGATGCATGCCTCAGGCATTTGTTGCAAATTTTTTACTGCGTGATTTTCATTTTATTTACTGTGCTTATCAGCGCCTAAATGTGAGCATAAATTGTTTAAAAGAATTTATTAAATAAATAAAAAAATTAGCAAAAAATTCAAAGAAACTTTTAAGATAACCAGGAACATTTTTTTTGGAATTTCGAGTTGCCGAAATAAAATTTGCGTTGATTCCATTTTCCTGGAAATATGAGACAAGCAATTGAATCGCTGAAAAAATTAGTTTTACGGAATTCCGAGATTCTCCCGTAGCGCCTTGTTCAGGTCTACAACACGATTTTTTTTCAGCCACAAATTTCGGTATTTTTTTTTATTCAAACACTCCGCAATTACACAAAATTTTTTTTTAATTCCATAAGTGGTTCATTAGCTACACTCGTGCAGATTATTTTTTCCGAATTCAAATTGGCACCAGTTGCAAAGCGTGACGCAGATCGCATCAAATTCAAGATGCCTCGGAAGAATTGTTACAGTGTCCACACATTGGTTTATAATATATTATATAACATTAATAAATATTAACATTTTTCAAAAAAAAAGAACCTTTATAAAAAAAAAATTATATGGAGAATATCCCAAGCAATCAAGAGCCGATAAAATAGATGTGTCCATTTTATGGACCCCAGGCGGAGGACCATGCCTAGAGGCTGCCGGACCAATGCCAGCAATTGACAAAGCCAAGCAGGACCTTAAAACCGGGCTGATGAAAAAATACTGCCAAACTAGCACTAGAAACCTCTTACACTTAGCAATCTTGCAAGAGAATATCCCAATAACAAGCGCCCCGGTAAATATGCTTCTAAACCTACTAGAAAAGTCGAATTCTAGAATCTACATCTGAGTGCCTGTAACAGATAGGCAGATTGAAGCAAATAGACTAAACATAAAAAGGTTCAGACATTTTTAATATTTTCTACAGGTTGTCGGGGTTGTTGTTGTAACAGCATAAATATTAGCCATACATATACGGAAATTGCTGCTGAAGTGGCACCCTTGGCCGAATATAAATCCAAGCAGATCCAGTGACGTAGAACCGACTGTCGTGACCGACTGCCAACTAAGCATTTTTAGCTTTTTCTACAAGTTGTGGGAGCCACAATTCTATGCCAACTTTGGTCGGAGCTTCGTTTTTCTGAAAGAAATTTCGAAATGTTACATTCAAAAGCCGTAGCATTAATTGCAGCGGGGTGAATGCTTTAGGAAAAACACTTATTGAACTTCTTTGCTTCACATCGGAGGCATTGATATCGAACCCACAACCTTCAGATGAACATCATATGTCACTTGACGACTACGGTGGCTCCTGGATTATGGTAAGACTTTGATGGCGTAGAGCCGGTATAAGTGAGCGTTCACAGTTTGTAAGCCTACACAAATCTTTTCATATTCTGTATTTATGTGCAATAAAAACATTAAAAGTTTTGCTTTCTGATGGAATGTAAAATTAAAATTACCCAAAAACAACAAAAGTGAGAAGTAAGCTTTAGTTGACAGACCGGCTGAAGCGGCGCTCCCGCGGCGCGACCCAGAATTTTCAAACGGTAATTTTCATACAAGAAAAATTAAGTGCGCTTGCCCATAATCCTTCAGGCGAAATCCTGCACTTAAGATAATAATCGCATAAGCAATGAACATATTTACGTAGATGCGATGAACACAAAAAGTGGCAGATAGAAGAAAAGCAAAACAAAAATAAATAAAGACTAAACAAAGAAAGAAATACAAATTTAGAAGAAGAAAAAATAATGAAACGTGAAACCTTTTTAATAGAAATCCAAACAACAAATTGCACAGACTTCAACCGGAAATTAGCCACTGAAAGCAGAAAATTGTTTTTCGAAGCAAGTGAGAAGAGTGTCCGTTCTTAGCACAAAATTTATTTTTCAATATACATACATACATATACCTACATACTTATACTAACATACACATACATATTTTTATGCAAAACACTACAAGAAATGTATCGGAAAAAATAGAACGAGAATAGCCCAGGCAATAGAACGGCACACCCGAGGCCATTTGCAGCGAGTTTCAGAAAATAGGAAGCTTTAGTCAAAAGGAAATTGTTTAAGTAGACGACTGAAAATATAAAACACTTCCAACACGACCCTGCCGCAAAAAAATATGCAAATGTTCTACTTAAATATAAAAATACGCCTCGGAGGATTGCCAATGGAAATCAGCAAACGAGAAAATAACACAGCGTATCGAAGAAGAGAACAGAGTTCACAGGGCCACACGAATGATGAATGAGCCAAATGAAGCCGACGCGTAAATATGTACGGATGTACATATGTAGGCAGGAATGAGAATAAAGTTTCCGAGACGTTCAGAGGAATACCATTCACAGAGCATAAAAAATATTTGCAGGAAAAAGTAAGTACAAAGCGACGTCACGCCGGCAATGATGATGCGAAATCTGCTACTCTACATACATACCGATTTATATATGCATAATGGCATGCCTATATATCGGGTGTTTTTTCAGCTGTATGAGAATTATCGATGTCGATATCGATAAATATGGTGTTGACATTTCTGTTTAGTAAGGTTTGGCAGGTCATCAGGAATTGTTTAACGCCAAAACTATGCTTCCAAATTGTGGAAATTTACTTTGAAAAAAAAAAAATAAAATAATAATTATAATAAATATGTTCGCGAAGTTCACAAAGTACTGGCGACATCCTCGGTCCCTATTTCTTTCGAAATGAGGAATGAGCTGCCGTTACGGTGAATGGCGAGTGATATCGCGCCATGTTGACTGAATTCAATGTACTCAAAATACCTTGCCGCTTTTACTGTTTTTTCTAATGAAAAAAAATGTTTTTTCCAAAATTATTTATTTTCCTCAAACTTAAGCAAAAAATAATAATTTATTGCGGATTATTCCGTTCTTGGCGATAAGAGAGTTTTTATTCGGATTATTCCGTCGAATGATGCAAAAGGTTAACAATCAATTTATTGCACTCCTCGATTGGCCCATGTAACTCACAGCCGCGGCGAACCAATTCTAAATTCAAATTATTAAAAAAATTCATTTCAACAAAATTTCTGTTTTATAAATAGTATCATTCCAAGTGCTCAAGCTCGTAAATAAACACCCGATATAAGTATACTAAAATATAATGAGACTTCAACCAAACAGGCGCACCAACCAACCAGCATAGCAAGCAAACAGGCCATCAACAGAACTCTGCCGACGACAAGCTAATTGTGAAAATTTTACCTTCATTGTGAGGTCACGTAGCGAGTCGTGATGTGATCTACAGCCGAAGTAGCAGCAGCGCAAATAAAATATTGCAACAGCCGCTTATTGCTTATTGCATGCCACCACTTTCTTGATACGTATCGACTTCATTCAGCTTTTGTTCCGTTCTCCCTGCCTCCTTCTGTGTACGAGTATTCACCTAAATTAGCCAGGTAATCCAAAGTATAAAATGGCTTTGTTGGCGATCTTTACCCATCGAAGAAATGGTTTCATGTGAGCAAACAGGAAGGCAGAAAGGAAGTAAATGGACAATTTGAGGTTGCTGCATTACAAGAGAACGTATATCCATATGTATATATGTAAATGTATGTATGCATGCATGTGAGAATACACTTTTAGATAACTAATAAGATTTTCTATCTTTGCCACCAGTCACTAAATGTTTGCAACATAAAAGCTGTTAGTTTGGAATTCGCTTCCAGTTCTGGTAAAATCTTTTTAAAAACAAATTTTATATTTTGATAAAAATGACGACCGCTCTTTTTGGTGCAAATAGGTTCAAAACGCATTCAAAATTTTATAGATTTTCCTAGACTGTTTTGGAACAACAATGAAATCACTCTCGATTATAAAATATAAAATATAAGTAGCAACTCCCGTAGATATTAAAAAACAGGTATGTATATGTGAATGCGCTTTACTTAATTCAGCATTTATTGATAAAAAAGTGCATATCGCTCTTTTTCCTCAATAGTGTCACAACTCTAAAAACCAAAATGTCGAGAAAAACGGTTCAAAGTATTTAATTTACTATGCCTCCCTAAGTAAAAGGAAAGACATATTTTCATTCAATGAGGTACTGTTAATAGACATCACCATGAACTTTTTACACAGTATAGCGCAGCATTTCTGCATACCTATCTACAAAAAATTTTTAGACATGAGGTACGGAGCACTAAAGAGGGCTAGTTTACTGGAGTGGCAGCTCTTGGTCAGGAAAAACCCGAGTCATTCCGGTAACTTAGAATCGGCTGCCATGGGTGCCGCACACTGGGGATTTTTGTACAGAGATGCGGAAAAAAGTATACATCCCAAAAAATATTTACATTTTTACTACTAACGAAGTTGTATATATTTGGGTATGAAAAGAACATGTCTAAAAACTATTTTTTAAAAAAATGTAAAAAAATTTTTTTTTTTTTAAATTCATAAATTTTAATTTTTTTTTTTTTTTATTAATATAAGCCAGCAAATATTTACGCACAGGATGCATGTAAGTTCATAATTCTGAACTACCCTCAAAATGTCAAAACAAAATTAAAAGTGTTTCGTTATCATTATGCCCACACTAGAAAGCGTTTAGTTATTATCATTGCCAAAAAATAATCTGGTGGCACCTGCAATTGATTAAAACTGAAAGAGACACTATTAAGGAACACGTTGATACTAGTTTCTGACCGTAGGTAAATGTAGCTCAACTTGCAGATCCAAGAATATGAAGGAATATGTTTTTTTTTTTTCGTAAAATTAATTATAAATAGATAATCAAATGCTTCACAGCCTTTGTTTTTCCGGCTAAAATATATAAAAATATCGTACCCTAAATGAAAAATAAAAAATTGGAATTCGGCTCAAGCAAAAGGAAAAAAAAACCACCTTGGGCTTTGAAGTTTTTTCTTAGTCAGTTCAATACTATAAAAAAATTATACTTTTGACATATCTATAAAAAAAAAAACTGTAAGTCGGAGTTTAGTAATTCTTTTTGATTTTATTGTTGGTTCTATTCTGGAATTTAGAAATACCATTAAACATTGCGTAGGTGGTATGTTGCAAATTTGACTTTTTTCCGCAAAATCCCCAGTGTGTGCCGTGGGAAAAGCTGCAGACATGTCAACATAGGTACTACAATCACGGCAGCTACGGGATGCCGCCTGATGTCGCCTCTGTATTACATACACAATGAGGATTCCATTCTCCCGGTTAATGAGAAGCAAAATGCTCAGTAAGCAATTTCTACTAGAGTAATGCGTTGGTAGCAGACTTTTACTAGAGCCTCAGGAACCTCCCATGAATGTCAGGAGGCATTTCTTCAAGTACACTGACAAGATTCTGGACAAAAGACAACTACATTTACTGGACCGGACACTATACATGCAGACATTAAACGAAATTCATCGAGAGTCTCTTACTACCTTCCTAAACTCCCGACCACCGAATACCGTTATGGGAGTCCAACCAACCACCACCTTTTCAGACGCAGAGCTTAAGCAGACTCGCGTAACTTTAACCCAATTACGTTCTGGATATTTTGGTAGGTTAAACTCCTAATAATCAAAATCAACCCCGGCATACCCAGTATATATCCAGCATGTGAAGGCACTCCGCGCGATATTAAGCACATTTTCACATGCCCTATCAAACCTACTCACCTTCCTGTTCCTCTGCACCCAACCTACCGAAACATGAGTTAGATGAGTTAAACGAAGACGATCGGTGGCTATCCCGCACTGGAAGGGTTTCGTAAACTGCTACAACAAAAAATAATTTTGTTTTAGAAGTAAATGAGCGATTTGTTAAAGCTTTTCGACTTTTTTCTTCGAAATAGATGCGTCATTCCTGGGACGAGAGATTAGCCCAAATAGTGATAATATGATCCAAATTAGCTAAAGCATTTCAGTATACGTAAATAAATTTACATCTATGAACATACTATACATGTTTATACTTACTTATAGGACTTATAGCAGTAGGACCTGGGTTTGATTTAAGGATGAAGATTTACAAGGTTTGCTCTTTAACTATGGTGAAAAAGAAAATTGCTACCACGTCACGGGGGATTCGGTAGCCGAATTCTACACGATCATTTCACATATATTCACACACGCGTTCAGTCGTTGTGCAGACGAAGTGTCATTGGTAGATATTTTTCGTATATCACCAACACAATCTCAGTTTTTTGTCAACACATCCTAAGTGCCGTCAGTCCATCAGCTGATTCTGTCGAATTCGCACGAAGCCGAATAACGGTATGTTAATGAGCACAGCTCACCATGGGTTTGATTCCAACTGTGAAATAAAACATGGGAAAGAGAGAAACAGATGTTTATGATAGCAAGTGCCCCTCGGAAGCTAATAACCGCCATGAAAAAAACCCAAAATATTTTCGTAAGCACGTGGTGGCACTGCGCAAGATATACATTTTCGTAGCGGGTTGAAATTTTTGACATTTACTTGCAGAGTGTATTGAAATTTAGGGGCTTTGAAATTCGCTTTCTATAGCTTTAAAATCCAAGTACATATAAAACTCTGTAAACTCGAAAAATTACATCAATAAAAAATAGGACTACGTGATTGAGCAAGAAGAAACACCCGACAAACTAGCAAAACTCGGTCTTATCACTAACCTTTTTGAAGCAGAGTAGTACAACAACAAAAAATGTCATGAATGCACTTACATATGTATATCCACGTGTGGGAATTATCGAATTTTTTATAAAATAGTCGATTTGCACTAAACACATAGGCATACGTGCAACTTTAGAGTTCAGTCAGACAGCCAACTGCTGTTTCTAATTCGATGTGTTAATAAATATTTCAACAATTTAAAGCATGGCGATTTTGCTCATGGAATTCTAATGATTTATACGTACATACATACATACATACATAGAAATTCCTAATAAATAGTTGGAAATTTTCATATAGTATTTTTCTCTTGCTTTTTGGAATTTGTTAAATTTTTGTGAATTTGTACAATGTTTGGACCTTTGTGTTAAGTAGGTTTTGTTGTAGAATGCGACATACTTTTATAAAAATATAAAAAGAAAACATTAAATACAACAAAAAAAGTTAAACCTGGTAAATTGTCGCGCTACTATTATTTTGAACATCGGTATATGTACATATGTATCGCCTGTGTTCGAAAACCGAAATTCTTTGACCCGTCTGGTTATGACCCGTTGAAGCTTTATGTTACTAACAGGTGCACGTGTATGTATGTACATATGTATGTACAGCTGCTTACATGCATACATATGTATGTATGTATAAAGTTTTTTAAAGAAGTTACTTTGCCTTCTAATTTATTTTTACTATAGTTTCAGACTTTGGCTACTTTCACAGTTAGTTTTTCTGTGTGAATAAAAGCGCACGAAGACTTGTTAGTAAGTAATTGAAACCCATCTTCAACAAAACATACCCACACATACGTACATACCAACACACACACACACACACATCTTACATACGCCTATATACTTGCACAATGGTGTGTAACAGTGTTGGCATGAAATGCAGTTCTTTCAATTTCTTATATTTTTCCTGTGTTGAGTTGAGATTATTGTTATTAAAATATCTTTTATGACTACAAGCCACAACCAGATTGTGCAGAAGTGGAACAAACAACAAATTTCACTTGTGTGTATGTGCATATGTTTGTATGTAAGCAGTACAATGCTCAGTGTCTGTCAGTTGCTGTGTCTCGCATTTCCGTGGCGCAACACGCTCGAAGCACAAAATAAAAGAAGGAAACTTATCTTTACGAAATACTCGTATACAGGCCGTAAGGATGCAAAAGAAGCCAACCAGCCAGCCAAACAAGCCTTCTTTTCCCACAAACCCAATAGCTCTTCTCATCCCTGCCGGTAGGCCGCAGCTGTTGTGCTGTGTTGTCTGTATAAATCGTTCGGAAAATTACACTACAACAAAGCATAGAATTGTTAGTGTGGCATATTACGCAGCTTGCAACAGCACAATATACGGAGTAACGGCACAATGTCGGGATCAGCGTGGCTTGGAAGTTGTCTTTCCTGCCACCAACTTCCGTTAGTTAATTTGTGATTTTTCAACGTTGATATTTTTTGCTTTCACGAATTGTTTTGTTATTAACCCAAGCGGTCAAGAGGCAGCAATTTGAAGCTGAGTGCCCTATTTCATTCTACTACTTCATTCATTTAACAAAAACAAAAAATTGTAAAAATCAATGGGAATCTTTTGCTACTTGAAACTTGCATAATATTAAAGTGCTGCTATTCGAGTTTACCTACAATGAATCTCGAGACGACATCCCTTCACTAAGGGATAGCGTCAAACGCGAACAGACTTGATAATATTCAATTATATAGTATAATCAGCCTACCATTACTATATAAAAATTTGTCACAACCTACTCGAATCTGCCTTCTTTAATACATACGTATGTAAGTACATATATATGTGTATGTAGCTGAGGTGACAGTCCCAGTTCAAGATGAGATTGGCCTTCAAGGGTAAATACAAATTTAAGACAAAATAGTAAATAACGCTGCGTAATATTATATTAGAGCTTGGCATATCGCTACCTAATGATTTGAAGAAAAAAAAAACATTATACAGTGGTGGCCTTATAATTAGAAACGATGTGCTAAGAAAAATAAAATCACTGTGCATATTTTTGGAAGACGTGCACTGTGAATTATGAGCACCGTTATTCTTAGAATAGGCGATGAACATTGTAGTTAGAAAAGCACGTTGATATTTGATGGTTGATTCCTGAAAAAAATCACATTGTTTCTCTGATTGTGTTTCTTGGCTGGCCACAAAATTTTCTATATTTATCTTGGAGTTAGTGTTAAAGTAAGTATACTGAAAAAATCCATAGATTAGCTTTTCTAATTTTAGTTCATCTCAATTGTTAGAATGGGTAAGAAAAAGTCATGCTCCCCGAAATTGAGGGAGCTAATTGTACAGTGTTACAAAAAGGAAAAAATTTCAATGTCGGCTATCGTACAAAGGTTTAGCTGCTCCAAAAAAATGGTATTCGGAGCAATTCATTTGTACAAAAAAACGAGGAACTTTGCAACCCCAGCCAGGAAGCCTAGACCTCGAAAAACAACTCCAGCGGATGATAGGCATATTTGTAGGACCAGCAAGAGCAACCCTTTTATGTCTTTGCATGATATAAAAGCCGAAGGTGCAGAGCAATTAAACGTAGAAGTCTCCGCTCGGCCGATAAGAAGGCGTTTACAAGAGGCGGGACTACGTGGGTGCATCGCACAAAAAAAACCGCATGTGTCAAAACAAAAATATTATGAAGTGGTTACGATTTGCTAAGGAAATGCTCAAACAAAATTCAAGATTCTGGAATAGAGTTCTCTGGAGTGACGAATCGAAATTTAATTTATTCCAATATGATGGAAAAACATATGTAAGGCGTCCTCCAGGCAAAGCTTTGAACCCCAGGTATACTGTGAAAACAGTGAAACACGGTGGCGGATCTATTATGGTCTGGGGTGTATTTTCTTGGCGTGGCGTGGGCCCAATTGTACGCATTGACGGAATCATGGACCAACATCAATATAAAAGCATTCTGGAAAATGTAATGGAACCATATTCCTTTGAGAACATGCCGGTTCACTACATTTTCCAGCATGACAATGATCTAAAGCACACTTCACGGCTAGTAAAGCGTTGGCTTTTGGATCAAAATATTGATGTTTTGGACTGGCCACCGTAAAATCCTGATCTCAACCCAGTTGAGAACTTATGGACAATTGTGAAACGAGATCTCAAGGACAAAAGTCCGAGAAATAATAATGAATTGTTTCAATTGGTGCTGCGAATTGTTTTTGTATTATTTCTAATTAAAAAAAAATGCTGTGGCGAAATAAATTTTAAAATTGTATTAGTAAAATCAAATGCTGCTATCTCGTTTCTAATTATAAGGCCACCACTGTATACATATACATATATATGTTATACATACTTACAAATAGTCAATGAAGTATACTATTTATATGCCACTTTCAAAAGTTTATAAAGAAAATCAAGTGCAGTCAAACAATTCATTCAATTTTTCAGAAATTGGATACTACTGAATGGAAGAGAGCATACTGAACTAAACTACCAGCGTAGCACACCTGTGGCTGCATCATTATTCGAGCTTATCACAAGAAAAAATCGAAAAGCATATCTAATCAGTTTTTATGTTGCTCTAAAATTTTATGAAATGCTATCGCTGATATGATTTTAAAATTGCTTTCAACCAATTCTATCACTTGTCATATTTCCACACATTGTAGGCGTGAAAAAACACACACCCATACATACGCACATACCCACATGCATATGTGCAGAGTAAATATGTGTATGTATGTATGTATGTAGTCTTTTACACACAGCGATGTTAAATGTTCTGTTACGGCATCAAATTGCACTATCTTACAGATAATATTTCAGAGTTAAATGGAAACGATAATTAATGCACCGTTATCTAAAACAACCAACAATAAAGCAAAAGCAACACTGGCGAGACGTGCGCATCTATTCAGTCAAGTATTGATTTCGAGTGAACGGTTCACGATAATAAACTTTGAAGTTAGAATTAGAGCGAGCGGGTGTGGCAATCGTCTATTGATCGATAGATCCCCCAAAACAATCCTTATCTTATCGCAATGGAATTGCAGTGTAAAAAATGCAGGCAATGAAGATATTTCTACGGGAGATAGGGAAAAGTGCTACCACAACATTTTTCCTCTACATAAGTTTTGTAATTATGGCAGCCAGATATGACTGTTAAGCTCAAAGTAGAGGTGCCATACCATAACCTTACCCATAGTATTAACCATAACAATATTTATGTCATTAATTATTGGTGTGATAGGCATAAACAGCTGATATTTACATAGACTATCACATATTTGTGCAGTTCGATGTACAGAAACTAAAGAAAAGATAACAACATGGATACCACAACGCATGCCACCTCTAATCGATTATAGTGCTGCCCATATGCTGGTTCGATCAACAAACTTATAGCGTCGTAACAATATGGTATACACAAGGATGATAGATTACAAGGTTATTAGAATAGATTGCGTTTCCAGCTAACGTAAACCTGGCTGGCTGAAAGCCATCACATAGACCTATTGGTTCTTAGTGGTGCCAGATGGAGTTTGGCCTTTACGTTTCATTGTAGTATACTTCTTGTTAAATGCCTGCGACCTTTGCGAACCTAAGTAACTCCTGAAGCTCAAACCCCGAGAGCCATAACTTCTCCTAGGCATTTCGTTCGGGTACTAGCCAACGAAGGGCAAGAACATAGGCGTTCTAGAGTTTCCCTCCCTTCTATTGAAGTTCATTGCAAAATCTGCAGTTATCGTTGTTAGTGATTTTCATCTTGTATACTTGAGCCGCTAGCAAGTTGTGGCCTGTCAGTATACATTCGATAGTTCTGCTTTCCTTTCTAGACAGGGCTAGTACGATCCTGGCGTATTTACACATCTGCATTCTGTTTACACATGATTTTCGCGGCAAGGTTGCTTCACCTCCTGTCCAAAACCAAACATTGAAGAAGTGGTATAAGCGTTCTTCACCTTCGATAGGAACCAGTCAGCAACACATAAGAGACGATGATCCTTCTGAACCAGTCGATGAAATCCATAGTTTGATATAGGGAACTGAAGATGTCCGCACTTGAAGAGACTACTTGGATCAGTGATTTCAGTTTAGCATAAACATTTGGACATGGAAAGTGTATGCAAAATAGGTGCCATCTTTGCTCATCTTTAACAACAAACGCAATACTCCGACTTCAAAATATAAAACATGAATTAATCACAGCTCACTGCAGACCAAGGAACGAGCGAGACTGTGGACTTCTCATGAAGAATCGAAGCCGAAGAATGACAAGGTGGCCTCGACAGTCCGTTCTAAGTAACCGGAACGACCCATACATGTACGGTTTATGCTGTTACAACAACAACAACAATGCCAAGGTGGTTCTGTTGGTTAACAACAGCGACAATTTTGGGAGATCCGCCATCGACATCGATTAACTTGAAAATTCCAAACCGATCACACCGGATAAAAAAGTTCTTTCACACTAGAAGAGTACTCCAGATTATACAAGTCTGTGGTCCTTTTGTCCAGCATATTCTCCAAGCTATTTCATGTTTTTAAATATGAAGAAAGGATGATAAGAAATTTGGGTCGAAAGAAAAGCCATCAATGAATGAATTTTGAGGTATCTAGAAATTGTTTAATATGGACGTCATCAAAAAAATGGAAAAATATTCGACGAAGAGAACTGAGTTAAAAGATATATATTTTGAAAAATAAGAAGTTATTTAGCCGCATGGCCATATTTTAATTTGTAGAAACTGATTGACCGACTCCGCCATTTTATTTTATTTGTTCCTTATAAAACGCAGAATTTTGATTCATTCGTCTTTTCCTATAATACAGATTTTCAATTCTTTTGATTTAATTTTTATGAAAGAAATAATAAAATAGAAACGGGTAACACTTTAGGAAATTTACAACAAAGCTCTTGTCTCTACTTCAATTAAAATCAAATAAAGAAGATCTAGTACTTACTCTGCAAAGTATTAAAGTAAACAAGAAATTGCAAAACTATTTTACGTAGTCCGTATTTCGGCAATTGTTTATAAAATTCTCACACCTGCCAGATTTTTTATTATAAACAAAAAGTAATTTGGAGGGAAGAAATTATAAACAGTTCACAAGTTTGCATCACCTCTGCCGTCTTTCAGAATTCGCCAATAGAAAATATCCGAAATGGGCTGCTTGGCTTCAGCGGAAGGTGTTGCGTCGTTAAATATACAGAAATGGCCCGAAGCATAGGGGTGGGTACTATGAAAGAACCAAACGCAAGAATAAGCAGCTTTAAATAAAATCCAAAAACAAATCGCACATCCGCCCACGCATATCAAAAAAAACACAAATAGAAATAAAACAAAATATAAGCAAAACAAGGAGGGAAGGGTGTTGCGACGAGACACTTTGCATTATTTGCAGGCGCTGTTGTGGGTAAGCGTAGGCAAAACAACTGTGCGGTATGCACAGCTGCGTGCGCTGATCTGCTGTATTTCATCGTTCAGAGCGATTGCAATGACGCGCGCAGCCGTTTACGTGTATTTTTGCTGCATTTGAATTTGTTTTCGTATTGAAAACGAACTCGCGTCCCAACTGTAGCAGACTGGCACCGGTCCGAACCGCGGCCAACAACATACTAGCGCTTTCGCGTCCCACCACTGGCAGCATAGGCAGCAGTTTTCCAAGTCTGTTTTATATTACTTGGCGGTAAATTTAATAACAATATACACATGGACAAGTATGCATGTATGTATGTATATATATACGAATATGCATATATTTCTTTTATGAGTATAAACAATGATTGGTGCACCGATTTCTTGGACTGCTGTGAGTGCCTCTGCCGTAGCCGCTGCCAACCGCGCCATCGGCAGCGCTGCGGCAGTTTGAACAACATTTCTCTCCCACTTAAAAATGATTTCATTCTCGTAAAATATTGTTGCACAAAATAAATTAGAGATTTAACAGCCAAACTCACACACAAACTTAAACGAATGATTACTACGAAATTTTAATTTTATTCTTTTTCGCCCCCGAATTCGCTTCTCATGAGGGTCACTGCTTATGGTTTCCAGTTTAGATATTCGCTTTCAAGTTTTTTTTTTCGTATTTTCAATTTTTATCTATTTATATTTTTTTATTTATTTGTGTTTTTATTCCCTCGCCTTTTCAGAAATTAATTTTACTTTCAGCATCGATTATTATGCGGCACACACCACATTTGACTCGAGCATGCGGTAAAAAAGGCTACCAGCCTTTTGATTATATTCTTGTTATACAGTTAGATTCATATGAGCGTAAACTTGGCACTACACTTGTGCGCGTAGTAAGATTTATTTATCGTGCTAATTTAGAGTCGCTAAATTCAACAGACTGGGCGCAATTTGAAACATCTTTTAATCAATCTCCCTTGAACGCGTTTAAGCATTTAAATAAAAATAAAGAAATAGTGGCGAAATTTGGGTTTCTTCATAAAAAATATCTTCGAGGGTCGTTAGAAAAGTCCGTGCAAAGCCAGAGAGGTAGCACTACTGGCGCGTATCGAGGTTATGTTTAGTTAGTAGCAGCTCTTGTAAGATCACACACCAGCCAGATCGGTATATTTCTTTGTGTTTGGCATTTGTTTGAAGCGAGGAACTCGAGTGACTTTCCTTTTCCATCACGACAACATACGAGCTCACACCTAAGCAGATGTGGTCGCAAAAACAGTGTAAATAGGGTTCCAATTCGTTTCACAGCTGCCCTATTCTCCAGACTTGGCTCCCTCAGATCTCTCGGATCGCTATTTGTTCCCGAATTTGAAGAAATGGCCGGCGAATGATACGAATGGCTATATTTCAGACCTGGACAACTGGAACAGCGTTGGACGAAGTGGATAAGCCTAAAAAAGAATATGTCGAAAAATAAAAAAGGTTTACTCCAAACAATTAAGTAGTTGTTATTTTTGCACGGACTTTGGACAAACGACTCTCGTATTATGGTGTTTATTGATCAAAGTTGAGAAGTTAATAAAATATTTTAAAAATTTGCTTTAAAAACAGGGCCACCCAGCTCTATGTTTAGAGACAAAAAAAAAATCGATTTAGATGAGTGACTTCAAGAGATTTAAGGATATGTTTGCAGATATGGCTTTGGTGTCAATTAATCTTCACCAGTAGACGCAGCCCATTCAGTTTAATTCGTAAAGCAAACCACGACCTCAAATTATTGGTTTCTGATAGCGCTTGCCCCTCGGCAAGCAATGGGAAGCCTACGAGCGTATTTCTGCCATGAAAAAGCTTCTTATAAAAAATATCTACCACTCGGAGTTTGCATAAAACTGTAGGACCGCCCATTTGTATAACAACATCAAGACACACGCCACAAATAGAAATATGTAGTTGCAATAAATTGGCAAACTCTTATTAGATTACAACAAGTCATTGCTACTTTCATTTGTTAGCATGACAATAAGAAAAGTAATTGTACGCAAAAAAAATATTTCAAGATGTTGCAAATAATTATTGACACACAATTTGTAAGTTCTTCAAAATAGTCAACAAAGCACTCTGGGATTCAGCTGAATTCAAAGGGGGCAGAATTCAAAAGGAGCTGAATAAAATCAAGGGCAGAAAAAGTGAGTAGAGCAGCTCTAATGCAGATATTCAACATGTTGACATGGTGGAGTACCCATCAAATTAGAAATACTGTAAGAGTGTGTACTTGTATTTAGCTGTAGGAATATGGTATTTCATGAAACGTTCGAGTTTGTTGAGATTTTATGTCGAGAAAACCCGCAAAATTTCGAATATTGTGGACAGCTAACCGCGCGTTTTCGCGCTCAGATTTACTGAAGCAAGTACATACATCACACGGCTCCTTCAATGTAAAAGTATTAAAAGTATATTTTACAATATGTGAAATTATACTATAATAATGAAATAATGCATTACAAATTAAATTTTTTTTATTGGTATTGGCATTTTTTGACACAAAAAAGCCTTTCGCCTTGATTGCACCTTTTCCTATTCAGTAGAGAAAACGCGGTTGTACTGTTTGACCATTTTATGACAGTTTGTTTTCGATACTCATGGAACTCAAATAGTTAAGCTAATTATTATAAATTAGATTTAAATGTAAACTAATATTACGTAAAGATTGGCTCTAAATTTAATGATTTTTGTTTAGGCCTTAAGGCATAGAATACCATCATAGAGTAGCATCTTGTGAAACATGAAAAAAAAACGAAAAATAAGCACATTGATTTGAAGCAAACGTGGCAATGCGTCTTTTAATTTTACCCGTTTTTATAATCTCAAGCCCAATCGACTTTTCTACATACGTAGATAAAAATCTGGGTCTTCGAAAACAAAACAAATAGACCATCTCTTCAGACCAGCATTAGACGCTACAAAAATGTTACAAAAATAAGCTAGGATAATAAGTAACAAAAGACACTGGGAAAGCAGACAACTACGGGGAGTGTTTCCCGTTACCTGAACGGCCCCGATTTATATCTTACCAAAGACTGTCACCTCATTCTGTTACAAAAACGAACTGCTTTTTAAGGGAGATTAGGCATATAGTTTGAGAAAATAATTCAAGCAAGGCTTTGCTACTAATGACCAAGCGTTCGATCGCTATCAATTCCGAACAAATGTGTCTACTTAGCGCAAGGCAAATTAAATATATTTTATAATCGTATTTTAAAAAGTTTTTTATAAAAAATAATTAAAGTAAAGAGATGCTACATTTTTAAATAATATAAAGTGTTTGTGAAAGTAAAACAATTGAGATTAGTTTGCTGTTTATCTTAAAAGGCAAATGACGTTGTGCGGCAGCTAAAGGTGGATGTATTTGGAGAGGAGACGAATCCAACTTACCACCAAAATCGGTTTTTCTCATGTCAAAGTTTCCTCTACTTTTCAGTTATATTTGAGCGTAGTTTGTCTATTTATTTATTTATTTTTACCAACGCCTTTATCAGAAAATCGCAACGCGAACGCGCAAATACGTAGACGTAAGTATTTTTTTAAAACAAACTATCGCAATCCTTAAAATAGAAAAAACGCAATAATACTACATATTTATTCTACAACATTATTGCCTACAAACATATGGGCAAACATTCATGCCAACACATGTATGTAGCCATGTTGCAGGTATTTACATACATAAGTATGTATGCATCGCTCGCAAATCGACCCACACTTGTCAAGTCAAACTGGCCTACTCACAAACCACATAAAAAATACAAATAAAAATAAATAGAGAACAACCCAATATGAAGATAAGAAGAAACTGAAGCAAAACGAATAAAAATGTAAATAAATTTGAACTCAAGCGCTTAGCAGCTTGGGCGATTGTACGATCCATTGGCAGGCGAACAGGTCCGCACGCAAAAAAACAACCTGCTTCATACGATTATGTATTAGTTTTCTATTATTTTGCATTTTGAAGTTAAAAATAAAGTGGCACTAGGCGAGACACTGGCGTACTAGCTGGTCGATAAGTTACAAGTCCTAGAAGACATCGATGAGAACGCGAGCTAATTAGTAGAAAACAAGAAACGTCAGCGCGGCAGGGTTAAAAGAAATTTTAAGTTTGGCACGTGGGTGCTATCGATTGCTAGTGGTTAAATAATCATAAAACAGATGTCAGGATACTGAATATAAGCATTGAGAGCTAAAGGGCGAATGCAGTAACAGGCAGTTGGTAAGATGCAACAAAAACAACATACCCATTGTCTAGAGGGAAAACACCCTCGTGGAAAGTGAAATGTTGTTCTACGTTATAAATATACAAGCTGCAGGGGCACATGTACATAGGTATTGCCCGCAGGAGTGTAATATTTTGATAACAATACTCTTTAGCTGAATTAGCTTTTTTAGTGTAGATAGAGACAGGCAAACGAGCACGCAAAAGGAATGAAATCAAGCGAAATATAAACGCACCAGTCAACGAACTCTTAGTGCTTAGTGACAAGAAGATAGCATAAAATTTATTTTTGAATTCTGAGAATCGGTTTAGAATGTTTTGAGCGTATTAAATACAAGTTGCTACAAGTACCTCTCTAAAAACCTAGTAAATATTTAACGCAAAACAACTGAAAATTTTACTGCAGTATTAAAAATGAAATGTGTCTTTTGAAGAAGGCAGAGGATAATAAATTTGTATTTAGTACAAATTTATTTAAAAATATTAAAATATGAGCTTGCTAGATAAATAACGCTCATGGGAAGCGGATAATAGTAGTTCCACTACGCAATACCGGCAGAGTCCATTCTAATGCAGTGACCAAAGCAAATATATGAAGATACATATGTGAGTGGGTGCATAGGGGTATATTGTAGTACACATACAGACAAGTAGATATTTCAAGTGCACTTGCGCAAACACAAATCGAAAAGTGCAATTAAATGGAACGAAAAACGGTGGTAATGTGAAGTTGCACACAATAAAACAGGTAGGAACGCACGCAGACAGCCCCAAAATGGGGGTGTAACTTCGCCACAGGGATGCCATATAATTCAGAAATATGAATATTTAGGAAAAAGCACATCCTTGACACTAATTTAGGACTGAAAGGTGTTCTTATTGGGATTGACAGGGAAAAACTCACTATTTTACTATTGCAAAAATACTCAATGCTTGTTGCATAGCCAAAGTTCACATTATGTATATCGGTACTATAAAAACAAACCTTAAATTCAACCCCAAATGTAGCATGTGTGGGTATGGGTAAAACCAATAAGATGGAAAATACAACACGGTTTCGATGCAAGTTACAACAATTAAATGGATAAAAGCATTTCAGTAGTCGAAAACAATAAATATGTTGTACAAAACAGATATCGGCATAAAAAAGTGATATATAAAATTAATATGGCGATGTCCAAGACTTGCACGCAAAAGTGAGCTGGATCAAAAGTACCCATATTCCGTTAAACAATATATGTAGTTTTTATCAGTGTTTATAAAATTACAACTGCTGTAATCAAATCATTCTTATTGTTATACCTGGCAATGCTGTATATTTTGTTGTCTCGTCCTGTTTGCTCCCATTCGTTTTGCTTGTTTTGGCGATTCCGTTGTTATGTATTGTATCGTATCCTTCGAAACACACAATACGCACTTGTGATACAAAAATGCCGAAAAAATCTCGTCGGTTTGAGCGAAAGGGTGTAAGTGCCTCCAAGGGTCTGATTTTCAATTAGGATAGTAATACATTTAATTGAACTGGTCTTAACACAGCCAGTCCCGCTCAAAATTCCACCAATACTTTTTTTATTTCTTCATTCGCTATCAATGCACTACACTTCACAATTTTCTCAAATTTTCGATTGTCTCACCAAAAGCTGAATTTGCACAATTTGTAATCTTTCATTGCATGTAGACGCGATACCTTTTTTAACATAAATATTTCTTTTATCCTTTTCGTTGCGGCATAACTATGCGCTTCAAATATTTGTTTAAGCTTTTCTTAACTCATGTACTAAAATTCGGCATATTTAAGCCCAGAGTTAACTTACTGCTACATTGACACCTATTACACCCAATTTTCTATTTCCAATAGGATAAAACACTTTTCCCTCTTTATTTCACTTTGTCTGCCATTCGTAACGTATAGAAAAAAAATCAACGGATAACGGAACCGCGAACACAATGAGCACGAACAAATGCCATTTTACGAATAACAAGCGGCTACAAAATTGAAAACACAAATGCCAAACCAAGGCGAATTCAAACAAGGTGTTACTACTGGAGCAACAGATTTGTGTGCTTTGATTGCGGTTTGATATTTTCAAGGTCAAAATTACATATTTATATGTTATTGCTTTGCTTGTTTGTGCAAATTCTGATTGAAATTTTGACATTAAAAATACCAATTTGCAAAAACACAATACCTGTGGATGTTTTTGTTGATCTAGTGGCACCATCTTGTGAATTCGCCGTGTCCCAAAATAACCATGAGCGCCCTACAGTGTTGCATTATTCGGTACAACTTAAGTTTATGAACACTTCAAGGTATTAACTTAACTTAGAAATAATTTACTTAATTTAGGCCAACCTACCATGCCAGTAACACGTTTTTCTCGTTAGCCAATACTCAACTTAACATAGAAAAAGTAGATGGGTGTAGATTTTAGATTCCTAATAAAAGAGTTTAAGTGAAGCCGTGAGAAAATTATGCCGCCAAATCAAATATATTTGAAAATATAAAAATCCTAAAAGTGCCTCTGAGCAATTTTATACTTAAAATGTTATTATTATGTTTAAGTCTAACAATAATTTAGTACTTTAACTAAATATTAATTCCAAATTCACCTTTTTAATCTAACCATAATAATTTAATTATTCTTCTAGCCTGCAACTAATTAATTGACTTTCAAGCAATTTTCGACAGCTAATATTTTGGTGCATATGACAGCTAAACTTGGCGGTATTGAGCTAAAGTCTAAATCACAACAACGCAGTGGGCGTTTTTTAAATCAGCTATTGTCGGGAATTTTGTAAAACTTTTTTTAAATATTTAGCATGTTCTGCAAATCAGTGGAATTTACCTCTCCTATTTCATTTTTCTTAGCAAAAAGGCGTTGAATAAGATATTTATTGCTTTCAATAAAAACATTCAAAAATATTTTGCAAATCGCTGCAAATCACTGCGATTTGACTTTAATGGTTTCTCTGCGATAAAAGGATATATGAGAAGAGAGAAACACATACAAGAGGAAGTATATAAAATCGAAAATGGCTGCAACCAATACGAGAAATTATTTATTTATGCTTGGTAAATCTAGAAACACCTGATACAGACTACAACAAAAATACTTAATGATAATAATTCATACTTATCTCCATATGTAATTCGTCCAGTGACAATTTGAAAGTTTGTTTACAAGATGAAAATTCAAAAGCCGAAACGTTTGAAATTTGTATTAAATTCTTTCTATGTTCTATAAATCAGAGCATAAGAGGCATAAACCGTCCACGACAGTCGGTTCTACGTTACCGAAACGACCCGGCCAAGGACTGTCACTCCAGCAGCATTCTCCGTATGTAAGTATGGGGAATGTTTATGCTGCTACAACAACAACAACCAGACATAAACCGTTCAAACCAGCTCCAGAAAGAATAAATTATAACTTAGCATATTTTTTATGGAATGTAAAAATAAATTCTCTAGAAGAGGACAGGCATTACACCACAGGCGATATCGAAGATAAAGCAGAGTGAAGGTATACCTTTACTTAAACTAAACGTTATAGAAAACCCGTTAGCTGCCATTTAAAAGCGCAATTGGTTTTCATATTGGAATATTACAAGGGAAACAGGATTTGAAATTGTACCATAAAATATTGCTTTATACGAAATTGTAAACATTGATACAGCGATAAAATATGTACGCAGAAACTTGAGAAACTGTATTAAAACTCCTCCGGGGACAGCTTAAATATAAACTGCGTGTATGCGAGAAATGATTGTTAAAGTAATATTTTTTTAATTTACTCTATCCCTAGATCTCGAAGGAGCTAATATGGGTAGAAATTAAATTAAAATTTTGTGAATAGTGCTGTTTCAAATTAGAAATCGCGAAATTAACAAGTGAGAATTTAAATTTATTTTTTATTTGGGAACTTCCACCCATCAAAATTAGATGATTTAAAAACACATTTTTTATGTCGATAGGGAACAAATTAAGTCAATATTTGTATTTTATTATATAACATACATATTCCAAAACGTACATGAGTTTTTATTCATATCTTCCATTTCACTTCCCCATTTTTTACAAGCAACAAAAAAGTTGGCATCTATTAAAAATAGCTTAAAAAATAGATTTTATACACATCACAAGCAGCAAACATTTCTACGAAAGTATGGATATATATATATTCTTACATGTATTTGCAATAATGCACATGTAGCAGCCTAAAAAATATAATAGCCAATTTAATCCAAACGTTTTTGTGCACTAAAAATCCCACTATGAATTAATCCGCAGTTAAATCTCTCGAAACATTTTGTACGCTCAAATATAAAAATCATAGAGCAAAACCTTTTCTTAAAATCAATAAAACGGAAATGTTATACAGCGAAAGTAAATTTTAGAAAATGTCTAAATTAGATAAAAGTTTTGTAATTTTGTACGCAAATGATAGTTATTTAATAATAGTGTCTAAAGTATTTTTGTTCAAGGCGCTTTTCTGGTATACATTTATACACGTTGGACTGCCAACCTAAGTTCTCCCTTTGGAGCAAGTACCAAGCGTGTGTTATCGTACACCAATGGAATGGGCGTTTCTCGACATGGACTGAAACTGTAATGGCGCAGCAATGTCGCGAGACCAACCAGCATTTGCATTTCGGCGAATTTTTGCGCCAGACAATATCGCCTGCCTACTCCGAATGGTAGAAAAGCCATTGGGTGACGTCGCTGTACATTTTCTTTACTAAAGCGCTCTGGATCGAATTTGTTCGGTTCGGGGTAAAGCTCAGGATCACGATGAATTGCAGCTATAGGGATGACTAGATGATTATCTGTTCGCAGCATGAAAATAGAGTTCGGCACTTCGTAATCTTTGTTGGTATTTCGTAGCAAAAAGGCGTAGGGAGTGTGCTTCCGCAGAGTTTCTGAAATGAAAAGGACGGTTTGATGAAAATAGTGAAAAGCTATTGAAATGCAGATATTATAAGTTCCGGATGTTTACAGCAAAAATTTGTAAGATACTGTTTCTGAAAGTGCAAAAATCTGTCAAATTCACTTTACGGAGAAAGAATTTTTTTAAATAATTTGGCATAACGGCAATATGTTAACATAAACAGTTAGTGTTAGTTCAAAGCAACGTGGTATATAGTGACTCCACTTCAGACCGCGCTCAAAAGTGGTTGAGCTATAGGTACATAAAATACACTTTTTTCCAAACATTTAATTTTTCTGTTGATTTGGTGCTAGGCGCCCAAATATTTACGAGTTGCCGACCAATGTTCAAATTAATAAAAAAATGATATTTTAGGAAAGAAAATTTGTTTATATGCTTACCGTACAGACATTGTTTTAGCAAATTCATTTCTTCCAGTTTCGTCTTATCCATACCATTCTCATTTCCTTTGAGCACACCGCATATTTCTTCGCGTACCCGCCGCTGTAACTCTGGCTGTAGTGCTAGTTCGTACAAACAAAATGTCATCGCCGAGTTACAGGTCTCCAGCCCCATCAAGATAAAGGAAAAAGCCTGCGCTGCTATTTCTTCGTCACTCAAACGTCTTTTGGGGTTGCGATCTCGTTTTAGCTCAGCAAACATTTGGAAAAAACTGCTTCGGTTGTCTATTCGGCTCCACTCCAGTTCAAAGAGCTTCTGACGCACTAGCTTGAGAAAATAGTCGGTGGCAGCCTGCTCGTAGTTCTTGTAGCGCAATAAACGCGCTACGTTCGGGAAATACATAAGGAAATATAGACGAAATATATTGAAGTCTTTCAGGTAACTCCGTGCCATGCGGCGGAATTCCGTATCGGAGTTTAGAAATGTTTCGCCGCTTACACCGAAAGCCAATGTCGAAATGACATCAATGTTATAGCAATCCACTAGTTTATTTATGGGTATTATATTATGCGGCTCCGACTGTTTCACAGAGCGATGCATTGCGCTTGCAACCTTCTCCAAAGTGGGTAGCATCTGGATAATATTTTCCTCTACAAAAGTTGGACAAACAACACTGTTTAGACGTTCCCAGTCCGCGCCGTCTTGCTGCAGCAAATTCGCAGAAAGTGGATCATGCGGTGCATTACCGAACACGCCACGCTCCTTGAAGTAATTAGTATGCTCTACAAGCACATTTGCTGCCAACTCCAAATCTAATACTAAAACCATGGGTTTTAAATAAGCATAACAGCCTATGAAGGGCGCTTGACCTTTGTACTTTTCGTAGAGTTGCTCTAGAACTGAGCTAATGTGACGCTTGCCTCCAACGCCTCCTAAATTACCCACCAAAAATTTTGGTTTTTCATGTAATATACCACGCCGCTTCCAATGCGATAGACTCGTTTTGATGATCAAATAAAAAATGGAGGCAACACTTAGTGCGGTGTAGAGTAAGCGCTGAAGCAAATCCATTTTGGCAATATATACCCTTCAGGTCTTCTATATAGCTGATTAATAAATACTTAGCTAATCCTTTAATAGCTAGAAAATTTTTACATGTCTTTTTTAAGAATACGGGTTATCTCAGCGACGCCCAATCAGGTGTGATCAGCAAGCCCGTAGGGTTGTGTAGCGACTACAAGTGCTTATCGCAGGCATTTCTTACAATTTTCTGTTTTCTAATCAATGGATGAGACGTTATCGGTAGCAGATATGCATAGGCGCTAAATGTTAATCAAATTAGAGGTCTGATAAGTCATATATACATATAAACAAATGATGAAAATATGCAAATATTACATTATGTTGATAGTTCCTTCCAAATTCAAAAGTCAAAAAAGGTGTACTCGTAAATTGTTGCATGATTTTATTTAAATTTTATGTTTAGCACATTTTTATTGAAAGCGTTCGATTTTTATTAAATATATGTTTCAACAGTCAAAAACTCTGTTATCAGATTGTAATACTTAATAGATCAATAATACAAATATACGTGTGTATGCATGTATATATTGCACAGGTATTTTCATGTTTTGGCATCTTTTCATTTAAGTTGGGGTAAACAAATATTATAGAAGGAACTATCAACAAACTCCGAAGTGTGCTGCCAACGTATGCAGCCGTGGTCAACTAGTTCTTGCACAGATTTTGGAACGCCGACAAAGTGGGGGTTCTAAAAGAGAAAGAACAAGAATAATAATAAGGAAAATCACTGTATTTGTATAAGACATATGTAATTTAAAATTTAAAATATTCGTACATTTTTACTAACCGAGCTCTCGCAACTGAATATAATAAAATAAATTTGCAATAACTACAGTAGTTCGACGAAAGCGTTTTCGACTTTGCCCGCAATAGCAATTATTACAGCAGCTTCATTTAGACTACAATTATTCACGTATTTTTACACATGAATTGCTGCGTCGACCTGCGCTGCTCACGTTTTTATACAATTAAAATGGAATGGTGGCAACCATACAGCGATCGCCACCACCTGTTAACTAGTTGCGGGCCATTAATTTTTTGTTATTAAACATCTTAAAAGCAAGTTGCGATGGCAAATTGTTTGCATAATACAAATTAACCAAAAACGACACCATCCTCCCGTCCCTCTGCATACCCTCTGTAATATTTATATATTATTTAAAATTATCTTCTTATACTCACGATGACTAGTAAATAAACTTGATTTCCGCTAATGTGAAGGCCTGCGATGCCTTTAGACGCTTCTTTTCTATCGCCACACATCATAACAAGTCCACCATAATCTTCAAAATACTTCTTCAGAATACTGGCGTATTTCTTCAAATTATCATGGTGTGCAATGTGAATGATTTTGCAAACAACATCGTACAGTGTATCCAAAGTGTAGAATACTTCAATTGCTCCTATAGAATCGTGGGAGCCAACAAACTCCTTGTCTCTATAACCAATCTGCACAATCGTTTGCTGTATTTCGTTAATGGATGGCACTGTTGCATCACAATCACTTGAACCGCGTTTGTTAACGATCCAAGAACTGACAGACTGCAGCGTGCGATAGGCACATCCCCAGCCATTGTCCTTGAAACCGTCACAACTATCATGAAAATATAGCCAATCTCCTTTTGTATAAAAAGTATAACTTCTGCAGTCTGCTTCGGGAGCTTTTGACGATGGTGACAAGTATCTGTGCACGTTGGAAAGTAGTGGGTATGGGTAGCACTTGCGTGACAGCTGGTTAGTTGGTACAGTGCCTTCTTCCATATCTATTTCGACTTTGTATAGCTTGCTTAATCAATTATAAAATCACTCAAATGCTTTATTCCTTCGTTAAACCATGTCTGTGCTAAGAAATTTTCATAGCTAACACGACTACATAACACGTTGCCTTGTTTTATCTATATGAAAGTGAAATATTTACTTTATTTGTAATAAACCGCGTCACTATCCAAGAACACAAATAATAACACAATAAAGTTTTTCTGCGCCTCACCGACACAGGTAAGCGTTTTGATTGCTTTTTCTCCCTGTTGCTTTTCCGTGTCTTTTGTCGCAGCTGTAACGTGAAGTGAGCTGCAATTGCGGGAAAACAACTGTGCCATTTAGTTGCCACTCGGATAAAAAGTGCATTTTTTGGGCATTAATTAAAGTACGTTCACATATGCAGTAATTATAAATAAATCCACAAAACTAATCTACCCGTTCACATACGGAAGATTACCTCCAAAATTAACAATCAGCTGTCAATACTGCTTGGAAAGGGGTTTCTTCATAGAAAGTGCTTTGGTGGAATATTTTGGTTTCAAAAAATTATGGCAGCAATACGCACTCGAAATTCGGTATTATATTTTATAATAAATAATAAGAGAACAAAGCGTTTGTGCACGCACGCTTTTTTCTATTGTACAAATGCATAGTTACGTTTTACGTACAAACGTTTTATTAGAATTGTGTCTACAAACCTGTGACTCTGCCGGCATCCACTTTATTTAGTTTTTACTTTGACGTTTCTCTATAAATTCGAAAATATAATAATCTATTACACAGAAAACACAGGTTTGTGCGTAAAGAAGTATGGTATTAATCTAGGACTATTTTATAATCTCAGATTTCGGGAGGGAAATTCTGTATGGGTATTCTCGGTTTTTAATTACGGATTGAGGTGTAAGTACGAAAAAGTAGATAATCTACTTATATGTGAACGTATTACAAGAAACATATTTTATTTTTATATTGCAACGCTATCTTAACTCTCCTGTTTTTGAGCACATAAGAAACAAACATACTTTTTTTCAAAACTGTTCGGGCCTTGATTCTATTTGCAATGATAATGCACTCGCTAATTTTATTTTCTTTAAATGAAGCCAATTTTACTTTTTGAATACAAGTAATAATTTTTATACTACGCTTATACATTGGAAGTAGGTTTTTTTCAATGCCAAACGTGGACAACCCTGGCGCTTTGTTGATCTACAGCATTAATCCTTCGTTGGGCACCCGGGACTCTTACGACACAGCGAGTTCGGAGGGCGCAAACGATTTCTCTATCATTCTTGAATATGAGTCCATTAGTACACAAACAAAAAGAAAGGGAAAGTACTTGTGTGTGAAGAAGAAACTGGTATAACTCACTGTAATATAGTGGAAAGGGTAATTTCCTTGTAATTTTAGTGGAAAGGGTAATTTATTTGTGATATTAGGGTAATTTATATGTGACATATCTGAAAAATGTATAAAGCACGATGTTATTTAAAGGAGAAGTACAACTTTATACGGAAATAAGCTCTTACCTCCATTTTAAATACGTAAAAAATTCACATGAAATGCGCTGTTAAAAAGGTGTGTGCTTGAATACTGATGAGCTAACTGCCTAAAAACTTGCCCGTGCAAATCTCCATTCCTTCAAATTACTTATACGCCCAGTGGCACATACATACATACATAGTTCAATTCGTTCTCAAGATGTTTTTTCATGCTTACGACCGCAGTCTTGCTAAGAAATTATATTTCAGTCTAAAAAATATACATACATACGTAAACTATAAATAACGTAATTTAGAAATTTGTAACATGTCCTATGAAGTACACATTTTCGTTATCTTTGATTGCAAACACAAAGGGATGATCGGCAACAAACCGGTATATGTGCTGCGTTAATTTAGCTGACAACGGCACAAACTTGAGATCTGTAAGTAAGAGTTGTTAGCATTAATTAAAGCTTCATATGTATATGGATTATCTGCTCATAATATATATGTATATATACGGTGGAATACATATGTAATTGACATATAAATCCTTTCTGAGGTAATTGGCTGAGCTTCACCTCCAACTCCCAACTCGTGTTGTTGTTGTTGTATCAGCATAAACATTCCCCATACATGTAGGGGGAATGTCGCGAGAGTACCAAGCCTTTGGCTGGATAGAAATCCGGGTTATTCCGGTAACGTAAAACCGACTTTTGGCGTGCGTATTGATGTTACCTTTCAAATGGAGGGACCTGCAATTTTATGCCACCCTTAAACGGCATGACATTTTATATTATCGGTAGGCGTTTAACCCTGAACTAACTCTAACTTTGACAACATAAAAAGAAGATATTATCTCTAATTGGATTCTAAAATTGGCAATTGTTAACGCTTTTCAGAATGGGCAGCTTAGTAACCGCAGCTGTTACTGTGTCACTATCAATGAGACGGTAATAAGACCTCACAAAACTACTCGACAATCACCGTGGTATCCATGCCACATATGCCATGGAGTGCCACACATCTTTCAACCAGATGGTACAGCAACAACAACAGAGGAGGTGATCCCGTTCTAGTTAGACGAAGGCCTTCTACTCTAGATAGACAATTCCTCAAAATTTCAGAGGAGCATAATATAGGAGGGTTGCTTGTTATATTTTCTTCCTTATGGCCACCGTAGCCGAAGAAGAAGACGTAATTTCGAAATTCCGTGAAACACCAAAACGAAGAAATTTTATTCTAATAGCGGTCGGCAGGCAATGCCAAACCTCCGAGTGTATTTCTGCCATGAAAAACCTTCTCATAAGAAATATTTGCCATTCGGAGCCGGTTTAAAATTGTAAGTTCTTCCACTTGTGGAACAACAGCAAGACGCGCACCACAAATACCTAAGCATCCTTCAATTCACGGTATGTGACATGACGATCCTGTTCAATAGTTTCGCGCACAGCATCGATATTTTGTGGCAAAACAACTGATTTTGGACGACCTTACCGGAATTCGTGGAAACTGAATTACTGAAAGGTCTAAAGCCAGAAATATAAATAGCAAACCTCGTATATAGGAATCAGAGATCTTTTAAAGCTTCTACTGAGCTAAAATTGGTACGTACATACCGATCGACGGGGGCAAATAATTCTGAGCAAAAAATTATATTTACTAAAAGCTATTAAATAGATACAATAATTCTTATTAAAATTCCATAAGAAGCTCAAAATTTGTGGCAGGGAAAATATTCATAATATCATGCAAGACAAAACGCGAAGAGCGCATTATAATTTTTCAATGTATACTTTCAGGGGGGCTAGTTTGGAAAGCAATGTAATTACAGAACAGTTTGAGCAACATGTGGCGAGGAGCAGGACGCTTGTCTTTTATATATTAGAAGTTTATTTCAATGAATGTTATGTGAATTTACTTACATGTGGCCGCCGCCGCTTCTGTGCCCGATTCGTTAACCTCAATAAAGGCTTTGTGCTTGGCTTCAGAAATAGCCAGATTATCTTTCTTCGCCAGCATGCTGCTGAAATCTGCTTTATCACTGAACATAGTGGATACACCCAGCTAGAGGAAAAGAATTTAATAAAATAATTTAACCTTTGACCGCCTCTGAAGTGGCTTCACCTGCTCCAAAACTGGTTTCAGCGAAAGATTCAATTCAAATTTGAACTTCGGCAACTGCACAACAACTTCTTCAAGACTCATAGCGGCTAACAACTGTATCAGATCTATATTTTTTAATTTCTCCTCCAAAGACGCTAGTCCATCGACGGCATTCGGCAGCACTACCAACATCGAAACATCTGTATCGGCATATTTCATTTCAATAGCCGTTGCATCGAGCTCCTTATATTCGGCGTATAAAAATTGATCTGATTGCTTCATCATTTCTACTTTCACCTTTTGTGCCACACCTACGAAAAAGTCCTGCGTCGATGTGGAATCATTTTCGAACTGATTCACCCATTTAGCTTTGAGGTAGAGCGCATTCACCAGCACTACAGCCGTATTGACATCCAAGCTGTTGGCGCTGACCAGATGTTGAATTCTATTGTCCGTTTGTTCTTCAACCCATGAATTAATTTTCTCTGCTGCTAAATCAGCTTCAGCAAAGTGTACATTTTCGGCTCTGGAATGTAGTTGACTTTCGGCTATTTCATTAAAATTTGATGATAATTGAAAGCGTTGGTCCAAATAAATGCGATTGGCGAGCCGGAATGTGGCAGTTCCCCGACTTTCTGATTTTGTCCTTTCGAAGAGTTTGGCAAATTTTGGAGCGATGCTTTCTTTGTCACCCCGAGGGAGTTGTAGAATCGATGCCAATTCTTCAGCTGTCTGACCTTCCGCACCGAGATAGGCCAAAGCTAAACAGGTTTCTATTGACACCGGCGAAACGATGACATTCTCTTTTGGCCGTTCACTAACAATGGCTTGGAAGAGCTGCGTTGCAAACGGGCTGCTGCTCGCGATGGGTGTAGCAGTGGCCATGATGGCGATGAAAAGTACAAAAAATCGGACTGAAAATGTGGAAAATGTCTGATATATATGAATTTTCTTACATGAATGTATGTATGCATGTAATTAAACTCACTTGGCATTTTCAATAGTAAACAAATTTTCCGCTTCCGTTATTCTCGCCCTCTGTGCATGGGAGCAGGCTGCAGACTGAAATTACCACCGCAACTAACTCTCTACGTATCAAAGATTCGAATAAACAATTTTTTGTGAAAAGATTTTGTTTTCGTCAATGCTATTGAGTCCATTTGCCAAATATTGTACGTAAGTATGTATGAATGAAATGTCTGAAGAGGTAAAATTGAAAAGATACTCGCTCTCAAAGTTAACCATTATATGTAGGTTACATACATACATACAAAAGCTTTATTTCTAAACAAATCTACTGGTGCTCGGAAGTTCTTTTAGACGGCGGGCGTTATACACCCATACATACATATGTACATGGGTGTGACAATAAGTCTGACATCAGCTGGGAACCTGTTCTGTTCCTGGGTTTGAAATTTAAAACTTCACGCGAAAAGTACATGGCGCATATGTATGTATGTATTTATGTGAGTACGCATGTATAGAATATTTATGCGACCATTACAGGGTCCGGCACTCGAAGTGTAACTAATTTCGGACCGTTCGCGCAGCTGATGTACGGGCATCAGGTGTCTGTTAGTTGTCTAAATGACAGTCCAGAGTATTGTTTACAAGCGCGCGGAAGCATTTTGTCGAGAGTAAACGCGAAAAAAGAAAATCAGTCATGGATTTCAAACGTTTGACAGGAAAATCACAACAAGCGATTGTTCGTGAGCTCGAGCACCTTAAAGTAAGTAAAGATTTTGTTTATCGCACCATTATCGTTACTGGTAGCATCGCGAAATGTCGTGGAGGTGGTCATCAGACTGCAACGTCTCGTGAAATGGTTCAAAAAGTGAAGAAGCGACTTGAACGATATCCCCGACGAATTGACAATCAAATGGCGAAAGAACTGAAAATATCTGACCGTAGCGTCCGCCGCATAAGAAAAAATGATCTCAAAGTCAAGCCTTACAGGATCCAAAAGGCGCATGATCTCACGTCAAAGCAGCAACAAGTCAGACTTGCGAGAGCGAGGGAGTTGCTTCGCTTGGCCGAAAGCGGTCAATTTCCGAACATTGTGTTTTCTGACGAGAAAAATTTTCAAATTGAGCAATTCGTAAACTCCCAAAGCGATAGGGTTTATTTGACCAACCGTTCATACGAGGATTTGAGTCATCGATTGGCCACCAGGCGGCAGCTCCCGTCACCGGTAATGGTTTGGGCCACTGTAACCGCAGATGGGCGCTATCCAATCGCTTTCATCGAGCCTGGCGTCAAGGTAAATGCGAAACATTACCGGGGAAGTATTTTGGAGGTAGCTTTGAAGCCGTGGACAGACAAATATTTCGGTGGCAGACCATGGACGCCTCAACAGGATTCGGCACTGTCTCACAAAGCTCGAGTGAACCAAGAATGGCTAAAAAACAACGTTTCAAACTTCATAACGTGCACACAATGACACTCAAATTCACCAGACGTGAATCCTTTAGGAACCCTGTCCGCGAGTGGGCCAAAATACCAGCAAGTCGTATTCGAGCAGCTTGCGATTCGTCTTCGGTGGTCATATCGAACAAAAGTAAACTGATTCTTAATTTTGCATTATTTTCACACATTTTTTACTTTGAATTAAATAAAAATAATTTTCCAAACTAAATTTATGACCTTTTTAATTGGTTACATTTCGAGTGCCGGACCCTGTACATTTCACATACTTTTTTGCCTTGCAGTGCGGTATCGTTCGGTCCATAATTCAATAAGAGAAATGTTCGTTTGTTCTATTATTTATTTACAACACACATATGATATTGATATTGTTGTTTTAGCGAGAAGAATTTCTCTTTTATTTTTGTATTTTATTTCGTTGCAGAACCGCCTGCTGTCGACAAAATTAATCCTTAATTGGTGAGTCGATAGGGGAACTTTAGGCGAAGGGGAAGCTTTTTGACATATTTTGTTAAAAAGAAATCAATTCTCTTGGAATGGCGGTGCTCCAAATCGCCTTAAATGCATATAATAATACACTTAAATGCATAAAGGTCTCTATGTGTATGTGTATTTATATATAGGGTGGGCCATGTAAAATTTGCTTTTTGAATCGGCTATAAAAAAAACTAATCAATATTTTTTCAAACTTTTTTTTTTATTTTGAAGATTGAATATTGTCATTTATGAATGACTGCTACGACTGGCTTTACAGTAGGCCATTCGATCAACCTAATTTTTAAGCACATTTTCGATTGTTTGGGCTCCAATTTCATGAATGGCAACTTCGATTTCGTGTTTTAAAGCATCAATCGTCTCTGGATGGTTCGCATAGCATTTGTCCTTAACGGCTCCCCACCAAAAATAGTCCAACGGGCTTAAATCACAGCTCCGAGGCGGCCAATTGATATCGGAATTTCGGCTGATTATTCGGTTTTCAAAAACGGTGGCCAAAAATTCGAGTGTAACTTTGGCAGTGTGACAAGTTGCACCGTCCTGTTGAAACCAAATGTCGTTCATGTCATCCTCTTCAATTTTTGGAAACAACTCGTTGAGCATGTCACGGTAACGCTCGCCATTTACTGTAACCGCGGCTCCTTGCTCATTTTCGAAAAAAAAAATGGCCCAGACTAAAAACCGCACCAAACAGTGACTCGTTGTGGATGCATTTGCTTTTCTACAGTAACGTGTGGATTTTCTGACCCCAAATCCGAAAATTTTGCTTATTGACGCAGCCACCGATGTTAAAATCAAAAAAAAAAGGAGAAGAAGACTCACCACTTTGGAAATAGGTTTTCAATATTTCCCAATTTCGTTCAAGCATATAGCGTCCCATTTCGTAAATGGCAAACCTTTAAGTAAATTATGAACACATTTGACAGTCATTTGGGTTACCATTCTTAAAAAAATAGGTGGTTCAAAAAGCAAACGCTATATGGCCCACCCTGTATAAGTATCTTCATGAAACATTCGGATGATAAGATGAGTTTTTAGCCGTTCTATTACGTTTCGGTAGCGTAGTTTTTTTATTCGCCTGCAGATGTAAGGCAACATGTTTTCCTTCGCCTACTGCTGAGCTAAAAGCTTCGATAAGTACTTCAAAAATCGAAAAAGTAAAAATGTTGAGATGTTACGAATCACTGATGAGTTCACTAAAACGTATAAGTCATAAGTAAATTAAGTAAAAAAAAACATTACAAAACCAGAAAAACTAATTTACTCGAAATTAAACTCAGGAACTCAAAAAAAGCTTAAAAAAATGTAAGACCATAATTAAAAAAAAAATAAACAAAAAAAATTACTTAAAATTAAATTTACTCAAAAAATGTAAGTCAACAAATTAAAAAAAATAAAACAAAATAAAAAAATTAACTTAAAAATAAACTCACTGTAAGTCAATAAATTTCCAAAAAAAATGAAAATAAAATAAAATTAGTTCAAAATTAGACTCACAAATTTCAAAAACGTTTAAGTCACTAAATAAAAAAAAAATGACTTAAAATCAAATTTACTCAAAAAAATTTAAGTCAACTAGTTAAAAAAAAATAAAACAAAATAAAGAAATTAACTTAAAAATAAACTCACCTAAAAAACATTTAAGACAATAAATTTCCAAAAAATGAAATTGAAATAAAATTAGCTCAAAATTAAACTCACAAATTTCAAAAACGTTTAAGTCACTAAATAAAAAAAAATTTACTTAAAATTAAATTTACTCAAAAAAATTTAAGTCAAAAAGTTAAAAAAAAATAAAACAAATTAAAAAAAATTAACTTAAAAATAAACTCACCTAAAAAACATTTAAATCAATAAATTAAAAAAAAAATTATAACTTAAATTAAACCCACTAACTTAAAAAAAAGTAAGTCAATAAATTTTGAAAAAAGTTATCCATATATTTCTAATATCCATACACGAGTATACATATTTGCTTTAAGGGAGGGGTCTAGGGTTTGAGCATTTTTTTTAATGAATTTTTGAGACTTTGCTTTAGAGATATGAATAGTGAAAATGTATTTAAACTTTTTATACATTATAAAGCATCATTTCAACAATATTGTACAAAATTTTTGTAAGAAAATATCGGGAAATAAGCCGGTGAGGTAACTTTTCCGAAAACGCCTTTTCCAAAAGGTGATTTGCGGTGACTATCGTATCTAGTTGTAGAATCACCTGAAATAAAAAAAACAGAATTATTTGGTTGAATTATCACCAAAACCTCCCCCCACTGGCTCCGATTTTTTGTTTTTTCATTTTTACGTTGCCAGCGCGTTTTTAAAGCAAAAAGTGCGATTTTCACTGATTTTTTCGCTGTATAAGTGGAAACCGCCCTTAATGTAAAACAAAAAAGTGAAAAATCTCTCAGTGGGGGGGAGGTATTTTATATATAGAAGTTGTATACCAAATTTGAAAAGGATCGGTTAAATATTGTTGAAGTTCTAATAGTCACGGACTTTGAAAAAGTGGTTTCGAGAAAAACGTAACGCTCCGCTCCAAACGCTCGCAGCTGTCGCAGAGGAGTGGGGACAAAAACGTCTATAACTCCAAAAGTTTTGCTCCGATTGAGCTGAAATTTTGGGACAATATTTTTGAGATGATTTACTATAAGAAAAAGCTATTTCCAAAAAATCAATTTTTTGAAAGTCAAACCCTAGACCCCTCCCTTAAATCACTAAGGGAGAAATAGATAACCCCGAAGGCTAAACTTGCTCCAACTGATACATCCAACAGATAAATTTGCCGATCACAAATTTAAAAAACATACAAGCCAACAGAAATTAAGAAAGTGAAGTAGAACCATCCATGATCTAATGTCATTTTTGTACTACGACCAAAAAACCTGCGCATGCATGTATGCATACTAGAGCGGGTCGATTTAAAAATCGCTCATTGCTCTGTGAAAATCGTATTCTAGGGATCAAAATAAGAAACTTTGCCGAAGGAACCATACCTCTAAAACGAATTCTGATGCCGCCCAATTTGGGTCGATTTTTTTGCCTCCCCACAAATCGTCCCGGCCTAATGCATACCCACCTTATTATATCTTTTACCCATCCAAAATCCCACTGAAAGTTCTGAGAGACCAATCGACACAAAAAAAAAAAAAATCCATGTCAAGGATAATCACATTTTCTTCATTTTTTCAAACAAGTTTATTTATGTTTAAGTTTTTCATAATTATAATAGTAGATCATGTAAAATAAAAGTGGCTTTACATAAACTTTATAGGGTAGTATTGCATTATTATTTCAATTTAGTATTTTTTAAATCATTTTTTACCTAATAAATATGTATGAAATAATTGTAGTACCTATACTATATAATAAATTTAACTTTCATTGATCATCTATACTTTTCTGCTCTTCTGCTCGAATACTAATGCTATTAAGAAAGCTCATAATCAGGAAGGATAATCTAAGTTTCATCATTTCACAATACAATTACGATATATACTCGTACTTCAGAAGTATAGATAATTACAGAATTAAATAATCGTCTGTGGAAAATTACCAAGTGCGTTGGAGTATGCAACGGAGTGTTGTTTTCGTAGCTGTTGTTGTTTAATATTATAAAACACTCCTTAAAACCCACCGTCGCGGTTGTGATTGGTGGAAATATTTGAATTGAACTTTTTATTGCAAAAAAAAAGAGTTATTTGTAAAAATGGTAGACTGCTGCAGCTTTAGTGAGCTATTGAGTAGGTTGTTTTTGTCTTTGTGTGGGTTTTTAGTTGCGTGGGAATAAGGGACTTGGATTGTGTCTTAAACTTTTTATTCATATGCTAAGTGCAAACGTTAATAGTGATTGCAATCGTCATTATTTTAGATATACCATTTCAGTTTGCAATTCGTTTGCGAATTATAATTTTTACTGGTGTTTTCAAGTTTTCGTATCTTTAATTTTTTCTTTTTGTATTTTTCTGGTTTTTGTTAACTTTGTGGATATTCTTAGAATATATTTATGCATCTATATAAATAGGTTTGTGTAATTTCATGACGACGTTTATATATTTTCGAAATAATTTACGATTAGTGATTGTTTTCTTTTATTGCAAATGAGTGGGTGTGAAAATCTGAATCAAGCAACATTTGTTAGAGAATGCATTATATTGTTGTTGCAGTGAGACCTCGACGGTTGTGAAATTATCTTTTATACTGAGCCACGTCTTTTTGGTTTTGGTGTTCTGATTTCGGGACAGAAAATTTGTGTAAATGTAGTTTTTAAAATTTTTTAGAGGAGCAAATTTAAAGAAATTATAGTTTTTTATCCAGCGATTGCTAGGCGGATAAAACAATAAATTTTCGCGAGTATTTCAAAATATAGTTCTTTAAAGCTATCATATTTAATTGATTATTTGGTGGTGCAGGCAGCAGAAAGTTTCTGAGTAACTGTATTCAACACTTAGGAATTAAAGTTTTTAGCAGCTCTAAGCATGTGAGGGATGAGTTCATATGTTAATTTCGGTAGTTTAGCTGAAAACCATTTCATATTTGTTGCAAGTGAATAAGTTTTGTTAAATACGCACTTAGTTCTTGTTTTTGATTTGCATTCAAAGCTTTCTTTGTGGCCATAATTTTGGTAACGAAAATTTTGTTATTGAAAAAATACTAAGAAAATATTAGCTTGGGAACAGAGAAAATGTCAAGACTTTGGTGTTGCGCTAAATTTATCCATTGTCTTACGAAATCTGTTTGGTTTTTTGTAATCTGTTTTTGTGTTTTATCCTAGACTAGTTTTAGAGAAAACCAAGTGAAAAGTAAGCGCTCCGTTTCGATTGCTGTCGCTCATTTTTTGACTCGCATATGAAAAATAGAATTACTATATATATCTACGTCTATACATATATGTTGAGTAGTCTACAAGCACTCTTGCCATATTCTATAGCTTTTAAACCTCTTTCTATTCTATTTATTAATTTGTTTATTCTTCCATTACTTTATTATTAACTTTTGTTTGTTGGTAATTTCGTTATATTACTAGCGCCGATATGAACTAGAACAAGTCATGCTTGCCTACTGCATTCTCCTTATACATATGCAATTATTTCATTTCATTTTCTCTTTCCACTTTCAATAAATGTACATATATACTTATGCGTATGTACGTTTCTGCTTTATTGCATTCGATTTTTATTGTTTGTCCATTTTTACAATTTCACTTAAAATGTGCCTTAGAGTGATTTCTTAAATTGGGGTTAGCTATCAGTTTGTTTGTTTCTTCGATAAAGTAATTGTAAAATTGTTGAGTTTCATTATTCTTATTTAATACGATTTTTTTATATGTTCCGGCAACATTGGCTTAACATCTACAGATTCACATATTTAAACTGCGCCTTTTTAACTCTTCCGACATCCACACAACCATTTCGCACACGCTCGTATACATCCACAAATCTGGTGCACATACATGCATACGCATTCAGTTAAGAGTTGACCCAATGTGAAGAGGAGGAGGAGGAGGAGGAGGCGTAGTCAACATTGCCTACTTTGTTAGAATACTGCCCAAAAGTACTTAGTGTGAAGGGGTGTTGAGAGCGTGCCCTGCAGCTTCGTGCATCATTCAGCCTTTATTTGTCTATTTAACGGTGTATCCAAGTTTGTTCGTTGTCCGTTACATTTGCGTTGCATCGCGTGCAACCGAAAGCATTTTGACATTACATACCTTTTACCACCATTAGCCATCACCCGTCGTATACTTGACAGCCTCGTTGAGTGCGCTCCATCCTCTGTGCTCTGTCCTTATCTTAGAAGCATTTGCAGCTCTGCGTTTAACGTTCTTTGATATGAAAGTATGTTTGTATGTTTATTTGTTTGATCCAGCTACATCTTTATACTCTCCGCCCACTATACGTTTACACCACTTTACTATTTTACTTGGATTCATGCTCTTCTTCTTCCACCTTCTCTCCATTTGTCGTCGCTGCTTCGGTGCCTTCTGGTTGATTGGCGAAATTTCTTTATTATCTTTTACTTTCCTTCTCTTGCTGATACACGCGCTGGCTTAGTGGCTTTGTGTAGATCCAGTTTTCACCAACCGGCCGGAAATACTGTTAATCAAAGACAAAACGAAACGAAAATTGAGTTTTTATTTTTAGACATCGTTGAACGAATGGGCGAAATGGATGCCAAGCATTCGGTTAAAGTAAAGATATTTATGGCATAGTTTAGCTCTTATTTCCGGAAGTAGCTGCATAATCTGGAGCGCAATGGGTTTGGCGTGATTCCCATTCGGTGGATCCCAGATTTAAAAGATGAAACCACAAATGATAGAACGTTTTTTCGTAAAGCGGCTGCACTCGGCAGGCGATGCCAAACTTCTGAGTACATTTTTCGGAAGCCGCTTGATAATTTTAATAATCTTTACAAGATTTAATGTGCGTATAATGAAAAGCCGCACTCCTGGAAAGTCAGAATTTAAATAAACCACAAATGGCTGTCGTGCGGTGCACGAATTTGGGAAGTGAACATTTTATACAGAAATAAGGAAAACATTTTATATATTTTCTTTTCAAAACGTTTTTAGTTTTCAATTGTTTCAAAGTGTTTCTTGGCATATCTTTCTCGCCTGTAAGTATGCAGCACGTTGCACTTTTTGTTCATCATTTCATTTGCCGGGCACATCGCTGCACCTCACAAAAGGGCTTTTGAAATTGAAAGCGGGCACAGCGTGTGCATTTTACAGCTGTGTATTGCACCAACACGTTCTTCCCCATTAGAGCCACATTTTCCAAGAGTCTTGCGACTTCCCGGTCACATGGCTCAATAAGATTAATGAAATGAAAGTCAGTTAGCCGCACCGCATTGTTGAGTGCTACAGGCCTTATAAGCTATGAAGCGCAAATAAGTTAAGCTGACAACGAGCTCAGGTAATACTCAGGCTTTATTCGGTTCCCGCACATTCCCTAAGCTCAGTAATCACCTTGTGCTCCCACTGCGTGTCTGTCTCCTTTCGGTTCTTCGCCTGGTCACGTTGAATTTGTTCCACTGCACACTTGGCATTTGTGGCTTTCTCGATGTCATTGAATCTACAGACAGTTTGAGAGAAAAAACCATTAATATGACTTGTAATTAATTTCAAAATTAGGTTGTAGTAGAGTAAGAAAGTTTTTTTTTACTTGAGTCCCGCTGTCACTTCCTTCCACACACGCCTGGATTCATATTCTTCTTGTTCAACGATTGGTCGAACTTGTTTCTTAAATATTGGAATACGATTTACGTCTACGAATACTTCAGTTTTCTAGAAAATCAAAAATTACACATTTTTCACGTTTATAGTTTTCCATTGAATTAAAATTTGTTTTACACATAACATTAACACATACACATAGGTCTGTAGAGAATGTAGCATTTCTGTTAATTTCATTTAAAATTTAAAAACGCAAAACAACCGGTTAGTACCAAATAAAAGAGGTATACAAATTTATACAGAACAACAATACAATACTGAGTGAAATAAAACATATTCATAAAAATTTAATTTTCTAGACGAACAAAGTAAACTAGAATTGTAGTAACTGGCTCAAAATATTTAAGAGAGAAGTACAATAATCGTTTTGGTGTAGTTTTACTTTGTTTAAGGGTGGACGGAGTGGTTTGTTGAGAGCGATTGGAAGGTACTGTTAGCAGAGAGTTATAGAACTGAATTACAAACATATAGATAGAAATTAGGTGTAGTTAGGAAACGGATAGCATATTTTTTCATACAAGTTTACACGCATACCGAAACATCAAAAAACACAAACAAGCTGTTTTAGACTATAGTAAAAAGATAAACATTACATTTTTATCATGCCATTTAGCTTCCATGAGGCCGCTCCACTCCCCAGCTATTGACACAAATGGCTTCTTTTCATTAGGTGCATAAATCTGCACAAAAAAAGTAGATATTAACTGAAATAGAAAATGCGATTTAGTTTTTGAGATATGCTCGAACCTCTGCCGTCACTTTGTTGCGCTTGCCACCGTAAAATGGTTTTGTTAAGAACTCAATTGTGGCGTGATAGCCTGTCTGCGGGCAGCGTATTTCTACTGTGCCTCCCAATTCAATCCAAGGGACGGTTAAAATAGATCTACGGGGAAGGGAAACGATTATGGATGAGTTACTACAATCGTCAATTTGTTCGGAAGCAGCTCATACCTGCCATATCCATTTGGAAACGTTACAATATACTCCTCACTGTGATCTACCAGTGTCACAATACCTTCGCCGATGTTGTGTACACCTATAGACAGGCCAAGAAATTTTGATTTGGTCCAAACGTGCGCGGAAAACGTGATTTTCTTATTGACATGCTCAGCGTAGAAGGCGGAAACTGCAATACAGAATAGTACAATTCCATTATCCAGACAGTAATTAGAAAGATATACCATATTCACTTTCACTCACTTGGCGGATGATGCGAAACCTGTTCGGCCAAGAATGTCAGTTGATTTCGATGACACCAAGGCACCGGTCCGTCGCTCACCGCATTCTCGTCTGATTCTTCGCCTGAAATTTATAGATTTTTATTCCATTGTCATAAAGCAAGAAGCTTAAAAAAGTAGTTCTTTATCAATGGCATTCAGCAGTTTTTGCTAGGTTGAAGGAAACGCTTGGCTCAAAGAATCGTTTCCACGACGGCCGAGTTTACGTCCAACCAAACACTGTTACTGCAAGGAAAACGATCTGAAATCTATTTCTCTTGGAGTAGTAGATCGTTCGATAGGACGCACATAATTTTTGGGCCATATAAAAGTGGGGTTTCCACTCTTGCGTTTATTATTCTCAGTAACAGGCGGCCGCCGTAGCCGAATGGGTTGGTGCGTGACTACCATTCGGAATTCACAGAGAGAACGTTGGTTCGAATCTCGGTGAAACACCAAAATTAAGAAAAACATTTTTCTAATAGCGGTCGCCCCTCGGCAGGCAAAGGCAAACCTCCGAGTGTATTTCTGCCATGAAAAAGCTCCGCATAAAAATATCTGCCGTTCGGAGTCGGCTTGAAACTGTAGATCTCTCCATTTGTGGAACAACATCAAGACGCACACCACAAATAGGAGGAGGAGCTCGGCCAAACACCCAGAAAGGGTTTACGCGCCAATTATATATATATATAACAGGCACCATGAACTTTAGCGATTAATATGTGTCATATGGATACTTAATATTTCACACATTTAAATTCCAAATTTTATACTGCATAAAAGCCCTCGCACCTGGTATATTCCAATAACATTGAAATACTTCGCCCAATATGGGATTGTAAGGTTTTTTGGCCACAGCGCTCTTTCGACCAGCGTGATAGGCACTCAGATACCAGCGGCAAGTCTCAACGATGCGATCCCGAGGCGTCTCCATCTCCGCAATTCTGTAACATAAACGTAACGATTAATTTCCATTACTTCAATTCATTTCGTAGTGTCATACCTAAGAAAAAGATCCGGATGAGCAAAGTAATCTGCGTACATCTCCAGCAATGAACGTCTCTCCAAAATGAATGTGGGCAATACGACCTTCGTCAAGTCCATACCGATTTTCACTTGGGATATCAGGTGAGAAATCATCGAACCATGCGCTTCCATACTAATCGTAGAGTCTTCCTCTTCCTCGTAGAGTGCATCATAATCGATGGAGCCATCATCACCATAATTCTGGAATGTTTTGTCACCACTTAGTCGCGGCGCGGACCCTGCAGCGCCTGTGGGCGAAATAGAGGGTAAACTCTCCGAAACAGTTGTAAGCGCCGTCTGGTAATCATCCAGTCTATCGACAATGGATGACTTTGCACTGATGTCCACCGATGCGCTGCCTTTCGGCGGAAGTGTGTCCGGTGCATTTTCATATGTTGGCGATAAGCCACGTGTGGCACTGCGAATACAAGTAAAGAAAACAAATTTTTTTATTTATTAATTATTGGAATTTTCGTAACTTTTTTGTAATGTCGGTATGTATACAAGTACTTTATAAGCACGCAATGTAACATAAAGAAATACATCATGACCGTACATGGTTCTGCATGTTTCAAAAAGAGTTTCCACAGGGTTCGATATTTTATATGGAGTAGTTGGTATAGAATCAGCAGAAAAAAAACCAAAAACATAGAGATAATATGCGCCGAGCAGCAAGGAAAATACTCCGACAGATATGTCCAGCAAAGGCAAAATAAGTTCCTTTAAGAGATCCATCTTCTAGTGGTTGTCCTCCAGCAGACAATGGAAAGGCTTCTCAGGTTCCTGCATTTGCGGAACAAAATCGCACACCACAACTTGGAGGAAGCTCAGCTTAACACCCAACAAAGGATGTATGCGTCAATTATATATAGAACAATTTAGCTGCTGACGATGTAACCTTGGCTCAGTTGATGAAGAATTGGACTTGCCAAAGCACCAATGGTGATTGCATCGAATATCTTGAGAATTGCAGCGCTTGTATCCATCTTTACGACATGGCCAGGAAAACGCAAACAAAAATAACAAACTTATTAAACTTCAATTTTCACTGAGTTTTTAATAAGCGTTGGCTGGCCTAGACACACAATTTTCAAAACCATATGGGTTTCCTGATTATAGGCCGCCCCTCGGTCATGAAAAAAGAAATCATTTGCCGTTCCGAGTCGGCTTTAAAATGTAACCCTTTCCATTTGTGGAACAACATCAAGACGCACACCACAAACAGGAGGATGAGCTCGGCCAAACTCCTAACACGCGCCAATTAGTTATTTATTTATTTTATTTTAAGTTACTTTTAGGGAATCATTTTGGACTTATGGTTTCTGTTTAACTTCTTTCCATGGTAGACGCTTCTACGTTACCGGAACGATACGGCTTTATAAGTTTGTCACTTCAGCAGCATTACCCTCAAATATATATGTATGCCAAACACAACAACAACACAAGTTTCTACAAAAACAAGTTACTCAACAAAACGCATGTGATATGTAAAGTTTAAACATTTTCTCTTCCTCCAATTTCCGCAACTCTGAAAGTTTTTAATGCTGTGGCCTAAACCGGGTGGCATGCCCCCTAATACTGTTAGGAGTCTAAAACCTTTTCCTACGCAGTTAAACAAAAACTATTTTTCAATGCTTTCATTTGAGGAGGAACTTCTCATGTCAAATTTTTTAATTTTTAGAATTTCTGAAATAAAAACCAACACTAACTACCAAAGTGATGACCAACAGAATCATGGCGATATTACATATAAAAGAAAGGACCTTTCGATTTATTTGCCATCAAGGCCTTACAGCATCACTCATAGCACATCTAAACATAAAAAAGTAAATATGTATCAGTTCACCCACAGATATGTACCAGCACCGACTGTATGAATTAGAATCCGTGCACGTACCTGAAACTGACACGTCGCACCCATTTCTTGAACATCTCCTCTCTCTTCGAAATCCTTTGAATAGCGAGCGTTAACACACTTGGCTTATGCGTGCAAATATTTAAGACACGGATATAAGTCAAGAAGCCTTAAATAGTTGACTGACTGCCTAACTGAGTGACTGGACGACTGTTGACTGTTGCTGGAATGCTTCAAGTATCAAATGTGAGAACAGGCGGCGTGGCCTGATTGTCGAGATTCTATGGAATGTGTTTACGACCAATTTACCGAGCTGCTTGTGTGTGAGTGTGTGACGGAGTCACGCATACAGGCGCTTTTCACGGCTGCTGCGCGGCTAAATGCAAGTGTAGGAGTATGAGTGGCCGTGCGGCATACTTCGACTGAGACGTCTGTGTGTAACTGAATGCGTTTATTAGTATTTTACGCAATAAAATTCGAGTACGGCAGTATGTATCAGTGTCGACCGACAGTTAGCGAACAACCGAATAACACTAAACACTGTTCATATCTTGCATAATTTTAGGCGCCGCAACGTTTTCGCTCAATTAAATTTATTGCTTACTTTAGTCATAATGTGCATGCTAAGTACAAAATAAAATCATTCGTTTTAAAGCACACAAACAAGCAAACGTCGATGGCGTTACGACACGACGGCGAGCGGGCAGCGGGCAAGGGGATTGAACAACGTCATCTGCGACGGATGCGTCATTTTTTAGTTGAAAACATGCCAAATTTCGCCGATAAAACTCTCTAGTATATGCGGTGTCAATCGAATGTCCATGTTTTTGTTGTACTTTGTTGTACACACTGTTACTGGCTTTTAACGATTGGCCGCATTAACGTTGGCTCACTTTAAACAGTAATGGAAGAGCACAAAACAAAACAAAAAAAGATTTTTAAAAAATGGTTTGCCTTAAATTTGAATATAAATAAATGAAGTAAAATTTGAAGCAGATACACTATGCGATTCGTTGTTTGTTGCTTAAAGTAAATAGTCAGCAGTTGAGCAGAGCCGAAACACAACTGACTGTCGTTAAAATATTGTAGAAAACCGAATAGTGCCGTTGAGTGTGAAATTAACGAGCGTATCGAAGGAAAAATGGCATTGTAAACAAGGAGGTGTGCATACTTTTAGGAGCCGCAAACTGACAAAAGAGAACGGAGTAGCAATGCAAGAGAGTTTACTAAAGAGAAAAGAAGAATATTGTGGAATGCAGGAAAGGAAATCTGATTTCCAAACAAACAGGGACTTGATTACGAGAAGAAAAACTTAAACGCACACGATTACAAAAATATTGTTATTTTGTTGACAAAAATTTCATATCACAAACACAAAAAATATTTGAAGGTCGAAATGACCCAAGACATCGAAAAATTCAAATGTTTATATAATATCAAAATATTCGTTTGCCACATACGTTTTTGAATTGGTGAGTTCACACTCTCTTAGTCAAGTGTTATCGATACGTGCATGGAAAACTGAGTCTAAATCGACTTAGGCCGGTATTCAGACAGCCGCCGCTAGTCACCAATTACTTTATTGTTTTACTCCTAGCTAAGGCTGGACAATTACACGGGAAGTGTTCTACTCTTTCTTCGTGTTCCACGTCTCTACAACTTCCGTAGTATTTATGAGAAAATATTCCCAGCCTAGAAGAGTGCCTACCTAACAACCAATCACCGGGGACGCAAGCCACGACCTTCGAGATGTTCTCTCTTGAGAACTAAACAGCCTCTTGCGGCCAAATTAGCCTGGTTGTAATACAAGTAGTTTCTTCTCTCCACCTATTGGCCTCTTGGAGAATATTATTTTTTATCGTTAATTTATAACTTGCCATAGGAAGTCCAATATTGGCTCTGTTTTCAAGCAGTTGATTTTTGGAACCCCTTCTGGCTAGCTTATAGGCGTTGCAATTTTCTTCAATATCTCTACGTCCCGGTACCCATATAAGACCAGTATTAGTATAATTTAGAGCTGCCAGGCATTCCTGAGCAACCTTTCATCTTAGTACAACTGCCTTCATTAATTTGATGGCCGCCTGACTATCCGAGAAGACTTTTATCATAGCTCTTGTTACGGTGTGTGTGTTAAGGTACACAGTTATCACAGTTATTAAGCTTGACAAATGTTTTTTAAGTGTTTAATTTTATTCATGAGATATTTTAGTACACAAATATTGTTAATTTATTTTTTTTTAGCCATTTAGCTAAGGTTTAAGGTTTACATTTCGTCTTGAAACTATTCAGTATTCAAAACCCATCCAAAGCCGAAAACGTTTGTCACTAAAAAATTAATCAGGAGATAAAACTAGTCACTTTTATTAGGAACATTTTTTGGACTCAACCAAAACAGTGTAGGCGTTGCAGCGCCCATCAAGAAGAAGGAGAAACCCCTTTTGTTTTGGGAGAGTAATAAACGTTTTAGAGCGCATGTCCGTTAAAGGATGCACTCAGAATGCAAAACACCAGTCCTTATGATACTTTAAAGAACATGCACACTTACACATACTAATACAAGCATGTGAATTTGCACACAGAGATACAACATGGGCGAAAAGTTGGGATAAAATTCAAAACAAAACATTAATTTTGCATGAAAACAAAGTGAAGCGGAAAATGAATGAAAGAAAGCAAAAGCAACGAGCAGAAAATTATCAGATGTTTGTTTGTCGCTTTTGTTGACTGCATACTTGGATATATTCAAATACACACATATTTACATTTATAGTTCTCATACATATGTATATATACAAGTACATCATTGGCGCTTACTCCCTTTTTGGGTGTTTGACCGAGCTCCTCCTCCTATTTGTGGTGCGCGTCTTGATGTTGTTCCACAAATGGGGGGAGTTACAATTTTAAGCTGATTTTTGATTTTAAAACAATTTTTGAAAGGAGCTTTTTCATGGCAGAAATACACTCGGAGGCTTGCCATTGACTGCCGATGGGCGACCGCTAGTAGAAAAAACTCTTTCTGCTAGTTGGTGATTCATGCTCGGAGATTCGAACCGGGACACTTCCAAATAGTTGTCCCCCACCAACTTATTCGGCTACAGCGGCCCCGCCGTATATCTTCAAAATTTGCACAACAATATTAAAAACAGGATTAAAAAAGTAAGCCCAAGTGGTTAATAGCCATGCGAATGAGTACCAGCTTATCCGACGTATAACATCTGCTTGTTTGTGGCTTTGAATTTTAAGTTTTCAATGCGTAATGCCACTAATTGCCTACTTTACTCATTTACCTTATACATGCGCGTCCGTTGGTTAGCTTACGCAGCGCAGCGAGCGTTCTAATTTAAACTTGGGTAAGCTGGCACTGTGCGCTCATTCAGTTTCTGCTCTCAAACATTATGAGCAACTCATAGTTTGATGAGCGCGACCTTGAACTTGCGGTTGGCGGAACCCAATGCTCGTGTGCACCTACGGTAATGACGCGAGCTTCTTGATTCCATTCAATTAATCCATAAATCAAGTGGATTTTTAGAGTCAATGATTTCATGAAGTATGCTGGAGTACATACATATATACATACATACATAATTCTACTCGTATGCATGTGCAGATGTGTATTTAATTTCTCATGTAATGCAGTCATGTTTTCTTACTATATTTTTTGCCACTCCTGCCCCTTTCCAATTTAAATACAATAATATTACACTTACACGCAGTTTTTCTTCACTGTAGCCGCACATTTGCGTTCGACATTATGTAAACTCATGCGAATCACTATTGATGAGTTAAAATTCACATTTAAAGCTCAATATGAAATCTTTTTCTATTTTTTCTCTTAAAAACGAAATACGTAAAACAATCCGCAGCAATGTTTGAAAGACACTGCGTTGTACTCGTAATAAAAGTGTTCATCTCACTTTGTTTCTACAGAATGCATAGATATCATTTATGGGCAGCCGCCAGTCAGTCCGTCCACTCAGAGTGTGGTTAATTATAGATGCTTACAAAAAGTAGGCAAAAACAAAAAAAAAAACATAAAATTATGAATGATACTAGACGCGATGCAATGCGAACATTCTATAATAAGACAAGGCGTCAGGAACGGAAGGGGGGAAACAATGAACCAAAGGCTTCAAGCCTGTGCTGCGATCCACAATTTCATTTACAAGCATTGTGCTTAAGTGTATTGATTTGATTTGGGATGTCCTTACAAAAAAAAAAGTGAAAAGGACACAAATCAAGCAGCCGGTATGTAGAATTGCATAGGAGAGAAATATGAATCTGCATGCGGATGTACAGTAGCAGCGAAAATATCCCCTAACAAATGCAATACGCTTAAAAATATTGGGTTTTCGATTCTTCCCTATGATTTTATTTATGAACAATCCATGTAAAGGGTTTTCCATTAGCCGTGCTATGATTTCTCCATCCCGTTTCGGCCATATTTAATGGGACATTATCCTTGATTTGTTTTCCAATGTACTCAGTAATGTTTACAATTTCATCTTGGAAAGATTATATCAAAATTGATCAAAAAAAAAAAAATAATAATAATAAATCATTCTGCGGCTGAAACTGTTCATGCACTATTGTCAGTTTATGGTTGTAAAAATCGTCAATACGAGCCGCTATTCGTTGAATTATTGAAAACTCCGAACGTACAAATGTCAAGTGCCAATAAGACAAAGATTCGCTCGAAGTAATAGTCCAGTCAAAAGAGACGAAAAAAATAGCCAACTTCATAATTTTAGGAGGATGCGAGTTTATGGTTTTATTATGTAAAGCCCATCACTGTGAACTTAAATTTGAGTTTTCGGGGTCGGGGGTTGTGTCCCGCGGCCGCCATCTTGGAAATAAGGGTGCAACTAGTTTTTGCGATTATCTCGAATTATCTTGAATTGAGTCTTATTTTTCTTAAAATTTTGTCTCACACTATAAGTGTGCTGACTCACCACACCCCTACACTATCTGACCTTTGGGTACCGAGTCACACACAGCCCTAACCCCTAGAAACCATCCCTATCATACCGCGAGCAGGCTTACCCACAAACTCCAAATTTACATACTATTAATCCATATATATCAGGCCCTCAAGCCCAAGAAAATTAGTAATCGACTATATCATGTCTATGTTATCTCAATCGATTTTCAGGTGTAGGAAAATTTCGAAACATGAAAATTTCAAAATGCGATATCTCTGCGAAAAAAAATGATATTTGAGCAAACAAAACGCCATTTGAAAATAGAAGGCTTGTATTTAAAGATGACATCCTTTAATTTTGGTGAAAGAAAACATCTGCAAGGCTACATAACCTCAAATATGGGCAAAAATGGTGTTTTTTGCACTTTTAGGTTAGGATATCTCGAAAACCAGAGCTGATAGAGCAATTCTGAGGCCAGATTTGGATTCAGCGCATCATAAACCTTCGGAAATATATAGTCTGGTTTCTGGGTCTGAATGTTGGTTAAATTTTGTCGGCCTGTGTAATCATGTACGCGCTTCGCTAATGTATTGGTTGCTCCGCTTAGCAGCTCAAAATCATACGACTAAATAAAGATAGCGGAAAAAACTTATAGACAAAAATGTTCACAAAAGAATGCTCTATAAAAAAGCTCTGATGTATATTTTCCATAAAATCAATAAAAAAAAAGTTATTACGCTTTAAAACAATTGATCCCTTAATTTTTCGCGTAATTTTGTTTATAACTTTTTTATTATTAATTTTACAAAAAAAAGTTTTGAATGAAAGTTATAGATAATATTATTATTAGTATTTTACAAAATTTTCGTAACTTTCGAAATTCTCGAGATAATCGCAAAAAACCAGTTGCACCCTTATTTCCAAGATGGCGGCCGCGGGACACAACCCCCGACCCCGAAAACTCAAATTTAAGTTCACAGTGATGGGCTTTACATAATAAAACCATAAACTCGCATCCTCCTAAAATTACGAAGTTAAATCCTCTTTTGACTGGACTATAATGAGAATCTTGAAAGTGTTGCTGAAGACGGGATTTCGCCGATTTCTGCAAGCACAATTTGGGGGGTTTTAAAAAAGTATTTGCGCTTAAATCCCTATAAAACTGTGCTCACTCAAGAATTGAAGTCATTGGGCCGACATAAGCGTCGTGCATTAGCGAGTTTTGCCTTGGAACAGCTTGGAAATTATAATAAACTTTTTAAGAAAATCATCTTCTCTAATGAGGCTCACTTTTATTTCGGTGGTTCTGTGAAGACGCAAAAACTTGGTGTGTGGAAAAATCACAAATTATTCATGAACAACCATTACATTCACCTAAACTAACTGTTTTTGGTCAGGTGAAATGAGTAGTTCGCTCTACCTTCCAAAATGAAGGTTGTGGCATTGGCATTGTTTCTGTCAATGGAGAGCATAGATCGATGATAGCCAATTTTTATAGCCGAAATTGGGAAGAATGGATTTTTACAGCATCTGGTTTCAACAAGACGGACTACGTGCCGCACATCAAGTGAAACAATAGCATTGCGAAAAAAGTTTGATGATAGTATGGCCTCCAAGAAAATGTGATTTCACTCAATCGGACTACTTCTTGTAAGATTATTTGGATCCATTGGTCTATGCGCTTTTCGTGCGCTGATCAAAAGTACTCGAAAATTGGATTCATCGAATTTGTTCAAGGAATAGAAATCGTTAGAATGAGTATTTAAAACTTAATTCTTTAGATTGTTTTCACATTGAATAAAAAATATTTTGTATTGAAGAAATTAGATTAGGTACCATATCACCCGTAAGGAATAACCCTTTACTATGTAAAAGTAATCAAACAACTACCTTGATGCCGAGATTTATTCAAAAGTGAGACTGGGATATTCATATAAAGTGTTTAGGTATGGCAAAAGATGGCAATTGCAGAACTCCTTACAATCGGAAAGTATTTCGGAATTTGCATAATAAATTTAATAAATTTTCTATTCATCTTTCCTTTGAAAAACGTGAAACATTAAAACATGGATCAGCACTGCAAAAGTTCAAATGTGGATACAAATGAGAATGCAAATACGAATCAAAGTCAAAATGTCAGTACGAGTTCTAATTCAAATAAGACAATACAAACGATTTTATGTACGAGTTCGAATACGCAGGAGGGGCATTTCTCCCAAGAATTGATCGGAGTTGACGTTTAAGCAATACAAGCAAGAAAAGTAAGTCACATATATATAGGTATATTAGGGCGGGTCGATTTAAAAATCGTTCATTGCTCTGCGAAAATCGTATTCTAGGGATCAAAATAAGAAACTTTGCCGAAGGAACCATACCTCTAAAACGAATTCTGATGTCCCCCAATTTGGGTCGAATGAAAAATCCCACTTTGATCCATTTAGAGTGCTCCAAACGAGTCCAAATGTATGACCGACCCTCACTAACTTTGGACGGCCCATCCACCCATGCCAGTGGCACACCCCCTGGAACTCCCCTGGGGGGTTCCCCATACAATCATTTCAAAATATCACCATTTTTGGCCTTTACATGAGAAAAGAAACTAAAAAGTTTGACCCAAATTGGGGGACATCAGAATTCGTTTTAGAGTTATGGTTCCTTCGGCAAAGTTTCTTATTTTGATCCCTAGAATATGATTTTCACAGAGCAATTGGCGATTTTTTTGCCTCCCCACAAATCGACCCGGCCTAATATACATATATATAATTTTAGCTTAACCATTTTTTAGGTGTTGGGCCGAGCTCTTCCTCCTATTTGTGGCGTGCGTCATGATGTTGTTCCACAAATGGGGGGAACCTATAGTTTTTAAGCCGACTCCGAATGGCAGATATTTTTTTTATGAAGAACCAATTATACATACATATATATATATATATTTTATGAAAGTATGCAGGTATATAAGTGCTGTTTCACGCAGTTCAAGTCTTGCCAATTTCCTCTGTGATAACAAGTTTTTAATATCTCTAAGTAAATCTGGTTTTGAAAATGAATAAGAAAAACTGAAAAAAACCTATGACTTCACTTACTAGCTTGGTGAATTTCCCATACTAGTGAAAGGATCGTCATTCGCATCATAGAAATCCTCCTCATCTTCACTGCTGGAATACGAGGTTTCAGGCACATCTACAGCCAGTGGAGCTGTTGTCGCTATATGAAGAAATTGAAATTGTGGTTAAAAGAAAAAATAAAGAAACAGATTAAAAAACAAAAAATATAAAAATATTTTAAATTAGCAAACAACACAATAGTTAATCGAAAGTAAAGTACATTTAATATCAAAAACCAATAAGTGACAAAACAAAATAAAATGCGAAGGTCATGAGAATGGCGGATAATGTTACACATTTAACATAAACAATTCAATTTAATTTTGTATTTAAATGTAAGCGGAAACTAAAACGATTTAGTGCTTAGAGGAATATCCGCAAAACCAAAACTGTGCCATATTTAAAGCGATAACCAATAATTTTCTCAAATGCGTTCAGATGCCCACGACGGAAACATTTTTGATAATGAAACAATTGGACAAAAACAAATTTGATAAAAGTCGTAATGATAGAGGAAAGGAAAAAACTATACAAGAAGGACAATTCTACAGTACACAAATATTTTAACAAAAAATTGAAAAGCATGCCTAAAAAAGTTCAAAAAAGTATTAATAAAGTGATTAGATAAGCACACACACACGCAAACTACGCACTACGTTTACAAACATTTTCTCTTCGGCTGTTGTGGATACTACAGCTACTTACCACCAACCGCGCCAATGGCTATTTCGGCTGCAGTGCCATATTCAATGCCATCGGCGATTATATCAACGATATCAATGCTGGTGGCGGTGGGACTAGGCATGCCGATGTGTTGGTATTTATGTTGATAACGGAAGCGTTGTTGCAGTTGTTGTTGTTGTTGCTGTTCAAATACGTATAATTGATGTTGCTGTTGTGCATCATTGATAGCGCGTGGCACTGTTTGCGGCAATATGCCTAATTAAACGCGATTTAATTAAATGCAAATACACAACCTCCAGAATTTGCTACAATACATACATACGCACAACGTACTTATACATATATATTTGCCTACTCTAATAACATGCAGCACATTTCAAAACTAAGCAGAAATGCAGGGAGAGAATTAACTAATTCAAATGACTGGCTAAAGAGTAAGTTTAGTTTTATTAGCTGCGGCAATACAGCAGCTCTTATGACGTTTTGAGAAGTGATGATTCATCGGCAAGATTATTACTACAACCCTAAAGGGTCTTCGAGGTGCAGAAAGCATTCGAGCAGCCTGAAAACCTTTCCTTTGTTGATTACAAACTCCTTTTTCACAAGAAACAGGTTTAGGTGGTGCATACGAAATGTTTTATTTTAAGCGAAAGTGTGTGTGGAAAGTATTGATGCATAACTAGCGTAAGTTTGATAAAGTTGTGAGAGGTAGTTGTCTGAAACCGCTGAACTGAAGGACATCAGACGAGAAAAATGTTTTCTGGTGAAGCAGAAATTCAGGTCTCAGGTTTAAACTTCTCACAATCACAAGGAGATTTTATGCAACATTTAGTTGTACTTCAGAAACAACTTTTTATTCTTTTTTGTAATATAATAAAGCATTCCGAAGCATATTTGACACTTCTTGAAGAGTGAAAAAAAATGTCTAAAGTCTAAGTGCGATTTTAAATTGTCAATATTAATAAATCATTAAAAGCAAACCGATTGTACAGGAGGTCTATGAAGAATATGTAGCCTGGACTACGGCCTAAGTATGCAAAACCTCGACATGATTTATTTCCACTTTACTCTATTCGGTATAATCTAAATTTGGTGTGAAACAAGGACGCGAAAGGCGCTCCTTTTATGCGAATAAGGTTTTCAGAGCGACTTCACTTATGCCACACATTTTTGCTCAATAAACAAAGATCACGTTTTTTTTTCTGAATGTGGAGCTAAGGTTGCAACTATCAAGCGTTAAATAACTTTTAAAATACCCATCTCGTACACGCTTTAAAACCGTAGTAAAATAATTCGAGTTTTATGTAACTATGTAGGAAAAAAACGTTCATAAACGCACACTTATTACGAGCATTTGATAAACCGAAAATACCATGCGAGCATCGATAAACTAAATGGGGGAAATGCACAGCCAAAACTAAACAAAATGAATTGGAAGTTACTCGAAAGACTCCGGTGGAGAATAAGAGAATTGACAAAAGCAAGAAATGCAGAAGTAAGTAGGTAAGTGGGTGAGTAGCTTGGTGACAGTTGAAAAGGAAGCGGAAATCAAAACACCGATAAAATGACTGGCAAAAGTGCTAATGTCGTGGCGTTTGGAAATTATTGCACGTATGGGCAAGCGTATATGGATGGCTTCAAAATAAGAAAATAAAAATGAAAGCAAAACAATGAATAAAAAGCAGCGCAATGAACGATATTGGCGTACGAGTACAAGGATGATGACAATCAAAAACAGAAATTTATAGAAAAAGGAATACGAAAGCAAAAGAAGCAAAAGCGAAAGCATATGCGAAAAGGTAAACATACCATTTTCAGTGGTGGAATCCTCCTCCTCTTCCCCAGCACTCACATCAAGTTTTGCGCCCGTCCCCAGATCCATGGCGCAGGCGAGTGGCGCCTTGCCTGTTAATGAAGTACCCCCAGAAGTTGTTACTAGAGTATTTGCGCTCGTTGGACTGGCGGTGACACTGTTGATGCCGGTGCTCGCAGTTACCGGACCATTGTATATACCATTGATTGGATGTGCCATATTTTTGGCAATTTGTAGACTTACAATAGAGTGTTTAATATGATCCAACATGGCCTGTGTAACAAAACACACACACACACACATAGTGTTTGAGGGCAAGCATGAAAAAATCAAAAAAAATATTATTATGAAAAGAAGAATAATACAAGCAAACGAGAGAAAAGAAATACGAGACAATAGGGGACAATAACAATACAAAGCGAGGCAATTTGAGGGTTAGTCAATGAAGAAGTTGAGTGCGTTGCGAGAAGCTTTAAATAAGCTGGTACCATAATAAGAGTAATAAACAAATACATATTATATATTAATTTTGGGTAAGCAGTACTTGGGGTGGCCTTATTTATTCCGTACATTTTGTAATTTTTCTTAATCTCTATTGATTCAAGTACTCTCAAAGATAATAAATAGAACCGTTCAACATTCAGGCAAAATGGGCTTAATATGTTTTATAATATGAAATATTCACCAAGTTTAATTTGATTAGATGTAATTAATAATTACAAATATTTTTTCAATTTTGTGTTGGTTAAAAGTCTGAACATTTTTTAATTGCGATTTACTTTTTCAAAGTAATGATGAGTAATCTGAATCAGCGAGAATGCTCCAATGAATCTAATATTTTATATTTTATCATTTTTGAGCCCACATTTCGTTCGTATTTGCGAATTTTTCACAAACTTGTTGAATTTGTTACACATTTCTTTCATTTAGTTCTATTCATGTTTGCGCTCATTGTCTAACCTTTCAATATGCCAAGTTGAAAGCCTACACTTCAAGTTACACTCATACCTATGCACATACATTAGCATGCATCTCATTGTTTAGCGCATAGTAACTGTTTGGGCACAGTTTTTGTTGTGCCACCAACGCGAATTTTCGCGAATAAAAAAAATTTATTGTACAATTTATATACTTATAGGTAGGGTATGTATTTAGAAATTTTGTACCGTTAATAGATACGAAATTTTTTGGAATCAAATTTATTCCGCAATAAACAGATTCGCAAGACAAATTAAATTTTATTTTCACAACTCGCAGTAAATATTTAACAATTACATAAAATTAAAATTTTTTCACTTAAAGTGTTTAATTTTGAGATTCGCGCATCAAATCGCCACAGCGGAACTAATGAGTGTCTTTTATTTACGCGGTAATTAAGGAGCCACGCAAAGGACCAGCCCATGTAATTTACGCGAGTTAAAGGGAAAACAAAGGAAAAATGCAGAAACGTAAATGCGCACAAAAGGCCAATAGATAGAAGCTCAAAACAAAGCAACAAGCACTCGCGCGCATGGGAAACACCTCTAAGGTGCCGTCTGTGGCCCATGGAGTGACACCCGACTACGGTGTGTGCGAACATCAGCTTTCATAATACACAAAAGAGTAGAAAAACGAATGCTGCATACACACACAAACATGTAAAGAAATAATAAAGACAAACCCCTGTTGTTACTCACACTGGCGTTGTCCTGCAGCGGTTTGCACTTGGCCTTTTCATCAGCATCCGTTACGTCCTCAATGCGCTTGTCAATTTTCTGCAAAGTTAGAATATTTATTACATTAGCAGGCATTATTATTAAATTTAATTTGGTTTAATTTTCGTATTTCATTGTAAATATACACGTTTCCTCCACTCACATTCGTCTGCTCGATGATTAACTGCAAATACGCGTCCGCCTCCGATACACGTCGGCTGAGTAATTCCAAGTGGTTGGCACGTTTGTTGCCTATCACATCCTTTTGATATCCGCCAAGGTAGAAAGTGCTTTGATTGTCCCACAGACGAGTGCGGTTCGCATGCCGTCGTATGGTGTCCTCAAGTCGTCTAACCCACTTTTCGCGCTCTTCGCTGTGTTGCGCCTGTGGCGAGTTTATTGGGTGGGTGTAGAGTGCGTGTTGTGTTTTTGGTAGAGAGAGAGACAGAGAGAGCAAGTGAAAAACGTTAGAATGATTATCACTTAACGCAACCAAGTTGTTAAGATAAACAGCTACAGCAACTATTTATATTTATATAGGCATGCAGATTTTTGCGGTGTAAAGTAATTTTTTTATTATTGATGTTAATATGCATTTTCTGATACTAGCATCGTTCGCGGTCGAAAATACGACCAATGCAATTTATGTTTTTATGTCCCGATTCTTATCTCTATCCTTCTCTCTACTTCTATTTCTATTGTGTTTTTTATCTTTATCATTTGGAAATTGATTATTTTTCTTCCCTTCCGCATCAAAACACATTTCGAATGATTTGTAACTCGTTGTACCTTAGAAATTTATTTGAGCCGAAAAAGGAATATAAAGAAAACTGGTTTCCCTTTCTATATACATATATACCTTTTGGATTAGCATTCCTAATTTCATGTGCCATAACTTTGCACAATAACTTGGCCTGATTAGACGCTTATCTGAGATAGCGTAAGCATGTTTACCTAATCAGTTTGTTCGCTATCCAAGAGGTAAGTATCTGCGCTTCACATTAATAGATGTGTGACAGCTAGTACCAGTAGAACAAAAATTCCAAGCGCAATGCATTTTGTTTTTGCTTGTGGTCCGTAGAATGTCAAAGTCTATACAGAAAGTTGGACCGGTTAGAGTAATTTAAACAAACCGTCGCTTTAGAAATATCAAGCATTCCCGTCATATCATAAGCCCGTTGCAGCAACGAATTTGGCTGACAGCAAAATGGATTATGTGTGATTAAAGTACAACAATTTTGTATTACGAAAATTTTTATCAATGGGTATTTTATTATATCAAATTAAATGCAGAAAATAAATGGAATTTAAATTACTTGAGTCAATGTAATGCACCTTTATCTTTTCAGTATAAGCTTGAAAGCGTAAAGAAACGGCTGGGCTTAACCAAGTTGAATGTGCGTCACAATTTCGAAGTTATGGCCGGTCCCACCGTCTATGACTACCATAAATTCTATTAAAACCCTCCTTCGCTTCAATAAGCATTAATTTTATAATATATTTCACAACCAACAAAAATCTGTTCATACACCCCGAAATACAATATTAGCTTTCACGACAAGAACGTCTGTTTTTTGTTTGCTTATAAGCATCAGCAAACTTTCATTGTGGCAACACGGTAAGTTTTATACGTTACGTTAGTCAACTGCGCTATCGCATAGGACGCAACGGACCCATTGTGACAGGTTTATCAAACATCTGATTTTTGTTTACATTTAAGGTTCGCTTACTAGGCATGGCGAATTCATACAAGATGGTAGTGGTAGTACAAAAACAATATTTATATGTATTTTGTTTTGGGATTTGGTGGTTTAAATGTCCAACTCAGCTGATTACTTTTCCCGAATATCAATCAGAATTTAAATAAAGCAAATCACTTAGACATGGAAACCACCAAAAAGAAAAACAAATCAGCTGTTCTTCTGCTATTACTGCTTATCTGAGTTCTGTTATAAAATATGAAATTAGTAAGAATTAATACAAAATAGCACGAACAGGCGTTTGTTAACACAGATGTCTCTGTGTGTAGGTCGGGACTAATCAATCACGAAAACATGATCCAAAGCTTAGATCGTACTATTTCTGAACAGATTTCTGTGTTGTGAAATTTGGATTTCAGTGCGCATTTTGAGTTCCTTGAACGGCGATTTATGATCAAACATGGCAAAAGGTTATATAAATCACAATATTTAATGATGCTTGTTTTTTATCTCATAAAAAATATCTCATAAAAATGCATTACCTACTAATACTCTCTGCCATTTTCCGTTAAGCCAGCAAAGCTGAGTTAGCTACGTACTTAAATAGAGCTTACGTGTTTTGAATCAACAAAAATTGCCTGTCAATTTAGGCATTTAACTGCACTTTAGCGAAAACTTCAGTTAAGATTAAACGGAGCTAGGAGTTTATGGTCCTTTTTTTCAAATATAGTCCTCCTAATGCAGCTAATATACAACAAGTTTGTTATAACTGAGTATGAATCGAATTGGGCCACAAATACTGTTCTGCGAAATATGTCTACCGCAGTGCCACCTAGCGGTAGATCTGGGATATGACACTCTTACCGCAAATGAGCGATGTGTACATAATTGGCCGGCATCGTAAAAATTTTAGAATATCCCCAACACTCACCTGAAAATGAAATGTCTTGTGATCCACTGTTATGGTAAAGGTGTTGTCCTCTTGATCATCTATGCCGATTACAGCATCCTTGAGCCGAACACAACCGCGACGCACACCCTTCATCATTTTCTCCTTCGACTGCGAATCAAAATAAAAGGGATTTAAATGAGAATATTACAATATACATGCACACAAACATACATATGCACACACAACATAAACATGTTAACAATGTAATGAGTATCAAAGTATTTCATTGCAATTAAAATCAATAAAGTAATCGAATCAAGTTCCTACGAGTGTGGCCGATACTCAGATGCACATCTGAAATGCTGCAATCACCTAAATACGTAATAGAAGGCAGAAAGCCCTAGGAAAGTCGCTGTTCGAAATGGGCGCCAACAAACATGTGAAAGCGTGTTATAAAACAACAACAAAAGCAAATAAGTTAAATGAGGTGAATTGTACAATGAAAAAATGAAAAGAATGAATCGATGGTCGTTTGCCCTAATTACTGAAATTACCGACGCACACACACACATGCAAGTACTATGTGTGTGTTATGCAAATAGTTAGAAAATGGAATTAATTTCTATTAGTTCTGCAGCTCGCGTGCACTCGGGTGTCTGATTGAATTTTATGCTAAATTATTTCGCCAAATTCTCCACAATCCTTTGGCTGATGAAACATTTGGCGTTAATCGAAAGCACACTTGTCGTTCCGTGATTGTGCACGAGTGTTCATATGTATGTATTTTATATATATATATTTTTTTTATGGAGGTGGCACAAAGCATTGAAAGCCGAAAAGTGTGAGACTTGCCTTTCGGCCCATCCACAAAAAACCCACCCCATCTCCGTTTCCCTCCCGCAGGAGAACCGTTAAGTAGTACTTCACGGGAGGGGGCGCGGCCTATTGCCTCTTCATGAAGATTAGCGCTGTTGCTCAGCGCGACACAGGTTGGAGATTACTATTTTTGCCATATTACATACAGCGGACCAATGTTCTTCGGACTCTATCATATGTATGTATGTATTTACATGTTATGCGTGTGTATGAACTACTCTAATTGCACTAATTAAAAATGCAATACTGAAATAGCGTTAAAGTTCAACACCGCATGGAAATAGGAAGTTCATGATCGAAAGCCGTGCTTACATTAATATGCGTATAAATACACCCAGACACACAAGCGCATACATACACACATACTACATTCAATGGTACGTATTTCATATAATTTCGATTTAATAATAGGCTCTAGGCTTTGCTAACCACCAAAGTATAGCTCAGGGTTATTGAATTTGCTTCATTTCAATCATTCTCCATTTGGTGGTGGCAGTCCAGCGAGTTTTGTTGCTTGAAGAGTGCCATACAAAAATATTAGAATAGCTGATAAGAGAATTAAAAGTCACAAGGATAAGAAAGGATCGGAAAAGGAGTAAAATTGGCGAGCACTTTTTTGCCATCCGTAATTAAATAGTTTTCAAAACAGTATTTTTGTGTGTGCATGTGTGATTAAATTACAAAAACATAAAGAAAAATGGAAGCAATTGAGAAAATCAACGAAATGGACTACAGTTACACCTGTTAGTATTAACAAAAGTTCTTGACTTTGTTTATTGATAAAATATAATAAGTAAATTTTAGCCATACTGGAGATTTTGAATTTTTTCTAAATAAACATTTATTTTTATAAATTTTTGGAATGATTTCAGCTCATGAGTTGAACGAGTGGTTCGGTTTGCGGGCGCCCAACTTCATTGTTTCAGTTATAGCCGCGTATCTGTTGCTAATTTATGCAATCGTACCAAAGTAAGTGCCACTGATAGAACAATTAAAAATATCCTTTTTAATGAAAAATGTAACTTACATACTTATTTCAACGTACCAGTTTTCTGTGAATACTAAAAACTATTCTAGTGGATTTTTTCACGCTCCATTTCTGTGTTATAAAGTATTTAGAGTTACATCGGAATGATCTCAAGACATTCCCCAAAATAATTTTTTATACTAACTAAATATAGATTTTTACTAAAACAAATAATAGTTAAAAAAAATTGGTAGAATGCATAAACGAACAAAACCCACTAAAGCCCGGGTTACAAACCCAGGACATGACAAATGAAATGATAGAACAGGGGTTTCCTAAAGTTCACTCCTTGGCTAACAATGGCAAACCTCCTAGTGTATTTCTACCATAAAAAACCTCATAATAAAAACCATCGGCCGTCCGAAGGCGGCATGAAACTGTAGGTGCCTCCATTTGTAGAAAAACACTAAGACGCAGACCAAAGATTGGAGATGTACCTCGGCCAAATATACAACCAAGGATATATACTCGTATACGCATTATTGCAGCCACACAGCTCTCTAGCTTGAGCGCATTCTCTTGCTAAGCGAAACAAAAATTAAACTTATTCTGAATGGCAGTAAGGACTTGGAGTAGATAAAGGTGCGCATTACCTTGCAAGCGTGAAGCCAATCCAAATATTATATATTTTCTTCAAGAAATACGATAAGCTATGATGCCCATACGGTAGATATGAAAGCGGAACGTAAAACCGAAATAACGTACGTTCCCACGACAGTCGGTTCTACGTAACCGGAACGACCCTCCTTTATATTAGGCTGGACTGTGACTTCAGCAGCATTCACCGTATGTACATATGCATGGGGAATGCTTATACTGGTACAACAACCGAAACAACGCTGTACTCGAATTATTGTGTGTATTCTAAGAATGATTTAGAAGGGCTTTCAGCTTCTCTTTATAAAAAATCCTCTATACGAAAACCTGGAGAAGCATGTGTCTGGCCACTACTGAAAATATCGCACAAGCCTTTTTGTTTCCATGGATTTATTAACCGCTTTCTATTAATTCTAATCTAATTGCTAGTCTGTAAAAGTCTTACATCTAAGATATCCACGGGTAAAACTCTAATGAGTGCCTGAGATTTCGTATGTTTAAAAAACGGAATTGGATAGAATAGCATCTGAAATGTAGAATTGTCCGTTTATGCTCGTATTGTGTGCATTATTCGTGGATATTTTTACCTTTTTTTATTGTTATACACATACATTCACACATCCATATGAATTTTATTTCCTCGTCCTCACTAAATTAGCATTTGATTGCAAATTGGGTGCGAGTACTTTAAAATTCTATAACACAAAGAACTTTCCCAGTTCAGCGCTAGACAACCAAACGATAATAGCAGGAAAGAAATTTTTAAGCATTAACAAATGCAAAAACTGAACGTTGTCTTTGTATTTAATTACATGAGTGTGAATGGGCGAGTATTTTGACTAGCAATAAGGTTAATTTAAATCACTATTCAGGAAGCATGCGTGCAAATCAAGAAAAACTAATAATTTATGTTAAACCGCAACTAGTGACAAAGCACTTATTTAGTACCTACGCCTAGGAACAGATTTCGCTTTGCATTTCATATGTCATAGCCTTTAAGCTGTATAATTGTCACTTGATTTTATTTAATTTTCATGAATATTCATACACACACTTTTGCATTTGCAGTTACATGAAAGATAGAGCACCCTATCAACTAAAGACATATATTGTAGTATACAATTCGGCGCAAATGATCTCCTGTATTTACATTATCAGTGAGGTAATCAATTCACTTTTGGTCACATCCACATACATACATACATAAATTTCGTTTTGATTTTATTTACAGATTTTTCGCATCACATCAACAAAGATATTTCAATTCTGGGAGTGTTCTATGTTCGAGTCGAATACACATGCGGAATATCTGTTTAATCGCGTCACATATTTCACCTTCTGGCTAAAAATTAGTGAGCTTTCAGAAACGATTGTATTTGTCTTGCGTAAGAAGCAGAATCAGGTGTCCTATCTTCATGTATTTCATCATTGCTCAACCATTACACTGGTCTATCTCTTGCTTGTCAATTATAGAGGTAATTGAAAATGCATTTACTTTCCATCATTCATTCTGAGATTCTGATTATGTTTGTCGATTCACAGGAGGCTCTGCTTTGTATCCGCTGCTGCTCAATTGTACTGTTCATGTGTTTATGTATGCCTACTACTTGATTGCAGCTGTGTGCGACGAGAATATTGTGAAAGGTTTAACACCAGTCAAGAAATCGATTACTACCATTCAAATGATACAATTCGTCCTAATTCTTGTGCACGCGGGTATTATATCTTGTCGCTGCGTAATAGCACCGTTGGTGGTTGGCTATTATGCTTTTGTGGTCCTTGCTATATTCTATGGTTTCTATGACTTCTACAGGAAGGCATACAAAGCTAGCAATAAGAGTAGCTAATATTTCCTGATATTTCAATATTTTTTAATCAGAATTTATTTTAGCATACCTATACATATATGTACTAAGTACAAAATCACAGGATCCTACAAAATGATAAGAGGAAATATATACTTATATGTAAATTTATACATTTTCTATTTGATAAGCAGAATCATAAAGTTTCGATGTCTAGATAACTTAATTTACTACTTACTACTGCTTTAGCAGTATTAGTAGTGTTGCACCTATTTGTAACAGGATTTTACATTATTTTAACTAACTTATTCACGGAAGTTTTATGGGTGACTGTGATTGTGGAGGCGTGAACGACTTTGCAAAGAAATACGGTATTGTGGTATTCCTACTGCCCTCCATATATTCTATTATCTTACCTCTGCTGGGATTGACAAAACGGAGACTGCTATATCATATACAAGACGGATAAAGTTTAGTACTCGATACAGTCTAAATAATTATGTATTCATCATCGTAATGCGAGGTTATGGAATCCAAGAAAAATCCATGTTTTGATTGGCTTGACCGTTAAGAAAAGAGATAATCTGAAAGTAGTGTATAAAAGGATGTGGAATACCGCGCTCCTTCTACACTAAGAACTACCGCAGTAAGGTTACTCATGCGACATGCGGTTTCTCTGCAGAATCAGATTTGGTTATACCATTTTTCGCAACCGACCTCAGTAGTCAAGAGAAAGGGGGAAGCCATCGCCCAACTTTGAACACTTTACCCAACTGATTTAAAAAGCTGTTATTTCGGCACATTGCTACGACAATTATTGTTTTAATCCTAACAATCAAAAAACTATAAACGTCTTCAATACTCAAATCCTCATAAAGAATTAAGTAATTACGTCTTTTACATGAGTAGCTTCGTTTCTTTTTGAAAACGTTAGCTCCCTATCTTTATAGTTCTGTGCTTTCTTTCACATTTGCAACAACATCTATGGGCAATATCGGCGCAAATGTTTATCACTGACGATTAATTAGCTCTTTAATTTGTATCAAATTGCACACCTTCGCTCTTGCCGACATTTAGTTAATAGGCTTTGCAGGTATTTATTTAGAAACTTCCTTATCTTCACTTAAGTTAATTGCTCTAATTGTTGTCTTCAGTCAATACGAGGAATACTCAACCAGTTTTATTAAAAATGAGCATATAAAATCGAAATCCTAAATAAAGTAGGTACAAGGTAGGTGATTTTTTATAACAAAGGGTTGTGCAGACCTGATAAGATAACTCCATATCCAAGCAATTACAATTCGTTACATACATGAATTTTAAAAATCAAATATTCTCTTAGCTACATACATACATACATTATGACTTAGCAAATCAACTCGTTATTAGCAGCTTCAGTTTGGGTAACACTGCTTGCAAGTTGTTTGCTTATACATGCATATGTAATGACTGATAACGTGCAATGGGCAATCGAATGCTCTGTGCAGTGGTTCGCACATATGTTCAGATACTTCATTTAATGTTGGTCTTATCTCGCGCCGCACCCTTAATTACGCACCGAGTTTTTCACTTTTAATGCCCGCTATACCTAACCAATAGCTTTAATTTTTGGCTAGTATTCAAGGTCACAACTCACCGTATAGTAGGACAATAAACCAGCATTTTCGTCGAGCACGAAGAAGCGATATTGCCAACCTTTCATGACATTTGTCCATTTACTAAGCGTTCCTTCTAGCGTTGTAGACATTTCTTGAGGGAGAATAATTCCGATTTAAGGCGTGAACTGAACTGCAAACACGTAAAACTATGCACCAAATTTCTGTCTAAGTTACTTGAGTCAGCACGAAAACCGGCAGTGACGCAACTTCACCTGACCGCCGCTTACTTCCAATGCAAACGAAAAATCACTTCAAATATGGAAGAAGACCGAGAAACGTGCCAAATTTTTAGTTCACACAAAAAATTAGCTTCCGATAACCTCGCTTTCTCGTATAATTTGACTGCTTTTGAAGTTGTCCCGGCCACGGCTGCATGGCCCATCCGTGAATTACGTTCACTTTTTTCCTGCTGCCGACTGCAGCTGCTAATAATGCACGGATTCGATTCGGTGTACTTATCACAGTTTACGTCGCACTCGACCCTGAATTGGCTTTACTTGGGAATTTGCATTTATTTCCGCGTTTTCGTTTTTTTTACTATTCTGTTTTCTGTTTGCGTGTTATTATTTTGCGAAATGTTTTAACTAAATCTAAATTTCTGTTGTAAACGAAAAAATAGGAAAAATTTGCGTGCACTTTGACGGAACTAACGTTCTTTAATTTACTTTGCTTTGCGTTGAATCAATGCTGCCCAGAAAACATATGATCGAACCGGAGCTGCCACAGTTTTGACATTAAACGAAAAAGCGAATATGGCGAAACGCACTGCAATTGAAACACAAAACCGAGTGGCTGGAATAAAAATAGCTTAGTAAACATTTGTTAGAATTTTAAGTCGGCTGCGAACGGATGATAATTTGTTTGCTTTTTCATGCCAGAAATACACTGGAGGGCTGCCATTGTCTGCCGAGGTGCGACCGCTAATAGAAACAACATTGTCTTCATTTTGGAGTTTTACGGAGATTCGAATCTACGTTCTGCGAATGCCAAATGGTAGAACACACCAACTCATTCGCCTACGGCGGCCTTATGGCATGCATACACTTCAATATTATTATCCAATAACGTTTTATATGAAATATATCACAACATTTAAACAAACCAACAAATGAAAAAATAAAATGAAATAAAGTAAGTAATTTTGACATTCAAACCACCAAACATCAGATATTATATTGCTTTGTGCGGATTAAAGGTGCCCCAAAACTATTGTTGTTGTTGCCCTAGGTTTTAGGTTCTATACGGTATCAGTTTTAAAGCAAAAAGGTTACCCCTTAGGTTAGGTTATATGGCTTAGGGCATACTTAATGGTTGGTTAATGGTTGTAAAGGGTTAAGGTGAGGCCCTTTAGCACTGCGACCATATTGATCTATTGTGCACCCTATGCTGTCGATTGTCTGTTAAGTATGCTTATGAATGGTTGGACTGATGACGGGCCACTTTCTGTGGGCGAAGCACATGGAAAGGTTGGGCATCTCAGACAGTGTACTCTGCCCAGCTTGTGAAGAGGAGGATGAGACGGCGGACCACTTCCTGTGTGTCTGCCCCGCCTTCGCCCAAATCAGGTTTGAGGTCTTTGGCACTGATGTGTTAAGAAGCGACCATCTTGGCTCCTTGGCACCACAAGATCTTCTCAGATTTCTTCGGAGATCGGGTAGATTTAAAGAAAATTAAAAGGGAATCCAAGTGTAGTACAATGGACTCAATTAATGTCTGAGTGCTGCACTTGCTAGTTGTCCCGACAAAAAAAAAAAAAAAAAAAAAAAAAATGCTTATGAATTGTACCAGCTCCTTCTGAAGGAGCGATTGAAGGTCTTCATCTGTAAGCATGAACTTGTTTAAAAACCTTTTCCTTAATGAGATGTTCCATAGACTCCTCATCTTCGCAGCAGAATCTGCAGGTGCTGGTGTTAGTTATGCCTAATTTATGTAAGTGTTTGTTGCAGGTGGAGTGACCCGTGAGGTCGCCTGTGAGAGTGCGAATGCTCTTTTTGTTTAACGTGAGGGCCATGTTGGCTCTTTTAGCGTTGAAGCTTAGGAACTTTTTGGAGTGTCTAAGACCCTCTACATTGTTCCAATGCTGATTTAATAGAGTTTTGGCCCAGTATTTTACTTTTTGTTTTAGGTTGTTTTTGTTGAATCCGAACATAGGACTAGGTCCGATGAAGTTTTCATCTGCCCCGTTTTTGGCTTGAAAGTCTGCCTTTTCGTTGCCGTCATATCCCTCATGTCCCGGTACCCAAATTAATGAAACATTGTTTTTGGATGCCATATTATTGAGTGCCTTGTGGCATTCTAAGAGGGTTTTTGAGTTGTATGTATAGCTGTCTAAAGCTTTCAGAACTGATTGGCTGTCCGAGAGTATTTTTCTGCGTTGCATGATGTTTACTGCTTCCATTATTGCGTATAGTTCCGCTTGGAAGATAGTGGTGTCCCTGGTGAGAGTGTATGATTTGTGGATTCTGGGCCCCACTACACCTGCTGCTACACCATAAGGTGTTTTTGATCCATCAGTGTACCATTTTTGTGAATCATCATTCATCCATTTCGGGTTTGTTTTCCACTCGATCCTCTCAGGAAAGGTAACTGTGTATTCTTTTGTGAAACAGAGGGTTGGGTCAATGTGGTCTGAAACTTGCTTATGGTGTTTTTGATTTTATTTAGGATATTTAGGTGACCGGTGAGGTTGCCCAATTTGAAATTTACTTTCATGTGTAGCATGAGTGCTTGCGTAGCTGCTTCCTCTTGGATTGCTATATGAAGTGGTGGGAGATTAAGGAGTGCTTCCATGCCAGCTATTGGGGTAGTTCTCATAGCCCCTGTGATGCATAGGCAAGCAAGCCTTTGTACTTTTCCCAGTTTGGTTATCGCTGTTTGTTGGATAGATTTGCTCCACCATACTAGTGCCCCATACAGTATTATTGGTCTAACCATTTGGGTGTATATCCAGAGGGACATACTAGGGCTGAGGCCCCAGGATTTCTCTAGTAATTGTTTGGTTGTCCACAAGGATTTCGTGGCTTTTTTTGTTATATTATTTATATGTGATTCCCAAGTGAGTTTTTTATCTAAGGTTAAACCTAGATATTTGGCCTCTTCCTTTAGTTCTATCACTGTTTCATTTATTTTCAATGCAGGAAACTCTAATTTTCTTTTTCTTGTGAAGGGGATTATTGTGGTTTTGTTAGGGTTGTTCGACAGCCCCTCCTTTTTACACCATTCCCATGTTGCGTTCAAGGCATTTTGCAATTAGTCTGTTAGTGTCCTTTCATGGTTGCCTTTTATTATAACAGATATGTCATCTGCATAACCAATGGTTATAAATCCCTTATTGTTTAGGTGCTGCACCAAGTCATCAACTATTGGGACCATAGCAGTGGAGAAAGAACTCCTCCTTGCGGACATCCCTTTACTGTTGTGACATTAAGTTCAGCTTGGCCTAACGAGGCTTTAATAATCCTCTGATTAAGCATTTGGCTTGTCCAATGTGTTAATATTGGGGTTGCACCTCTTTTTTCGAGTGCTGTTTCCATGGATTTGTAATTTGCGTTGTCGAAGGCTCCCTGTATGTCCATAAAGGAACATAGGGCTATTTCTTTTTGATTTAGAGCCTTTTCTATATTGACAACGAGTGTGTGTAGTGCTGTGACTGTGGATTTCCCTTTTTGGTAAGCAAATTGCAGCTTATGAAGGGGTTTTTTGAAGATTACTTCTTCTCTTAGATGGTATTCGAGTAGTTTTTCCATTGTCTTTAACATGAACGACGATAGACTGATTGGTCTGTAAGATTTTGGAGAATCAGGGGGTTTGTTGCCTCCCTTAGGAATAAATATTACCTTAACTTTCCTCCATATCTTTGGGATGTATTCCAATATTAGACTAGCTCTGAAGATTTTCACCATGACTCGGATCAGTTCCACAGTGCCTTTGGATAGAAGTGCTGGGAATATTCCATCCGGCCCTGGTGATTTAAAGGGTTTAAAGGAGTTAATTGCCCACTCTACCCTTTCGAAATTTATGATTTTATTGACAAATGAGACCGTAGATCTCCGTTGATGGTGAGTTACCATGTCTAGACTATTGCCGATTGATATTCTAGGGCATACTTGGGCAAATATTGAAAATTCGTCCATTGTGATGCCATACATGGGAGAGGAGAAAGGAGAAGGGAAGGAGCTTTGGGATTAGAGACCATGATGCCCATGCATTTTACGACGACGCCGACGGTGGCTGATTTGCGTTCGTAATTACCCCTTAAATATTATTATTATTTATAGGAGATATATACAATACAACCCTAACTTAATTAGCACACTGGCTAACCCTTAAATATTAGTTAGTAAAAAAATTCATAAAACTCTACAAAGACTCAAGTTTACCTACACATACGAAATAAGTGAAACCCTTTAACGTTGAATTTTGTTTTTGTTGTAAATTTTCTTCTTAACCTAACGTTGTTTCAAATCTAAGAACCGGCTGTTGCCCACCTTATTATTTATAATTTTTTACAAGTGAAAAATCTTTGTCTCGTACAAGTTAAAATTGCCTTGTGAGGCAATATTTATTTGTTTTGTATAGTTTTGTGATGAGCTTATCAAGCTCAGATACTGACAGATACAACTCTTCTTGCTGTGGTATAGTTTTTTACCGCAGCGTATTGCATCTCTTTAAGGGTACCTTAAGGACATCCGCACACGGGTCGTATCGTCATCGTAGCGTATGTGACAAATTTGTCGCGCACTTGTGTTCAAATGGCGAACCACACACGGGTCGTTAACTACTCGTACTCGTCACAGGAAGCATGCAGCATGACGCTTATCGTACAACAGAGTCGTCAAATATCCTGTACGCTTGTAGTTTATTTTTGATTTTCAGTGTCAATATTTTGTTTTCCAATAGTCGGCTTCAAAATTTCTACAAACTCCTTAAAAACATTTTCAGACATTTTGTACCTCGTAATCGTCGCTACAAAAAAAAAATAATGTAGTGCCGCTCACGATACGACCCGTGTGCGGAGGTCCTAAAGATGTTAGCCACAGGGTAATCAGAAGATTATACAATTGAAACTTCATTGATTTTACTACAGAGTGGCTTTTTTTATTGCAAAATTCGTATTTCTTATGCCACTTATTTTACGATAAGTTTAAGTGATTACAGAAATTTATTTATCACACTTATTGCAGATCCATACTGCAATTACATATGTAAGGTGTTTTATGATGCTTTTGGCATTTTTTGATACTTAGGTGAATGTTGATTTTGAAAGCGGGCGAACGGTCGAAGAAAACGAAAGTTGTTTTGTTAAGTATAAAGTTTAGGGTTAGAAATATATTGAAAAAACCTGAACGGTTATTAATGAAAGAAAACGAATATATGTTTGAGGAATTTATTGTCGAAATTTGTTCATTGATTACAAATAATTGCTGAGCATTTGAAATATTCTGGTACACAAATCACATGGAAACTCATTAAGTTTGCACAAAAATTAACAAATAAACAACTTTTACCATTTGGATGAATATTTTCGACTTTTCTAACATAATTTGAAATAAAAAACTTTTATGGCTATATTTTCAACTCGGAACAAAAGCCGAGAATTTAAATCAAACTATTCAAATTGCAGTTTAAATTTGCCATTGTCAACGAATAATAATCAAAAGAAAGTCCGCCAACTAATCCATTAATGCCAACTTAAATTTGCTTTTGGTCGTGGTTATGCTGACTGACGTTTGTAACATTTTGGAAAACTGAAATTTAGTTAGAGCATTGCTTCACGCTACACGTATGGTAAAACCACATTTGCCGAACAAATTTCGTTCGTTTTGAGGGTGAGCTAACTTTCTTCGTGTTTGGTGTAACAACAATCGGCATAACTTCGGCCTTATTAAGTGCCATTTTCTTAACTAACCTTTAATTTTGCAAGCCACATCATTGTGGTGATAAACGCAAGGCTACTAGATATTCCCTTAAAAGTTTTCAGCTAGGTTCAAAGTGTTTGAGTTGAAATTGTAAATGTGAAATTCCCTTTTCAAATATATAAGAAAACTAAGAGTCCAATTCTACTTTAAAGTGGGGAACAATTGTATCGGCTTAGTTAATAAATCGTACTGAAGGGTAAAATGAAAAATGCGAATTCTTCTTCTTTTTAATTGACGCGACAACCGCTTACGCGATTTTGACCGAGCTTAACAAAGCGCGTCAGTCGTTTCTTTTTCGTGCTAACCGGCGCCAGTTGAACACACCAAGTGAAGCCAAGTCCCTCTATACCTGATTTTACCAACCTCTTCCTCTGCTACCACCACCTGGTACCGCATCGAATACTTTCAGAACCCGAGCGTTTATATCCATTCGGACAACATGACCTAGCCAACGTAGCCGCTGGATCTTTATTCGCTGCGCTATGTCTATGTCGTCGTAAAGCTTATACAGCTCATCGTTCCATCGCCTGCGATATGCGCCGTTGCCAAAGTGCAAAGGTCCAAAAATCTTGCGCAGAATCTTTCTCTCAAACACTCCAAGCGTCGCCTCATCGGATGTTGTCATCGTCCACGCTTCTGCGCCATACATTAGGACGGGCATGATGAGAGCCTTGTAGAGTGTTAGTTTTGTTCGTCAAGAGAGGATTTTACTACTCAATTGCCTACTTAGGCCAAAGTTGCGCTTGTTGACAAGAGATATTCTACAATACGTTGGATTTCCAGGTGTATTACTCGTTCCTAAATATACGAGTATAAGTCTTTTTCAACCTCGGAATTATAACTGCCAACAGTGACGTGGGTGCCGATATGCGAGTGCGCCGACTGTTTGTTTGAAGACAGGAGGTACTTCGTTTTGTCCTCGTCCACCTCCAGACCCATTCGCTTTGCCTCTTTATCCAGTTTGGAGAAGACATAACTAACAGCACCTTACAACAGGCAAATTATGAAGGCACTGCAAAATAAAGTTTCTATAAAACGTTAAGCGAGCTAATGTGGCCGAATTGCGTCAACGCCTTGTATACGACAGACATTTATAGGAACTGGATTTTTTGGATAACGTCTAGATGCACACCACAAATTAAAGGAGAATCGAAAAGTTTGGTATTTCTTAGCATCAGCTTACATATGTATAATGTTTTCACTTACAAGCTTTATTTGTTCTTCTTTCAGTGATTTGAAAAGATGATATTAACTCGTGAAAACTTTCGAGGAATGATGATTTATTACAACTTTCGACGTGGATTATCGTAGCAGAAGCGACATGACCAAGCATTGAAGCATCACACCTAGCCAGTGTGAAACGCTGGAACAATAAGTTCAAATGTGGCCGTCCATCCTTAGAGGCTGAATTTCGCGAAGGCCGCCCAAAAGCTGCTGTGCTAGAAACAATCGATGCAGTGAGTTAATTGATAACGCAAGATCGTCATGTGACATATAGCGAGATAGAAGCTTAGAGCATACGTTCAATATTGCATGAATATATGGTCGTCAAGAAGATTTATTTGCGTTGAAAACCGTCAAATTATAGACTATTGCCCGAAAAAGGACTCGTGTCGATTGGTGTATAGAAATTTTGAAGAAATTCAGCGGCGATAGTTCAAAGTATGTCTATGAAATCGTATAAGGTGAAGAAGGTGGACCTGGGCATATGAGCCGGAAACAAAGCTGCAATCGACAGTTTGGGCTTCCAAGACGAGCTTAATCTAACAACGGAAGAAGCACCTCAAATTAAAGGGTCGCCTGTTTTTCTCAAAATCTGGTCATATGGCAACTATATCTCTAGAGAAATTTAAAACACTCAACTTTGTGTGGTGTAAAACCATTGTTTGCCAGAAGTAGTCGAAGATTTAAGGAAACCCAACCGCGGAAGACAAACCATCCTTCACTGACACAGTGCGAGCTCTTACGTATTGGCGCACACAAGAGAGTTATTGAGCACTCAAGAAGAATATTCTGAAAAACAATGAATCCATTTTTATTATTATTTCACGGTGTATTCTTAAAAAAACAATAATTGGCGCATACACGTCTGTTAGGTGTTTGACCGAACTCCTCCTCCTATTTATGGTGAGCGTCTTGATGTTGTTGTATTCATTACTGGGCGCAAATTATAAAAGGAGACCAAGTTACCCTTGGCGGGACATATGGGTAATTGGTAATAGTTTTCCTTCGCAATCCCCAATGCAAAGTTTCAGAAGAAAGAAAAAAAAATGATTTTAACGGAGAAGTGCGTGACTTTCATCAAAAGAAAAAGAAGAATTATATTATATTTAAGTGGAGCACACTTCTCTACAGAAATTTAAGTACAGTGAAACCTATACTTGCGGAAACCTCCAACAAATGGGCATCTCTAATAAACGGCCGCCTCCCATATTCGGGCAGAGGTCACAGAATCTGGTTAAACGCTGCATTTTCACACACAATCATGTGTACATACCAGGCCCGTGCGCACGGGGGGTTTGCAGGTTATGCAAAATCTCATTGTTTATAATTACTTTAAGAAATGACACAATGTAACGCTTATTGTAACATTTTTTGAAAACCCCCCTAAATCTGAGGGTCTGCGCACGGGCCTGATACATACATATATGTATGTGTAGTAATTATTTGTATCAGTCAAAAGTTTTTTAGAAACATGGAGTAAATTGAATAAACTCGTACCATAACAAATCAATAAAAAATATTTGATTAATGAATTCCCGTAATAGAATAACAATTGTGGAATCGTGAGGGTCCGGTTGTGAGGGATTCACCGGATTAGATAAAACGTATATGCGTTTTACATATTTACATATATTATATTTAATAAATTGTGAGTTCATTTGGTATAAAAAATTAGACTATTATTTGCTTAAAAAAAACAAAAATCAAATGAAGTAATTCTTAGGAAGAATAAATGTCAGCTAAATTGATTCCAGGGGTTGAGCCAATGTCGTTGAGCTACTAAAAAAGCCGGAGAAAACATAACGATAGAAGGCATAGCTAATCAATGCGATCCACAAGCCTTTGACCACTTTGTCCACACACCACATTCTGCAAAAAAAAAAAAAAAAAATGTATATATACATATATATAACTAACTATGTATAACCGGCAACATTGAGCACCAGCCTTAACTCACATTTTCATATGTCTTCTAGCGGCTGGTATGGTTTCATCCCCCTCCTTTAGGATTAAGCGGCGCGCACAGAGGATACACTGTGTGAAATAGTCGATCAGATCCACGTCGATCTTTTCAATGATATAGGTGAGACGCTCTTTTTTATTCATTATCGCCCGCAATTTTATCGCCTCTGAGTTATCAAAATTCCACACATTATTCGCATAATACTCGAAAACTTGGAAGCCGTTATTAATACGTTTCTGCACGCGACAGAGGCTGCAAGTGAAACAAGGGAAAAATGTTTCTAAGAAGTATCATAGACACATCGCAAACTTCAACTTACACGGGTGGATATCGCAATAGTATCAGCAGCGCATCCACAAATAATGCGGGTATCCAATGGAAGAGCACCATGCAGACAAGATGAATGTAATAGTTTGATTTCATTGACCCACCTGGGTACCAGGCGACACCATTCAATGGCAATTTGTTCTCTATAACCCACCGGCCACATTCGATAATCTCATTCCATGACACTTTTATGTCATTCGAGCTAGTCATGTGCGCTACACGATTAATCTGGGTTGAATCACTCGCCGTGAGATAACGCCAGCTGGCTACCAGCATGCCATTCACGGCAATATCCACTGGCAAGAAATCGCCATAACCGGAAGAGTTACAATACATCGTACGTATTACGCCTTTGCCTGCGCCGATCAACAGACCGGTTGGCCCATTAATGTTATCAGTCCAACCGGGCAAGGGCTCCTTCCAGATGGGGATGACAATGGAGGGCCGCAGTATAACTGCCGGTAGTTCATTGAACTTTTCTACTACTAGCGCTTCGGCGAGAGATTTGGTGTAGGCATAGGTGTTGGGTATACTACCTAAAATTTTCTTTTCTATAGTAGAAACCTCATCGTCGTTCAGCCATTCGCATGCCCGGATAACATTGTGTGGATTCGCTGGCGGATCGTAGGGCTTTTCGTAGAGTGTCTTGATGTGTAGGTGACAGTAGGCCGTGGAGATGTATGCAAATAGTTCTAAGTTCTTCAGAGTGGCTGCCACTTCCAGCATGTAGAGTGTGCCGCGAGTATTCATGAAGACTGCCTTGCGTAGAGGTTCATCGAAGCTGAGGAGAAATACAGAAAGTAAAAAATATTTATGATTTGGTTTTAGATGTGGACTAGGGATGCATAAAGTATTCTTATTTATTATGTTACCAAATAAATAAATACATATGTAAGTAAATTAATAAAACGGAATAGGAATTTTTATAATCTCAAAGACGAAATGAAAAGAAAAGACGGGGTAAAATCGTGCGGCACTTCAATGAAACCAAGCAAAAAAGGTTGCGGTGAAGAGAGGGTGAAATTGTCTAGTGATGCTCTTCCGATGTCTATCGAAATTTTGCATTGCTGGAATGAGCTCGAGATGGCTCATTCTTTGGTGATGCTTCTACCCAAACAGAGTAAAGCTTTTTTTATTTAAAAAGTGTAGTTTTATTTAAACGAGTTTTGATTTACATACTGATTGTCGTGTGTTTCACCTGGAAAAATAATCATCGTAAGGAACGACTTGTGGAACTGGATAAATTCAAATCCCAAACCAAAACAATTAATTGGGTTTGGAACGATATGGCGCAGGCCATATCCAAAATTCGTACATGGGTCTGCTGAGAATAGGAAAAATACCTTTTATCTGGGAAGCTTATAGTTTTTAAGATAAAGGTAGTCAAAGCTTTAGTGAAACGTATCGAAAGTTGCAGAAATTTTTCAAATCCAACAGGGCTCAATTTATGCCCCTTTTTCCTTTACTTCCAAAGTGTATCAATGTATTAAGTAGCATCCGAAATCAGTTTTCAAACTTTACACAACCTGTTTTATTGAATAATTTTTAATTGCTTTTGTTTGTTAGAATTATTTTTTAACCTTCAAAAAAAAAAAAATATTTTTACGTTGAGCACAGCTTCATTCCTCCTATTCGTTATATTCGGTTTTCGAATGCTCTTCAAATCAGAAAAGTGCTGAATCTCATAGAACGCACGAAAAAATTCAAATTTAATCTAAACTAATCTAAATGTATTACTATGAATGGTATTTAAAAAATTCTCTTTGCACTACAAAACCCGCAGCGCTGTAAATTTGAAGATTATTGGCTCGAGTATCTAAAAAACTGCAGGGAATGTCTAATAGTGCAGAGAGGAGGATACAACAAAGCTCACCGTATGGTCGCCGCGCAATGGTAAACGATGGAGACTTCCTCACGTAACTTCTCCAAATCCTTCTCTGCAATACCCAAACCTGGTAATAGCACATCGCCTGAAATCGCCTCCACTTGGCTTAGTATTTGTGCCTCGCCACGCTGTTGCTTAACCATATCAAAGAGCTGGGTGTTCCGCGCCGTGAAAATAAAAGTGCTTTCATTAACAAGTAAACTCACTAATTACATGCATTCGTTAGGGGTTGAATACAAAAATAAAAGTAAAAACAAAGACAATAAAGCATCGCTCACCACATTGCTGAAAATGTCTTTAATACGCTCCTGAGGATTCTTGCCTTTCTTTGGACGAATTAACAAGTAGATTTTCTTTAACTGTCCACAGGACCTGTAAAATACATGAATGTAAGTATGTAATGGTAAGTGGTAAATGATATATGTACATATATACTCATTACGTGTCATTTCGTCACAAATTAATTGTTGCCACGTTGCAAACCGCTTAATCGCTGGTTGCGTGGTCGCCCGCATTTGTTTGCGCTTAATTTAACACGTTCGCTATATTTACTTGCTTAGTTTTTCTAATCTATCTTTTTGTTTGGTTATGCATTACCTGAGTAATTTTTCCACCAGTACTTTGCCGAGGAAGCCAGTGCCGCCTGTGATGAAGAGTGTGCGTCCGGCAAAGCTTGCGGCAATCCGATCTTCCTCCTTGTCGTCCACATCGTTGATGGTTACCTGGGGTTCACTTTCAAAGCAGAATTTCGGTTTGGTTGACATTTTGAAATCAACTGAGATGCTGAAAGAAATACAAATGAAATGCAAGTAAATATCAAGCGAAAGAAGCAGAAGAAAAAGGTCAGTAACGCACTTATGCATGTAAAAGGAGGCTGGGAGTTACATGGGGTCTCTCTCCTTTCATAATGTATCGATGCTATTCAGCTGTAGCAAACTCTACGGTGCTCTAGTGTGGGTCCACCAGCAAGAAAAACAACATACAAAATGCCTAAGGAAAGTATTCAACGTCTTGGTGCACTCTGCTCTACAGGGTCAATGAGAACTACTCCAACGGCAGGGCTTGAAGGAATACTTTACCTGTCAACGATCGACATTGCGGCAGATTGTCTAACGCAATTGGTGGATTTACCTGTAAAACACTCGGATATAGCTCAAGAGGTATGAGTTATCGGGTCACTACGGATAATATGACTCCGAAATGCAACTGGGTGAAGAAATTTCGAACAACAATCGAAGAAGAAGGTTGATAAAGAGGCACGAAACCTAGCTCCAATACGCTTTATATATTTACTGATGGTTCGTAAATGTTGGACGGAGTAGATGCAGCGACTTATTGCGCAGAGCCAGGCATCAAGTGGCCATTTAAGCTCCCTGACCACTGCAGTATCTTTCAAGCAGAAATCTTTATTGTAGGAAAGGCTGCAGAAGTAGCAAACGCAAAGGCATCGAACAACTCCAAAGTGAATATATGCGTTGATAGTCAAGCGGCGATAAAGGCAACAAAATCATATGCAATTTCATCTCAAAACATTCTTCAGAGAAAGGAAGCCATAGAGAGGACTGGCCGCAGACAGACGGCTGCATAAATAAATAGAATATTACATGGAAAACAATAACACTAAAAAGCAAAATTTGTCGTACGCTAAGTGGCGCTTTACACGGAATGGCTCATATATGACTTAGATAACTTTTCATTATTGGCACATGCATATGTAAGAAAATTATTAAAATTACAAATAATAAAATTGTTGTCTACTGCACTTGCACAGTAAAAAGAAATACAGAATAGAATGAAAAATTAGTTAATTGCCAAATATGCAAGCATAAATTATCAATTGCTTAACTCCAAAATATTTTCTTTTTTAAATGGCGTGATCGGAACGAGGCTCCATCAATTTTCAAAGCCACAGCGAATTGGTATACAAACAGCAAAAACGGCCAAAGAAAATCGACAACTTTTAAATAAATAACAAGTTTGGTTAACTCTTTTATTTGTTGTACTGATTTACAGCTTATAACGGTATTTCCACTTGACTCCACATGCAAGCTCACTATCATGGAACTGGGTTAGCATTTACATTAATAACTATTTGCCACGAAACAACAAAAGAAAAAAAAAGAAAAATTTAATAATAAAAATCTAAATAACAACTAGCCATAAAACCGTTATGCAACATTTAGCCGTCAAAAGTGCAAGTCGACGCCGCGTTACTTGACGAAAATAAAATGTAAAGCATATAAAAAGCGCGCAATCAAAGAAACACAAAAAAAGAAACAAACAGCAGGCAAAACCGTTAAGCACAACTCAGTGACAGCCAGTTTTTGGAGGAGTACCAGTCGCAGCTGCAATCGCCCCAAATTATCATCGTTATTCTCAATGCCGGACGCACACGTGTTGCAAGCTTGCTTGTGTTGCCGCTTAGGCCCACATGGCCGCTTATTCAGGCTTCTTGTCACCGCCGATTGCAACATCAGCGATGACGTTAGCAACAATTTCATTTTTCAAAACATTCATGCATACTTAGTGTGTGTTACCTGTATGCATGTACATGTATAAGTATGCATGTGTGTATATGTAAACGCGCAGCGGCTGCGAAGGCTAACACTTAACTTGCAAAGTGTTGCTACTGCAATTATTTTTATTTGTAAATGTTTGTTTGCGTATAAACAACAACAAACATACATAAAAACATATGCGTAAATATGTCTCTTTTATGACTGCTTTGGTCTTGCTTGGTCGGTCAGTCGGTCGACTGGTCAGCTCCATGATGGCTTAGTCGGATGGCCTAGACACAGTCGACCGCCACAGATTGTGTGTGTGCTTCTGGATATGTGCGGTGCCGAATCGCAATTGATCTTCAGTCGTCAAACTGGTCATGTTGACTTGGAAACGGCGTAAAAACACACTTGAAAGTGCAAATATAATAATCATAAAAACAATTATCAAAAAATAGCACAAATAAGCTACGCAGCTGCTGACGGAAACAGCGTACCTGAATATCTACGTCTAATGTACTTTATGATTTTATTACATAAATATATATGTATATATGTACTTATGTGTGTCTCATTCATAATAGTCGCACAGTGAGACATTAACCAACCTGATCGCCCAAAATTGTATTGCTTGCTTACATAGTTATGATATAATAATAATTAATTCTGAGAGCTTCATGACCTTCCTTACACAAATCCATAAGAATAGATAAGAGCCAAGCCAAGAAAGTGTTTATTTTAAAAGAGCACCTTAAACTAGACTTTTGAAAAATCGGGACAAGATAGGACCCAGTGATATTACAGCATCACATCGCCTGGCCATTTTTTGCAAACGCTGGCAGCTCATATCTGAAAACACTCAGATACGAAGTTCCGCCTCGCATAGACACTACACCTTTACGCTTACATTCTTTCGAAGAATTTATAATTGACTCACTTTGTAGATTATTTCAAACACCTGGCAATTCTTTGGAGAAGGAATCCGGCGTATTGCTTCTCTTACACCATTTATCCGTCCATCGACCAACCAGCTCGCCTTCAAAGGAATTGAAAGTGTTCAAAAAATATGTCTCAAATATGCTCTGCGTTCCTTAAAAATTGGCTAAGCCGTACCATTCCACCCTTCTCATCTTAAGCTCATAAATATTAAATTCCTGGAGAATCGAGGGTCTATCTTAGTCTTTTATTTACTTACATTATATATATTTTACATGCTCCCATAGCTTCTAAACACTTGCACAATAAACTCGCTAAGATTTGCGCTTGGCTAAGAATATGGCGAATAAAAGCTAACGAGACAAAATCAATGCAAATCATGTTTACACTACGCAGAGATTCTTGCTCTCCAGTAATACTCAATCGTATTTCAATTTTGTTTATCCATCGACTTACGTGGCGCTCCTACATATTTCTAAACGGAAGCAACTTTGGTTAAAACTTCGTTTACTATACTGGCTACTAGTTCAAATTCAGCAGCGTCACTACAGAATACAATTCTTCTATATAAATCAATATTTAAACCTATGTGGACCTGTGGAGTCTAAATATGGGGCTCAGCTTCAAACTCAAATCAAGAAATTCTGCAAAGGTTGCAGTCGAAAGAGCTACGCTTGTGCTTCAATGCACCTTGGTTTATCAAGAGATTCTACAGTGTGACCTGAGGGTTCCGACTACAGGTATATGTGAGGCAGTCAGTAGCAGATACATCATTCAGCTTGCTATTCATCCAAATCCACGCGCATGCAACTTACTCAACGGCAATATTCAACGTAGATTAAAAAAAAAAACATGTATGTACCTATTGACTTGCCACAAAGATTTTAATCACACATAAATATAATGTAATTATTTGATGATGTAATTATTTAAAATAAAGTAAAATATTGTAATATAATGATCTCCGACGGGGGAATAAACTACATCGTTTTCAGTTTTTTTGTGCTAATCGCAGTCTGTAAATATGTAATTTCTTAGAATAAACAAATCTCTAAAAAATTTCTTCGAACGATCATTACTCAAAAATACTCACTAACTTCGGCAGCATGGAGCAGTATGTCACTAAAATGCTCTCGTTATCGTCACGGGTTTGCCACTGAATGATAAGTGGTAGCCTCAATCATGCTTGCTGGTTTGCCAGCTGAATTTGATACTTTCGATATGACCATTGAAATACTTGAAAAATTCTAACAAGTGAGTATGTCAAAACTACTAAAGTTGACGAAAAGTCAATGCCCAACGGGAACAGCTGATATTGAAGAAATGTGTCAGAAGCCATATACGCAGCAGTTGGTAGTTTGCTGTTTGCTGCACAATTGACCAGGCCAGATACAGCGTACGCTGTCAACAGGTTGAGTCGTTTTGGAACCAATCCAATAAAAGCGCTTTGGGCAGCCGTGAAACGTGTCTTACGATATGCGTACGACAAAAGGAACGGTTGATAAGAGATTAACTTTTTATCAAAGGGAACACCCAGAGGTCCAAGGGTATTGCGATGCTGATCATGCTGGTAATTTGGACACAGCTCAAACTACAACTGGATATGTTTTCCTGCTTCAGGGTGGTGTCGTATTATGGGCTTCGAAGCTGCAGAAGCGTATCACCTTATCAACTACTGAATCCGAATTCGTGGCAATGGTTGCAGTATCCAAGGAAGTAACTTGGCTGAAGGGTCAACTGCATGACATTTTTCCAGCAACTTCGAAACTAACCGTTTTGTACTGTGACAACAAAGGAGCTGAGGACAAGGCCAACAACAATTCATACTCGGATGTTACAAAACACGTACTCATCAAACGTAAGTATTTGCATCAAAGAATTAAGAATAATGAATTAAAGTTAGTTCATGTATCTGCCGATGAAATTATTGCAGATGCTTTGACAAAAAGTTTACCTAAATTCAAACTAGAATATTTTTCAAAAAATTGTCATAGTTCATTTTAGTCCAAATTGATAATTTACATATGTACTTATTTTTGTGTTTTGCCTTTGTATTAAAATATGTAATTGAACAAGTAAAGAATATTGAAGAGCTATGCCACAACATATTATAAAAATATCTCTTCAGAGGGGATGTTGTAAATGTGAGCGATAGCAGCTAACTTACCTATGTTAGCTAAATTAAATATCCCTATTCTTCGCTTTTGGACGACTGAAGAAAGAGGTGGTTACTAATTCTCTATTCCACTAAATCCTAAAACGTCAATTTCTTTTTCCAAACTTAAATTAAAAAAAAAAATGAATTAATTACAAAATTTAACCTGAGTTAAGAAATGGGTAGCAAACAAAACGTGTTCAAAGTTTTAAATAAAATTATTAGCTCATCGCGTTTTTGCGTGTTTGGCTGAGATTCTCCTCCAATTTGCGATGCGCGTTTTGATGTTTCTCCTCAAATCGAGGAACCTAGAGTTTTACGTCGCCTCCGAGCGTGCAGAAAACTAGAAAGTTTCTTGAGGAATGGTCCAAATCCATCATTCAAAACACTTCTTACACTAATACACATTTTAATACTGATTCGCTTACTTGCGAGAATTAATTATTTTGAAGCAGTGAGCGTAAAGTTTCAACCACTGTTTGCCCAGCTGCGACACGCGTGAGGATTCGATAAAGCTCGTATATGTTTGTATGTATGTGTAAATGTGCATTTGCAGTTTTGTAATTTTTACTTTATTAAGTAGTTGTTATTGCTTTATTTCATTTAACCAGTTTCTTCGCTTCGTCGGGCAATGCCGCGATGTGTCGTAATAATCCCAGTGGCCAAGATCAATCCAATTATTTTGCACTTGATAGTAATATATAATACGTGCAACAATGAAAGCTGCAATAGTCTTAATTGTAAAACAAAATACAACAAACAGCAAAAAAGTAAACCATAAATGAATGAGTTTCACTGTGTGCGCATGTATGTATGTATGTTTGTATGTACTTGTAGAAGAGAGATCAATAACTATTTTGCGGCTAACTGTTGCGATCACTTTAATCGTGTATACATGCATACATACATATATACACATGCAGACAAACATTTGTAGGCACACACACGAACTATAAATGAAAATGTATTGAAAGCAGGTCTGAAATTGTAAAGCGAAGGAGAGTATTTTTTTGTTGTAATATTTAGAAGTATTTTAGAAAAGTTCGTATGGTGATTCATGAACCGTTAAGCGATATAAATGAAATGCAAATCAAATTACGATAATTACACTTAAATGTTCATTCAGTCGGAGTGATATATAATATATATATATATATATACGTGCCTATGTGTGTATGTATGTAGGCTTACTATATTTATGGAGTTGTGAGTTGTGAATAGTGGATAGTTCGTTTCCACATCATTTAATTTGCTCGAATTGTACGTCAGAGGTAGGTATGTATGTAAGTGCATAGGTAGTTATCAGGCGTATCTGCTACTCTAACGAGCGTAAGTAAAATATTAAAAAAGTTCCGCAACATTAGCAATTCAAGGGAAACTCAATATAAATACATACATACACACATATGTACGTATGAAATAAATTGCGGTTAAACGATTTGCTGACCGCGAGTATTGATCGGTGATCAGTCGATTGGAAAATTGGTTGCCGAAATTTCAAAGGAAGTTGTCCTGTGGCACTTTTTGTTTAGTAATTATGTAGCCATAAAAAGCACACACAACTTACATGGTTGCATAAATTCGTTTATCTTACGCCCTGAATGAAATCTGCTTGCACAATATTACATACATACATACATATGTATTTACATAATATATAATATATAAATTTGCAATTTAGCCTGAATAATAAAATTATCTGGAAGTTAATCAAAATAATAAAAGTGATTTGCGAAACAAATTTTTTAAGGGACTAGAGATATAGAGTACAGTGCACTCGCGAAAACTCGAACTAATGAAAACCAGCCCTGTCCGAGTTATCGAAATGTTCGAGTTTTCGAACGTTATGTATTTTTAATATACATATATGTATTCGTTTTAACAGTTTTTATACCCTGTCCATTTTTATGGCATAATTAATCAAAGAGATTATCTGGTTTCATGTTTTGTAGTTCATTGGCAGTTTATTTAATAAAAAATGTTAGCAAATATGAATGTTGTTTACAAATTATTAGAAAAAAAGCACTGATCTTGGTTTGATGTTTCTTATTCCATCGCTAGCAAAGAAGGTTGAGCCATTCTCGCCATATTTGGCATGTAACTCCTTAACTTTCAAAATTAATCCATTTATAGAATAATTCTTGCTGCGTTGTAATAAAAACCACATGTAAAGTTTTTTTCCATTTTTGGCAATTCTGAAGCGCGAAGCGTTTTACGTTTTCCATGGCCCGATAGCGTGTTATTGACGCATTCCAAAATTTTGTTTTAATTTTTCACAATTCCACAAATTGTGGACTTAGCAGTGTTATATTTTTTGGATAGAGCTGTGATACTAACGCCATTCTTGGCCTCGTTAATTATTTCAGCCTTTTTTGATAAACTCAAAACATTTAGTTTTCGTCCCATTATAAAACGCAAATAAATTTGATCTTAACCGCGCAAAATCCCGTGTATCACTGACAAATATCAATCAATTTAAAAGAAAAGTTCCGTAATTAGCAAGAAACCTAGCCAGTGCGGCGCCTTAGAATGAAACAAAAGACGCACATAACGACAAAAATTTGAATACTGGCAGTTACAGCACATGCAAAACGACAGTTTCTCACATGTCTTCCCATGAAAAAAGAAAATAATCGTTCGAGTTTTAGAGTAGTCAATGGAGAAAAAAAAATGTTGAAGTTTCCGAATGTTCGAGTTTTCGCGAGAGCACTGTATTTTGATAACCCCATCCATTGCTTAATGTGACTTTATTGTTTCTGTACAGTTTATTGGTTCTTTTGATTGGTGCGATCACAGCGTAAGCGATTTTGGTCGAGCTTAACATAGCTGTCATGCTAGCTGGCACCAGTTGGACACAAGTTGGTACCAAGTGAAACCAAGTCCTTCTTAACCTGATCTCTTCAACGCAGAGGAAACCTTCCTCTTTCTCTGCTACCACCAGCTAGTATCGTATCGAATACTTTCAGCGCCGTAGCGTTTGTATCCATTCGGACAACATGACCCAGCCCGCGTTGCCGCTGGATCTTTATTAAAGTTCTTACAGTTCATTTTTCTATCGCCTACGATACTCGCAGTCGTCAACGGGCAAAGGTCAAAAAATCTTCCGTAGAATCTTTCTGTGAAACACTTCAAGGGGCGCCTCAACGGATGTTGTGATCGTCCAAGCTTCTGCAGCATACGATAAGCCGGGCATGTTGAGAGCTTTATAAAGTGGTGTTCAAGCATAAAGTACATAAACTCTCTTCATTACTGCATACCACTTTTCTAGCGAACAACGGCTTAATACCGACCAGCCCTCACTTTAATTTGCAGTATAAATAAATTTTTCAAAATTATTTCTTAGCGAGTAATGAGCTTATTGACTCGGCACAAGCCTCATTTAATTTCATAACTAGAAAATTGCAGAAGTAAATTGTTAATTTGATAATTTAATTACGGCGTTGCTGCTTATAGTCCATAATAGAGTGATAGCAATCACTAACAGATCAAAATGGCATCGCTATCAAAATGGCCGACAAAGAAAATCGAAGTGGAACATAAAAAGCTCTCGGCATTATAACTTTTGGCACATTGATCCAAATTATTTACTGTCAGTTGTTGTTGTTTTCTGCCGATATTTTTATTATCTATCCTTCAAGTGATGTGGAAATGGAGATCACGAAGTAAACAACGCTATACTCGTATGCATGATTTCAATCAGCTCCAAATTATCTTATACACGTGAATTACTCCAAAGCTAGTGTACTCGTAAATGAGTAGTTATTAGTTCGAGGGAAACTTTTCATTCATTCGGAATAGCAAAACTGTACATATAATAATATTTTATACTGCATATCTGACGCCTTACCTGTATACAAAATTTCTTGTATACATACACACACACACACACATACATACACATACATACTATATATACATATGATGCTTAATAGTTTAAAGTCCATTATTATGTCTGAAAAAGTCATTGCAGTCTCCCAACCACTATTTTATGACTGCAAATAGTACTAAGGATGTTGGTGTTACAATTCTGTAAAGTGACATGAGGTAATTTGCGATTTCTAGGTAACTGGTTAGTTACTAAAATTATTGGTAATAAATCTAAGTAGTGTGTTGTGGTGCCTACCGATTGGTTCAACTACTCGTGGAAAATGAATGCTTCTATTTTTCAAATTATTTAATGTGACAGAATGTTACTAATTATAACAACAACAACTATATCAAAAAAAAAAAAGCAGTAATAAACAATAAACAAATGAGTAAGCAACATGAACTTTGCTATGACATTGAACTTGAAATTGTTGTTTTTGTTTAGAAAAATTGCTACGGAAAATATGTGAAAACAAGTCATAAAATATTTCTCATTACAATTTACGCACACGTACATGTATGTATTATACAAATATTATTATTTAATATATGGTTTGATAGGCTTGAAATTTCGTTTCATAATAAATTTTGTTTCAAAGTACTATCAAACAAAGCCCTCGAAATGAGTAGTGTTATATCTCTATTCAATACCCTTTTTATGGAATTTTCATTTGTTAGTTGGCTTCTTACTTTACTTTTTACAAGTATTATATTTATGCAAGAGAATACTGGTTCGCTCGAATATGTCGATCCGAAGATAGTCAGCACTCTCTCTCTTTTTTCTTCGAAAAAAAAAACCAATTCTTTCTCCAAAACACAGGCTGGGTTTTCCTTTCCTTGCAGTTTTGGATTCAGCTCTTTAATTACGCTGTGATATCCACCATAAAGTAAAATCTTTGCAACCATTTGTCGTTCGTCTAAGTCAGGGTGATTATTCCCTTTTTCATTTAGAAATGTATAAATATTTATTTCATTCGAACACAAAGCAAAACGTTTCCACGTTCGAAAAGCCATCGCATTTTATTGTGAAGAAGGAGGTCGAATAATGAGTATCGATTTCTTTTAAGAGATTTTTACAGTTAGCGAGTATAAGTGGCTGAGAGATAGAATCGATACTGAATCCTTATTAATCGACTCAGAACGATTTTTAAATGTTTTTATTTTTTGTTCTTGATGAAATAAATAATATATATAATATCGAGCTAAAGAGCGGCAGCTTCAAATCCAAAGAGCCGCATGTGGCTCGCGGACCCCTGTTCTAAACCATTCTATTCTACCTTCGCTTTGACCATGGGAGTAACAATAAAGTATTCAAAAAGTAAGGCCACAGGCGCGATCAGCATACGATGAAGTGGCAATTCGGCTCCACCAGGAAAAGGGTTTAAATATATCCACGCAGGAAATAAATGGAATAGAGGCATCTCTAAAGCAAGCGGTTAAATATCTAAAAATTATCCGGGATAAAAAACTTACCTGGGAGGCCCACATAAACTCAATAAAAAGGGCAACGAAAAACCTTTGGGAAAAATAATAATTTTTGGGTAAATCCTCGGGCCTGAGCCCTAAAATGACCTTCTGGATTTACACCCACATGGTAAGGCTTATACTACTTTATGGGGCTTTGGTATGGTGGACAAAAATCAACCAAATTAAAGGTATATCAAAACTGTGTAGTCCACAAAGACTGCCGTGCCTAAGTATAAGACGTGCTATGAGAACTACCCCACCTCCTGGCATGAAAGCGTTTTTAAACCTCAGTTATACTAAGTAATATAAGAGAAGGTTGCTATGCAAGCACTTCCTTTCATATGAAAGAAAAATTTAAATCAGGAGATCCTTCTGGACACCTCATATAGGGTAACAGGGTTGAAAATGCTGTAGGCGATGACTATAATGCCCAGGCGAATGACTACATGGATGCCGTATTCAATTTTGCTAAGAGATACAAGGATATCTTCCCGTCTAGGGAAGAGTGAAACACTAGCCCAACATGGGCTAAGGAGCTGGTTCGTTTCATTACAATACTAAAGAATGAAAATTAAGCACTTGTGCGCCCCAAAATCAATCCGGTCGCAGTGGATAAGGCCTAACCCGAACTACCATTAGCTGCCATGAAATAGCTCCTCATAAAAACCATCTGCCGTTCGTAGGCACCATAAATCTGTAGGACTCTACTACATGTGTCGCTATGCACAGTTATTTATTCAAACATTTGTATGAATAGTATGTACAACATTATCAAGATTAATAATTGCAATTCTTTTGTCCGAGAATTGATAATTTAAGAAGCCAGTTTAAAGTGATTTTAAACATTCAAAGAGAAAGCCATACGGTAAATAGGGAGCATTATCTGGCCACTATGCAGCATTTGAGAAATTAAATTCGTCGAAAAAGGCTAAAATTGTGTAATAAACTCATGGAAGCTATTTTAGTGAAGAAATTTTTGACCAAGAACTCAACATAGATCAGCGAATAATATATTCGTATTCACCTGTTACGGCTTCGGATGACTTTCTTCCTCTTCCAAAACTCAAGTTACTACTTAGAAGCTCCCACTTTCGGTCATAAAAGACATACTATATAGAGAGTTCGTGACAAGAAGTCACGATTCCGAAAAATGCATTTGAAAAATGTTTTGATGCTTGGATTATTCGTTGACATACATATATTCGCGTACTATTTTCGATGTAGTCACTTTTCGGTAATTTTGTGACCGAATGTATGCAGTAATTAATCACCTCGGATGCTTTCCAAGCTCAAAAGCCAACATTAACGACTAACATACGTCAATTGAAGCGGTGTGGCGGTGATTTAAATTTTTAGTAGACTGTTAGAATAACAAGTGAACCGCCACATTTTTAGCATCTTTACTACTTTTATAATCAGTGTAGCTTGGCGCAGTTCGGCTCTGAAATGTTGTATTGCAGAATCGCAATTAGGCGGGTTAGGAGCAAACATTTGCATCGGCTATGGCAGGATATCAACATCACGTCAAATAATGTAAAGTAAGAAACTCGCAAAGTGGAATTATGTAAATAAATACAGAAATATTAGTGAAAGTGAAAAAAATTAAATTAGTTGAATAAAATTTATTTATTAGTAGAATAATATTTGTGTTTTATTGAATAATCACTGGTCAAAGTTTTACTGAATACATTAAATGTAATATTAGAGTAACCGGACGAGTGAAAAGTCTCTCGGATTACATTGACGCGCTTTTTAAGTCATAGTACGATCTAGTAGAAATGCCAGGGATAAGGGTTGGCTATGTGGGCCATGTCTAGGCAGCCCGCAATGGTTTCTGATGAGAAATCCAGAGCTCAGTTCTGATAGTCATTTATACATAAATAACCCGATTTTCACTTGGAAAGTAATACAGAATATTGGCAAGGCACCCGGTGCTATGATAGGGCCTATAAAAGTGAAATTAAGCAAGGGGCGTCGCACCCCGCACGGACGTGAAATTCTAGTCGGCTGTAATTTTGAAGACATAAATGTATGAGCAGATTTAAGTTTGGCATGGAAACATTACTGAGATAGGTGCGTATGGGGATATGATTTTATACAACGCGTGGCAGAGATACTTTCAGTGAGCCAATGATGGTAATAAAAAGTAACTACAACACTATTTGATTTTTTCTGGTTAGGGATGGTAAAAACTAATTATGCTCCGATTTCTAGAACTCTAGGTGATTTTAATTCGCTTTCAAATCATACTGGCCTAGGTTTTTCTTTCACAAAGAATCACTTCAAATAGGTTCTAAATGAATTGTTGAACTAAATTCTTAGTATTATCTAATAATCTTCCTCTGTAAATTATAAGAAATGTTATCTTCTTCTTTCACTCATTACTGTTGAAACTAGTTAGTTATAAGTTTAATTTTACTTTGATTAATTTATTTAGCATTAATCTGTTTTCATAGTCTGTAAGAAATACTGTATTTTTTAGACTTTTAATTAATTAAATAAATAAATAAATAAATAAATAAAAAAATAATTTATTCCTAGAAATTTTCTCTGAAATACTCCCCGCGCTCGCCGATCGATCCGGGTGGATCTGAGTTCGAAAATCATTCTGTAGATGGAACTTAAAATTATGGCGAAAGCTTTTTATAAAAACTTTTCATAAAGGCCATCTGTTATTAGGAGTCGCCATAAAACTCTTGGTCCCATCATTTGTAAAGCAACATGAAGACGCAACCACATATCAGAGGAGAAGCTCGGCCGAACAATAAAAGGATGAATCGCCAATAGGAGGTTGACATAAAAGTTCTTACAATGGTCCAGAGGAAACTCGAAACAGGGAATTGGTTTTGTGTCCGGTCAAAATTTTTTGAATCGATTATGATGTTTCTGGTCGACAATACCAGACAATACAAAGGCAATCCGATGCAGTAATTTTTCCACCCGGTGATTTATATTATATATTCATATTTTGTCACTTTCAAAGTACTCTCCTAGAAGCAAGTCAGATTTGCAATGGGGTTGCGTTGGCTGCGAATTTTGATTTGTTACTTCTGCAGGCTCAAAACGGGCTGGCCGAAGTGATAATTTCAATTTTGGCAAAAGGTCACCCGAGACTGACTTGATACCGGAATACCAGATCACGCAGATGCATTCAAATGTTTGTTTTTATTGACTTTTTGGCCATCCTGACACCACACGGCGACCATCAAAGATCATGGAATTCCGCATAGAAGTTCGCTTAATGTACATTTGAGTTGAGTAAAGAGGTGTAAATTTGGCAAGTACCCTTACAAAAAAACACAAAACCAAACAGTAGTTTTTATGACCATTTGAAATTATTAAATTTTTTATTAAAAATTAAATTAATTAATTAATTATCCTTTTGCCATTGATAATTTCAATTAGACGATAATTTTCCTTTTTAAAGTCTGCCAATTTTTCGAATACGTCTAATAATTATTACTTACTATACAAAATATTTAACTGGATTCCGGCTTTTTTTACTTTACAGTTTCTTAAGTTCGATTCACTAAAAATTTAAACTTTCGTATCGTTGTTAAACTATTATAAAATACTACTATTTTTATTAAATCGCCTGGATTCGTAATTCTTTGTTCAGTGTTGTTCAATATTCGCACTAATTTTACGTATGTATGTATGCTACAATTTTCTTTAATATTTAAAATAACCACCAAAATATTTTCGTTATTCCGTACGCATCGAATGCCGAACGGGGACTGAGTGGCAAATTTAGGAAAAATCACTTTAGAAGTCGCACCGCTGCATAAAAAAAGTTACAAGCTCGAAACGCATACAAACATATACAGAAATATGCACACGAATTTGTTTGCGGTAGTATTTTTAAGTGAAATAATACTATACTGTAAATAAGATTGTATGTATGTATTTATGCATGTAGTTAAGGTGGGTCACACAGGTACAACTTTAAATCGAAACGGAACAACTCGTGAAGACGCTAGCGAACACATACCTATGCATGCCTGCACTCGTATCCACACACACAGGTAGACATGCGATATATTGCACTCTCACTCACTAAACACTTTGCATGCCAGCGTGCCGAGTGTGTGCCGGTTTGAACTTTGCCAGCGGCTTGGCGCAGCAACAGTAGCGATCGCCCGGCTGCACCACTTGAGGCGGCCACAGTCGAAACGGCAGCTTAAATCACAGCATCGGCACGGAATGCAGTCCATGCGAACGCCAGTACTGCAGCAGTGAGCGGGTACAGGACTGTATGTATATTTTTTTGCAAAGACCCCACTTTAACTCGATTTATATGCATTTAATTTTACTCTCACTCTCATGCACGCGACTTTGTAACTGAGTTTCCCTGTAGGGAAGTCTTAAGTAGTGAAATAAATGCTTGGCTCAGCACTAGATTAAATTTAGGAAAAGCAAAACAGTTTTTCTAGTGGCTCTATCCACATCAGTTTAAAAAAAGGGAGCATTTCATATTAATGCCACACGTGGGTAGAGGTCTTCTCCCACATTATAAAAGTGAAAACCCTACCCTTAGAAAAGTAACAGTTCTTAAGTTATTTGATTTCAAAGTTTGTTAAATTGAACAAAATTCATCGTAATTTTGGGTATTTCAAAAAGAAGGAGTGCTGACAGACAACTCGAAAACAGGAATACAAAAACACCAAAGAAGATAAAAATGATTAAAAATAGAAAAATGGGAGAGAGTTCGGAGTAGGTGCTAACTATAAATATAATATATGCATATACCTTCTGCTCAAATATGAACGAGACTTTATCAGTAAAACGGTCCGCGGATGACATATGGCAAAAATAAATTTTTTGTTGGTCCTACCGTTATAAGCTTACATGGCAAATTTCAGCGTGATTATGTCACATAGTTTGTTTTCTGTGCTACTGTAAACAAGTCAAGCTCGAGTGTGTTCTTCGAATTTAACGATAGAAATTCAAGTTGAACAAAGAATTTGTTTGGAATTTTGTTATTCCAACAAAATTTCGGCTTCAGACGCCTTAAAAATGTTGCAGACAACCTATGGGGACTCTGCTCTATCGCGTGCACGTGTTTTCCAGTGGTACAAATCGTTCAAAGAGGGCCGTTCATCGGTTGAAAACTTGCCTCATGAACGTCGTCCAGCAACATCAGTAAACGACGAAAACATCGGAAAAGTAAAGGAAATTGTGCTTGAAAATCGCACAAATCGCAAAATCGGTTAACGCTGAATATTATTTAGACGTTTTAAAGCGTTTGCGCGAGAACATTCGTCTTAAAAGGAAGGAATTGTGGGACAACAAGTCATGGTTCTTGCATCACGATAATGCACCAGCTCATACATCACGTCTTGTTCGCGATTATTTGAACAAAAATAATGTTAATATCGTTCCTCAAGCACCGTATTCGCCTGATATGGCTCCATGTGACTTTTTCCTGTTTCCCAAGCTCAAGTTGCCGCTCCGTGGAAAACATTTTGAGACAATTGAAGTCATAAAAGAGAATTCGAAGAAGGAACTGAAGGCCATACCGAAATCGGCCTTCCAGAAATGCTATGATGATTGGAAAAAACGTTGGCATATGTGTATCGCCTCCAATGGTGATTACTTTGAAGGAGATAAAATAAAAATTGAACAATAATTAACCGTTTGTGTTTTATTAAATCAGTCCCGTTCATATTTGAGCAGAAGGTATGTATGTTATCATGTATGTATGTATGTAATATTCAGCCTTATTCTTCCGAAATTCCTAAAAAATTATATCATTTTGCAAATAACTTCAGCCCTAACACGCAGAAGTATCAAAATGGTCTTGCTTCCTTAAATATTCATTACGGCTTTCATTTATTTTAACTGAAAATGAAATACTTCGCGAACTTCTCAAGAAGCCTCGAAAATTCTAGAAAGATTACACGAAATTTCATATACATTAAGCTATCATTTTTATTGTTATAAGTTTAAAACTTATATTGAACCAAACAAATGTGTCCGGACCCGAAACATCCTCAATCCGCATGGAAATAAAAATAAATTGTAAAATTTTTGTCTACTAATTTTAGCTCATGAGACCTCAATTGTCTTGTCAGTAACATCGCAGCACTTCGGAATCGGTTAACTTTCCTGCAGAGTTTCTTTTGATGCATCTTTTGTCTTTCGTTTAGTGGTGTTTATGTATTTTTTTCGTGTGCTTGATATTTTAATCTAGGCAGCTTAAGTGTAGAATCATGAGTTCACATATGTATCTAAAGAGGTTCAGGTTGTCACATCGATAAATAATTAAAATAAAATAACTGCATAGGAATTACATAATCGTATGTAGATGCCAAAAGTCAAGTAATACACAGTCACAAGACACATTCTTCAGGTGGCGACTTATGGTACTTTAACCAGATTGAATCCATCCGAATTTACAGACAAACTATCACACAATGGGAGCCGCATGGGTTGCAAACAGTCTTGTTTTTGTGAAGGCCGTTCAGGAGTCGATAGAAAGATTGCTGACGCTTGTAATTTTTCAGGTTTACAACGATTTCACAAAATCAAGAGGCCAAATTATTTATAAATGCTGCACAGATTTGAAATAGAGAAAGGCAGTTGGCGCTGCCAAATTTTGTTTGTCCATGAAATTGTTTGACGGTAAATTCGAAGCATTAAGCTTTAAAACTGTGCATTATTGCTAGCGGGATTATCGAAAACTATAGAAACACGAGAGATACACATTGGTAACCGTGTTAGGGATTTGAGATTCTCCTAAAACTTAGACCCTAAGTATGATATTGGAGACGTTAAAAATGTCACTAAGTAGAGTGGGCAGTAATTCTCGAGTAATTGATTTCTGTTCATAGTTGCTTCCATTGACCTTGGGGTCCTCCTTTATAAAATTTTTAAATCATTGACAGGGTTAGTATAAGAGTATTACCCTTTTAGGAGGGAGAAAATGCAAGAACAGTTGGAGTTTCATTGTAAAATACCGACCGATTTTTGTATCCTTTTTTATTTATCAACGTCTTGATATGTGGTGGGTATTTTTTCTTTTTTATTGTGACATCTTGCTGGGGCGTACCGTTCCATGCTGCGTTTCGAATTAATTCGTGTTTTAAATGAGAAAGGTATGTACATATGTATGTGTATATGAAGTGTATGAACTGAGTGTTTTGGAAATTTTCTGGTATGAAAACTGCAAAATAAAATTTCATCCAAGAGAATTTATACTAATGCACAGGTTGGTTGAAAAGTAGAAAAGTAAAAATGAAAGAATGTGAGATTTTAAATTAAATTCGGTTGTTGATCAATATAATCTCTTTCAACTTCAATGCAATTATTGCAATGATAATCCAATAATTTTGTACCATCTCTGTACTGATTACCCGGAAGCTCTTCAAAATACTGTTCTACAGCTTCTCGTTGAACTAAATATTAACGAATGCGGCACTAACTTTCCGAACAGCTTTTCCATGTGCATGCAATTCTTCATGCAAAATATTGAGCACTTGTTCGTCGGAGATTCCTATGCCATCAGCCATTTTACGCTTCATCAAACTTGGATATTCACAAATAATATTAAACACTTGCGGACTCATTTCTGGTGTTGTTGCACTTTTTGGACGTTTACTACGCGGTTCATCTTCAGCGCTTGTGCGACAAAGTTTAAAAACAACATCACTGCACGATATTTGGCTATTTCTATCAATTCCACAATTTAGTGATTATTTTTCTTTCTGATACATTTGTTTGTTTATCTTTGGTTTCCATGTTTTTAAATGATTACCAGTTTTAAATAAAATGTGCAACTGAGTGCGATCAATTATAATAACAAATAATGAAGAGTGCGCCAACACAAAAAAATCATTAAAAGAAACAAACTGTACGTAGACTTTCTGGTGGCTATGCTTACTTACCGTTATGTAAGCAATGAAGTGAGGAATCTTGTTTTTTATTTTGCTTTTGTAACTTAAGAATGTAATGAAAGAATAAATAAATAAAATATGTTTTCAGCTATAAATGAATATTGTGCTTTTAATCAATTTAAAAATATTCGTGGGTATACGCAGACTTTATGGGCGAAATAAATATTTGTGTGTTCAAATGAAAGATCAAATACTATATTAAAATGGCGTCTAAGTTTTCATTCCTCTGGTGTTTAATAGGTGTCGTTTCCAATACTTTTTAACCAACCTGTATGTATGTACATTTTTGCTAAGAAAAAGCTTTGAATAAAATATTAAAATTGACTTTATGACAGCGATGCAATTAAACGTGATAATTATAGACAAATCCAGCAATCAATTAGAGTCTTTTAATGAATTAAAACCAGAGATAGTAAAAAAATTTGTTTACATTTGATTCCAAAAAAGTAAAAAATTTATTCACTGAAAACATCTCTGTAAATATAAAAATCAAAATTTACTTTTATGTGTTGTTACGTATGCCTTGCTGCAAGTTTTGCTGCTTACAGGCCTGCAAATATTTAACATCATTGATAATTGCATTGACACTGGGACTTATTTAATTTTCAAATATGTATGTAGTAGGCGCTTGATGCTTTAAATTGTGTCACTAAAATACATACCTGTACATATACATGACTACACACATACATGCCTATATCATACGAACATAGATACGTATCTGTTTTTCGACGCTAGCTTAGGCCTCACCCATTGCACAGTTAAAAAGTTAAAGTTAATGGCACATAAACCAATATACGTAAATACATATGTACGTACTTATGAACATGTCTATGTGGGTGAATACGCATGCGTAAATTTGGTAATTTTCTGTTAGCGCGTTAAAACTTATATTTTGGCCTAAAAACATATGCGTAAATTTCTTAGCTGAACTTTACTCATCAAATGAAAAGATTTTGTTTCCAACTTTTGATACTTTTTCTACTGATGGAGTACAAAAAAACGGCCTGCATTAATAACACATACGCAAGTGATCTCCAAACGACATTTAGATATTTTTGATAGAAGTTTGGAATTATTTGGAATTAAAGTTCTTCATGCAACATAAGCAAGATTTTTAAAGAAGCTACTTACATTTCCAGGTAAACTGTCGAAGGCAAAGAAAAACGTAGCTATAATTTTAAAAATAAATATGGTACTTAGGATCCAAGATTCGTTGTGGCCCTCAAAGAATGTTTTTAAATGGAGGTTTTGCTTTTCAGATGAAGATCGCATCCATGAAGATTGGCCTGTAAGTAGCGTTTTTTAAGAAAACACTATGTGTGCTAACTTGCATTTGTTTAGCTTTATTCTCTATCTACTGCCCATGTACTAATAAGGTTAACAGCTTCTTGTAGCTTATTGTTGCGTTTTCGATAGTGTTATCCACTGCAAGTATGGCAATGTTGCAGATATTTGCTGATTTAACGGTGGTAGATATCGTTGGTATACAGAAGATATAGCAGCGGACTCAATACGATTTATGTAAAAGTAGCCATCATTGAGATATGATGAGAGCACCTCGCAGTATTGTGTTGGCAGCATGTACTTGGGCTTTTGAGGAGTCCTTCGTGTCATATTTTGTCAAAAACTTGTGTTACATCAAGAAAACCAGCTGAACACACTTTTTCCTTATCCATAGCGCTTTCTATGTGGCTTACGACTCTGTGTATTTGATCGAGTATTGAATGCAAATTGGTGAATGGGAATCAGACGTTTATTTTCAATGAGTGACTTTAGACGTTTTAAAAGCATTTTTTCAAAAAAGTTTGACATTTCTGGTAACAGAGATATTAGCCTGCAAGATGACACTTTGTTGGGCGATTTAACAGGCTTAGGTATCATTTTAACTATGGCGAGTTTCCAATATATAGGTGCGGAGCTCAAGCTGTAGCACTGGCTAGATAAACTGGTGAAATGGGCAATGCAGTTTTTTGGCAGATTACGAAGGACTTCAACCGAGATTAAACCAAATCCAGGCTTCAAAAGCTTCGTTTTGTTTAATTCCTTACCAACTTCTTCTGCCGTAACTGGAATAATATATGTATTTATCGTACTCAGGGCTGTTTCCAATAGGTTCACATTCATCAGTGCCTTCCTTAGGGCTGAAGTTTTTTCCAAATGCTCAGCAAATAGGTCTGCTTTTTGCTCATTTGCCTTAGCCTAGTTTTTCTCAATTTCATAAATTTTAACAAAAGCGTTCTGTTGAATTGGTCTATTGGGAAATTTGGTCGCTTTCTGTACTTTTATCAGGTATGAGCCCAGACAGAAATCGATTGAATGCATAATTTTTATTAAATGTCTTGATCGGTGTATGTAGCTGCATCTCTTCAGATCTAGGTAGCTGCCAGTGTTTCCGTAGGTTCCGTTTTTCTGCTATTAAGTTTCTTATAAACGATGGAAACTTTTTCTTAAACTTGTTTATATGTATTTACATACATACACGTAGTTTCTTATTGTATGCATACGTGAGAGCAGTGTTGAGTTTGAAAGACAAAGTTAATGTGATTGAAATTCGTAAAAATGAAAAACTAAGTGCTTGAAGCTGCTGGCATCATCAAAAACAAAGACCAAATTTTACGTTCGTGGAACACTGATGTCAAACTGGAGAGAAAAAGGAGTCTGCTAAAGCCTTAAGGTTTTAATATTGATAAATTGTGCTACGAATGGTTTGTGAAGGCACAGAATAAAGGCATTCCTTTGTCAAGCACACTTATAAGGAGCAAAGCTAAAGAAATTTCAGTGAGACTCAATTACGACGATTTTAGTGCATCACCCATAAAAATGATGTCAACAGTTTTACGGAAAAGGTACCATATTTGATTGAAGATGAAATAGAAAATGAGATTGACGACAAGTTAACTTTCTATAAGGAGGCTTATTTAGCTGTAAGAAAACTAAAAGCTTTTTCTCTAAACCACAACGGCTTTAAGGGTGTTGAACTGCTTACTGATCTTCAAATACATCTTCAAGGTATTTAAATTAAAGGAAAAACTCGTAAAGCTAAAATTTCTGAATTTTTTAAATCAAGATATTCAACTTGTATATAAATTGTGTTCTTTAATTCTTGAAAAAATGTTGATGAAAATCCTTTCTCTGCCTTATATGTATGTATGTACTAAATTTCTTATATGTATTAAATTTCTGTTTAAACATTCGTCTATTACACATTTTTATGAATTATTTTTATATTTTTCTCATAAGCGAACATCTCTCATAAGTGCACAAATTTGTCAGTCCCTTAGGTGTTCGCTTAAGCGAGGGTACATTGTACATCATAAATTTAAAACAAGTGAGTACAAAATCCTGCAACCCTCTCTGTTTGTAATCTTATTTGTTTGTATATAATGGCAGAAAGTGTGCTCCTTATTTTGTGCGTTTGTTTCTCTTTATTTGCAATATTCGATCATTGGAGTACCCCCACTTCACAAGTTTTTGCCACTCTAATGGCGACCACCGTAGTCGAGTGGCTTTGTGTGTAACTAGTATTCCGTGAGGCTCGGCCTCGAAGCCCACTGTGAGCTAGAAACGCCAAATTATATAAAAAGTGTTTCCAAAAGCGACCGCTTCTCGGCAAGCAATGACAAATTTCCGAGTGTATTTCTGCCATTGAAAAGCTTCTTATAAAAACCATCTGCCGTTCGGAGGCGGCATAAAACTGTAGATTACAACATTCTGCGAAGACAGCAAGACGCACACCACAAATAGGAGGAGGAGCTCGGCCACATATCTAGCAAAGGGTGTACGCGTCATATATGTACATAATGACCGCCTTGTTGTTTGTGATGTGATGTAGTGCAAAAATAACATTACTTTAATTTTGCAGAGAAGTAGTTTTTTCATTGAATTTTTATAAAACGCGTCAATTTTACTAGTCCCGAAAATTATGACGGACACATGACAGATAAAATTATGAGTTTAATTATGGTTTAGATGGCCTAGGGTCTGAAAGGCTTAAGATAATAATGATTTTTCCGCGGATCCAAAATATGTGATCTTTGTAATGTGTGACCTGATAGTTTCATTTGAAAGGTCCCTCAGTTATATACCGCTGGCGAACGTATGAGGGGGTTTACCTAAAGTTTTTTTATCACAGAAATATACGCTACGATTTTTCATAAGCTCTCAAGAGGTGGCCACTGTTAATAAAAAAGAATTTAAAAAAAATAATGGCATTTAAGGCGTAAAGCGTGCATCGAACACAAGGCCTACCGCCGGTCAGAACACGGACACGCAGAAATCCGCTCAACGAAGGTGACGGGAAACTCTAAATATGAGAAATTATTTTTAATTTTCAGTGAGTGAAGGAGTGAATGTTACATGAAATTTAAATTTAAGTATTTTTAATTTTCAAAAGGAGTGAATGTTACATGAAATTTAAATTTAATTTAAAAAAATATTATATTTATACAAAAACTTACTGAAAGATGATAAAATGAACAGGTTTGTAGGTATTTTTTGATTAAGACTATGTCGAAAGTGGGACATTAATTGCTTGAAATTTCTTGTGAAATTTCCGCTAACAGCAAAAAGTTTTTCTCTCATATAAATGTATGTTTCTGTGTGTGAATGTGTTTTATTTAAATATAAAGAACCTTAGCATCAAATACTGACGACATTGTGACGGCCGAGTTGGCAAATTACTGAACGATATACGCCCGACCAGACGACCAACGGAGCTCAAAGGAGGCATAAAAGGCGACACAAAGTATTGGGTTGCACGGCTATAAAGCAAAAACAGAAACACAAAAAAAGGCAAAAGAAAGCATTTATCTTGGAAGATGCAGAACTTAAAAGTACTCCGTGAAAGTGGCCTTACAAGACAAACCGCAAATTACTCTCAATACACACACACATACACACAAGCAAATTATTCGCACATCCACTTGTAATACTAGGTTTGGTGCGCTTATCACTTTGGCCGGTTACCCAATCCTTAGCTAATTTGTGGTAGCATCTTCATTGGCTGCTCACTTTTCTACGTCAACTCTTTGGTGGGCGGATTGAGTACAAATTAAAAACTGGGCGTTTTGATTGTTCATTAAATTTAAATGTTCTACCATTGCGGCGTCAAAATGTTGCGAACGTGTAAGTTGACTTGGTTGACTTGGAAAGCGTTTAGCAGTTTGTTGCTTAAAACAAGCCATGACACGGTGGTTTTATAAAAATTTACTCAAGGCTAAAGTTCTGACTCAAGAAATTGAAATCGAAAATTATTTTAGCTTTAGCTGTGCACCTTTTGTGGGTAATATCAACACTACCGAAAGGTAAGCGCGAGTAATATGCATATATATGTATATATTATAGAGTTTTTCTCCTGCAGGAGGGAAACTGGGGAAAAATGTGGGATGGAACTCAGAACAATTCGTTGGCTCTGCATAGAGGCAGTGAATCCAATTCTCTTTTCTGGTATTGTAGTATGGTGGAATGCCTTTGAGAACCTAAAATACCTGGCAAGGTTCAAAGACTCGCCTCTGTACTCATAACCCGGTGCAATGCCAACCACGCACCGTCGAAAGCATTACATGCGACACTAAACCTCCTATCGCTAGCAGTGCGGCAATGAGATTGAACACTTAAAGTAAGTAGTCAAACATGGGCAACGGTCACGATACGACCCTATCTGGTATTTTAGAGCTTCCCGGACTGGCGGACCAAGCACTCGCCTCTAAAACTGCTATCACAACGTTCACGACCCTCCTACCCTAAAGGGGAGAGCGGGAACGGTATGATGTAAGACAGGCAGAGTCCATTCAAGCATAGCTTCACGGATGGCTCAAAGCTCAATGGTAGGGTGGCCAGTGGTGGAAGTGTGTACTCTGAAAATTTGAAGTTCTCCTACAGCTTTTGCCTCCCCGACTACTGCAGTGTTGATAGAAGATGATATCTACACATCTATCAAGATAACTCTACATTTTCTCTGATAGCCAGGCGACGATAAAATCCCTCGCGAAGCAGTCAACAGCCTTTAAGGGAGACATGAAAAGCCGTATATTTTTTAACGAGAGTTATACAGAGTTATAGAGAGTTCATACAAGTTAACATGGATTCCTGGCCATTGCGTCATCGGGGGGAGCTGCAGGGCCGATGAGCTAACGAGAGCTCCCGCCACGCTTTCTGATGAGTACTCAGCCAATGACTTAGGCATACCATTAGTACATGCCTGTAACTACTTATTTTTGAGAAAACTGTAAGAACTGCGAATGAAAAATGGCGTAACGAACTCACTTGTAGAATCGCCCAACAATTGTGGCCGACTCTGAGTGCTAAACGCACAGAATATCTGCTAAGCCTAAGATAAGCCTTAGTCTTAGCCCAAGTAGAATCATGATTTCCGTTATAATGGGGCACTGCCGAATAGGCAGACATTACGCGGAGTTACGGTGTTGTAAAGAATTCTTTGATGGAAGTGTTATATTTCAAATTCAATGCATTTTCATTTATAAATAACAAAACATCAGACTCAGGCCTAACTTTCAGCTTTTGTGATTCCAAGCGACTCTTAAATTTCACAAACTACGCATTGGGAGCAGCGCTTGATGCATCGGTACTAAGAGACTTACTTTGTACTGAAGGCGTTTGCCGGCTTGGGGACCATTTGTTTAAGGCCGTTATTCGTATTGACATTTTTGGCAAGTTAGCAAACTCAAACAATATTAATATGAAAAACAGCAAGGTTTTTTCCAAAGTATTTCAAGTAGTTAAAATAAACTTTATGTTGATTTTGGTTTACCCGGGCAACAGAACCGCTTATAAAAAAATTTCGTAGCCCTTTAGCAAACTAACACGCAGTGGATTAAATAAAATACGGATTAAACTACAGCTACTCAAAAACACGTTTACTTAGCCGGCTGGCACATCTAAATTCTGTCATTTAAATTTCCTTCCGTCAGTATTTTTCAGTTTCTGGATGACAAGTGTTACCTGAATAATTTTTGCCCATTTCAGTTATCATGCATAAGACGCTCAACAATGAGCTGAACTGTTGACCAACTTAAATGTACAATGAAATATTTTACGATGCGACATTCCTCTTTTGAATTGCTCCAAAACTAACACACGTTTTTCTGTCGAGGTACGCGGTTCTATGGTTAAAAAGAGGCGTACGTAAAATTTAATATTGCTTTATGTCAATAAAGTTTCGTTTGTTGAAACTTACTTGCGCTGGGAGTAGCGGTACTCTTAACTGTATCATTTAAGCTTCCGCGGGAATTCTCTGTATGTTTTTTTTTTTGTTTTGTGTTTTTTTTTTTGCATTACAATGAAATGGGTGTACACTTTATTTTAGTAAATTCCAACGACCATTCAAATAATGCATCTACAAATCTTACCAATCAATTTGGGTAAAATCTCATAATTTTTATTACACCCGTTTGAATTTCTATAAAGATATATCATTCGAAAGGTGCTTTGATGACGATGGAAAAGTAAAAAAAAACTCACAAAAAATACTAGCGCAAAGCACTAAATATGTACGAGGTGTGTTCAAAAAGTATCGCGAATTTTGTGTTTTTTCAAAATTTTCAAATTTCAATTATTTATTCATTAATATCTATTTTGTCCCCTTCAAAGTAACCCCAATGAGATATTATGCACTTGAGCCAACGTTTTTTCCAATCTTCGAAGCACTTCAAGAAATAATTTTTTTTATCTTGTTCAGCTCCTCCTTCGATGCCGTCTTTATCTCGACAATCGTAGCGTAACGTCGTCCTTTCATGGGCCTCTTCAGTTTCGGGAACAAGAAAAAGTCACAGGGGGCCAGATCTGGGGAATACGGTGGCTATGGCATCATTAGTGTATTATTTTTGGCCAACAAGTCGCGCACAAACAACGATGTGTGAGCAGGGACGTTATCGTGATGCAAGAGCCAATTTTTGTTCTTCCACAAATCCGAGCGTTTCTGGCGGATTGCTTCGTGCAAATTGCGCATAACTTGCAGGTAATATTCCTTATTGACCGTTTTACCCTATGGCAAGAGCTCATGATGCACAATGCCCCTGCAATCGAGGAAAACGGTAAGCACAATCACATAGTTATAAATTATACAAGTATTACAAAGTATTATTAAAATTCAAAATGACGAAATGTTATTGTCCTTCCGCTGATGTCGAAATCCAGCTTTCGCAACATCTCTTTGGTGGTCTTCCAGGCCCGCGCTTTCCATATGGTATATAGTCTCTCGCTATTCGGATAATTCTGTCGTCACTAGCTCTAGAAACGCGATCATTTCCACCTCGCCTTCTTGTTCTTATAAACTTCACTACGTCATTAACGCCAGTTTCGTCACGAATGACCTCGTTTCTAATGCAGTCAAGACGTGTTTTTCCTACGATGGATCGTAGAACTTGCATTCCAGCTGTACGCAGTAGCTGGTTTGTTTTTGCGTTTTCAGCTCGTGCTTCGGCTCCATAGGTCAGGATTGGTCTTATTACAGTCTTGTATATATGCGTCTGAGAGCACTGCCCAACACACCGGCATGCGCGAGCAATGGAGCAACATTTCTCGTTCCCTACGTACCGCCGCCGAAGAAGAAATCGGATTCCGGCGAGCCCGAAAAAACAATTGGTACGACGAGGAATGTCATGCTGCCGCCGAAAGAAAAGATGCCGTCTATAGAGCCACGCTGCGATCGGGCGCAACGCGAGCCATGTGGGATCGCTACAGAGAGCTGAAAAGGGAAGAGAGACGTATTATCCGACAGAAGAAACGAGAGGCCGAAATATGTGAGTGCAAGGAGCTTGAGATGCTGGCCAATAGGAACAACGCCCGAAAATTCTACCAGAAAGTTCGGCGGCTTACAGAAGGTTTTAAGACCGGGGCGTTTTCCTGCAAGGACAAAGACGGCGATCTGGTGACTGACGTACAGAGCAATCTTAAATTATGGAGGGAACACTTCTCGAACCTGTTAAACAGTGACAGCTGCGCATGTCATAGAGAATGTGAAGATCCCGTTACCCCAATCGTTGACGACGGAATTATCGTTCCGTTACCCGACCATGACGAGGTGAGAATAGCAATATCACGGCTAAAAAACAACAAAGCCGCGGGCGCCGACGGACTGCCGGCTGAGCTATTCAAACATGGCGGCGAGGAGCTGGTAAGGTGCATGCATCAGCTCCTATGCAAAATATGGTCGGATGAAAGCATGCCTGCCGATTGGAATTTAAGTGTGCTCTGCCCAATCCATAAGAAGGGCGATCCTGCAATTTGTGCCAATTACCGTGGGATTAGTCTTCTAAATATCGCCTATAAGGTTCTAGCGAGCGTATTGAGTGAAAGGCTGAAGCCCACCGTCAACCAACTGATTGGACCTTATCAGTGTGGCTTCAGACCTGGAAAGTCTACCATCGACCAAATATTCACAATACGCCAAATCTTGGAAAAGACCCATGAAAGGAGAATCGACACACACCATCTTTTCGTCGACTTCAAAGCTGCATTCGACAGTACGGAAAGGAGTTACCTGTATGCCGCGATGTCTGAATTTGGTATCCCCGCAAAACTAATACGGCTATGTAGGATGACGTTGCTCAACACCAGCAGCGCCGTCAGAATTGGGAAGGACCTCTCCGAGCCGTTTGATACCAAACGAGGTTTCAGACAGGGTGACTCGCTGTCGTGTGACTTCTTTAACCTGATGTTGGAGAGCATCGTACGAGCCGCAGAACTTAATCGCTCAGGCACAATTTTTTATAAGAGCGTACAATTACTGGCGTATGCCGATGATATTGACATCATCGGCCTTAACAACCGCGCTGTTAGTTCTGCCTTCTCCAAACTGGATAAAGAGGCAAAGCGAATGGGTTTGGTGGTGAACGAGGACAAAACGAAGTACCTCCTGTCTTCAAACAAACAGTCGGCGCACTCGCGTATCGGCCCCCACGTCACTGTAGACAGTTATAATTTCGAGGTTGTAAAAGACTTCGTTTATTTAGGAACCAGCATTAACACCGATAACAATGTCAGCCTTGAAATCCAACGTAGAATCTCTCTTGCCAACAAGTGCTACTTTGGACTAAGTAGGCAACTGAGCAGTAAAGTCCTCTCTCGACGAACAAAACTAACACTCTAAAAGACTCTCATCATGCCCGTCCTAACGTATGGCGCAGAAGCGTGGACGATGTCAACATCCGATGAAGCGACGCTTGGAGTGTTCGAGAGAAAGATTCTGCGTAAGATTTTTGGACCTTTGCACGTTGGCAACGGCGAATATCACAGGCGATGGAACGATGAGCTGTATAAGCTTTACGGCGACATAGACATAGCGCAGCGAATAAAGATCCAGCGGCTTCGTTGGCTGGGTCATGTCGTCCGAATGGATACAAACGCTCCGGCTTTGAAAGTATTCGATGCGGTACCAGCTGGTGGTAGCAGAGGAAGAGGAAGGCGTCCTCTGCGTTGGAAAGATCAGGTGGAGAAGGACTTGGCTTCACTTGGTGTGTCCAATTGGCGCCGTTGAGCACGAGAAAGAAACGACTGGCGCGCTTTGTTAGCTCGGCCAAAATCGCGTAAGCGGTTATCGCGCCAATTAAGAAGAAGAAGATATATGCGTCTTGCTTTCAGTGGTCATATATTTGTTCCCCATTATAACATCCCTAATGCAACCTGTAATACGGGCGCCATGCATACATCTCTCTGACTTCCTTAATAATGTCGCGATTACTGGATATTTCTATCCCCAGGTATTTAAATTTCATAACTTACTCTATCATCGTCCTTTCTATTTCAAGTTTGCATCTGATCGCATTCTTAGCAACTACTAAACTTTTTTTTTTTTCTGGAGACCTCCTCCATGGTTTCCACGTTATAACCATAAATCCACGATTCGTCACCAGTTATGACCCTCTTTAGCAAATTTGGGTCGTCGCGGACAGAGTCCAACATCTCATTAGCAATGTTCATGCGATGAGCAGTTTTGTACGAACTTTGCGGCGACCCGTCACATGCCCAAATCATTGAAAAAATCGAATGGCACGAGCCAATCGATATGTGTAGGTCCTCAGCAACTTCTCTAACGGTGATTCGACGATTGGCCAATACCCTTTTCTTCAGGTCATCAATTTTTTCGTCTGTTGTTGGAGTGCTCGGGCTTACGGCACGATTTTCGTCGTTCACATCTTCTCGGCCTTCTGAAAACATTTTGTACCACCGATAAACGTTGATACAGGTTCTTTGATCCATCTTTTTGAATAGGTAAAAATCGAAGACGAGCCGAAACACGTGCAAGCAAAGCAGCTGTCAACAACTAACTGAACATTCGTCGGCGTGAGTTAGAGACATGAGTACGAACATATCGCCACAAAAAAATCGAAATTCGAATATACGTAACCTGCGAAAATTCAAAATTCGCGATACTTTTTGAGCACACCTCGTACATATTATATAAAATTAAGGATAAGGCAATCACAAAGAAAAGGATAAAAATAAATATAAAAATAGAGATACGTAAAGATAAAAACAAAGATAAATTGAAATACTTAATGTAAGGGAAGGGGAGGGGGATTATGAAAGATTAAAAACAAAGATTAAGATTAAGAAAAAGTTCCTTATAAAGATAAAGCAAAAAAGACAGAGGTTAGGGATAAAGATGGAGATACAGTGAGAGGAATAGTGATAAAGAAAGGAGCAAAGATAAAACTGAAAAAAAACTGAAACTGAATAAAAACCACTAATTACAATGGAATTTGTCATTGCTTGAATTTCATACCATGGGCAAGTTCGGGTTGTTAGCTTCGAAGTTTGGACGACTGTTGGGATCGCAGTCCGTTAGGTAAATAACAATTAATAAAAGAAGCATTTTCTATCATAAAACCTTTTATAGAAAAATACTTTTCATAACACACGGCATCTATGGAACAAGTGAGATATAGTAGTCTTAAATTACGACCACGTCATCGCCAAGGAAGTAGGATCGATCTGCAGTAAGCCCAAAGTGGTTACTTACTTAATTATAAAATATCTAATCAGTGGGCGTTTAGTCTATTTTAGATCCATTTTATGGCATACATTTATCGTCAAAAGCTCGCATTTGTTATCCTAAATTTCGCATGATTTATTTGATTAAACGACGCATTTCCGTCGCACCAGTTAATTTTACTTTGCTTCAGTATTTTTTACTTACCTTCAACCTACCTGACTCTCAGACAGCATTGCGAATGGACGTGCTTTTGTTCCAATGTACAGATTATACTTCATCTCTTTTACTTTTCGCTAATAAAGAGAAATGCCAACAAGTTAAGTCACCACAGCAGCTGCAATGTTGCAGCGGAATACGTGAATGCTAAAACCTACTAAATCATTATTTGCCTACCTCCACTTATTTTTGGTCAAATATTTTGAGAACACCCACACAGAAAGGGATAAGAACCCACGAACAAGCATAACAAATTGCAAACGTACACACGTACACACGTACGCACACAGATGCACAGGGACACAGGGAAACCAAACATTACTTAACTGTAAAAGTTGACCGTGCCCTTTGAACATGAATGCAATGTTGCTGCAACATTTTCACACGCCATTTCCGGTCCACACACACATACGGGTGCGTTCGTTTCACTAGCACACCAATACACTTGCACATGGCTGGGAGTCGTGATGCTGCGCATTTACATACACACATATTTAAACATGCAAACAAGTTGTTGTCGGTTAGTCGTCTCATATTGGTAAACATTACCACGTGGACATGTATGAGTGCGTGTTTCGTTGGCGTTTCAGGCTGTTCGGTGTGCCTTGCCGAAAAGGACATGGCTTGTGTATTACATTGATAACAGGGATATACATGTGTGCATGTGTGTTAGTAAGAGCAGGAAAGTTTACCTTCATGGCTGTGTGTGTGTTAGTCTCCACTTTTATGCTGTCTGGCTCATATAAAACAGGATGCGTGGCCAACACAAGCCACAGAAGTCTCGAAGTTATTTCACGGGCAACAAGTGCCAAAGTGCCAAGTGAACGAACAAACGGGCAGAGCAGCAAGACCGGTAAAAACGGCTAAACAGCATCAAGCGTCAAGTACCATTTTTATTTGTGGCATCAATCATAATCAGTTTAAGGCTGTGCAAGTAGTGCTGGTCAAGAGGAAAACTCCAATTTTTGCTTCACGAAACGGAACCGGAAGTTGTTATTGTGTTGTTGCGAGTCAACAAAACAACAAATTAGACAAAAAAAGAGAGAAACAAAACTAAAAAGTGCATATTAATATAAATCTCAAGCTCGAACCGTTAAAATGATTGAATGATTTTTGTACCGCGCAATTTTGCCCCTATTAGTTTTTGAATTAACTCGCCAACAAAAGCCGCAGGGCGAGTGGGGTTCATTTGTGTCGAAGTGTGTGTTTGTGTGGTTTGACGGAACGTCAATAGTTTTACACGCGACTTACAGTTAAAACTGCGGCCGAACTGGAAATTTAAAAGGTGAACTTTTCAGTTAGTTCGAAAGTTTCGCTAATCCTGCGAAGGCTGATTTACGTGAAATTATTAAAATGCGCTTTAAGAATTTTGCCTAGAAGGAAACTTTTATATTTCATTAAGGAAGCAAAATATTACTTTATATTAAACTGTAAAGGATTTTTGCTAGAGCAGTAAAACTTATTTCATTACACAGCTTGCATTAATTTTTAAGTAACTTGAAAAACTTTTACAGCACCCAGTGATTTTTGAATTTGAAGTAAAAATTGTCACATTGGTAGTTATAATTTAAAATAATTGTTTTGTGGTTTGTAAAATGTCTGGAGAGTTGGACAAAGAGTAATAATAGTGAGTAAAATATCGTAGAATATAGAGCGGACGGAAGTAAGGCATACTTCGATAATACCAGTAAAAATCTTTTAGAATACGAAGTCCTTCCGCAGAGGTTTAAGCTGCATATTCTAGGTCGATTATTCACCAAGTGCTGTGATACCTGAGCAGTCAATGCATTTAAACAAAGCGCTTGAACGAAAATACTCCAGAAAGTCTTCCATTTCGTCATCCCGATGGTGCAAACATACATAGAAATTTTTAAGGAGACGACGTAGTAAAGCAGTTCGCATTGAGGGCGTGGACAAAATCCATTCCAAAAGTCCCTGTTTACCCATAATCGAAAGGGAGAAGTAGTTGAGGTACTATATAACGGTGTTTGTTTGGTGATTAACAATTTTTAAAACGATAAGAGAGAAAGTTGAGAATACAATATTTTTTGGAAAGAAGTGAAACTAACTGCAAATTTCATTTCCATTCTAGGACGCAATTCTTACCATTCTATCTGAAGCCGATGCCTTCGTTGAATTTTACCATGAAAAAATTATTTAAAAACTTCATAATCATTAAATAATTATTGAAGTCTTTCGATTTCTGCAATTGCGTTTAAGGTGTGTTTCCTCAATTTATCTTCAGCATTACAAAAGCTCACTAAACTCTCGAGCCATGGTCTTATGACCTTCAAAATTTATTGTTGTTGTAGCAGCATAAACGTTCCCCGTCCATGTACATACTGCATTCGCCAGCTGCAGTGACAGTTCTTGGCCGGATATAAATCCGGGTCATTCCGGTAACGCAGAACCGATAGGAACCCGAGGGAATGCTTCAAAATTTGTATTATAGGTTGGTGTTACGGCGATGTAAATAAAGAACAGCTGATTAAGCTCGCCAGCATTGCTAACATTGAAAATATATGTTTTTTTTGGAGATTTATCGTAATCCAGTTTGGAAAAAGCAGAACTCACAGTCCGGTTGTTAAAGCCGATGATGTTTAACATTTAATATTATATCATCAGCATATGCCAGCAATTGTACGCTCTTATAGAAAATTGTGCCTGAGCAATTAAGTTCTGCGGCGCACTCGTTCTTTTCCAGCATCAGATTAAAGAAGTTACACGACAGTGAGCCACCCTGTCTGAAGCCTCGTTTGGTATCAAACGGCTCGGAGAGGTCCTTCCCAATTCTCATGAAGCTGCTGGTATAGAGCCACGCCATTTTGCATAGCCGCATTAGTTTTGCGGTGATACCAAATACAGACATCGCGGCTTACAGGCAACTTCTTTTCGTACTTTCGAATGCAACTGGGAAATCGACAAAAAGGTGGTGTGAGCCGATTCTCCTTCCATGGGTCTTTTCCAAGACCTGGCGTATTGTGAATATCTGGTCGATAGAGTTATTATGTTTTTTTTTGCATAAAACAAAATAATATTCACTTTGGCAGATCCACTTATTCTCAGCCAGTCCTGCAAATCACAGAAATTGACGAATTTTTAAGTTGCTCCCTGTATTGTTTGTGTGATTCACAGACTTGTGACCAAATATTTATCACTTGCTTTAAAAGGTCCTACTCATTCTTATATCTAATAACTTTTTATGGTCACATTTTAATGAAAACCGCGTAAACATGTTTGAGTTTAGACTAAGACCAACTTGATGAAGCCAGCGTATTTTTCGTAAAAAGTATTGCGGACACCATTACATAAAAAATCACTTTGAAATCTAAATTCTAAAATAGAAGTACTGATTAGTTGAGTGTGACTCGGGAGCAGCGAAACTTCAAAAACTCATAGAGAAGTAGGGAAACTGCTCGGCAAAGGAAATGACAAGTAAAAGCGCAATTTGCTGCTTAAACAATAACTACTTCTTTATTAGCTATCTACATATATACATTTTTCCAAAACATTTTATGATTACACATTTTTTCCCCTTTAAATATGTATTAATTTATTGTAAAAAACTACATTTTGCTAATTTGTATTTGCTCTGAAATTAGGTGTTTTACAGCTCCAATTGGTGATTTTGCAACCAGTAAAATTCTAGGCACTCTCGAACCAATGCGTGAACAGGAATGTCTGCTTAGTAATTCGTGTTTTCAATGTAAGGTAGCTACTGACATGGGAATGTGCATGAGTGTATGTGTGTTTGCCGTAACACATTACACCTTATAGCTTGAAGTAGAAATTTTAACGAGTTAATCGAAAACGTGGGAGGGGTACATTAAAACAAAACTCTTCCATATTCATGCCTTGCAAAGTGTTGCGTAACACCAGAGTGACATTTGATGCTGTAAGAAAAACAGAAACAAAAAAATCATAAGTAGAAAATTTGTGAGCCTACCTTTAGCACTTAAATATTTGGTTTTATATTATTATATATAAATTTTGGCCCAGATTAAATGATCATTTGTGCTCTAATTGTGCAGACATCTAATTTTCATACTATTTTAGTATGCGCGTTCGGACAATTTAATTTAAGGTACTTGACCACCTTGGAAAGCTAAAAAGTACAACATATTCAATAATTTTTTTTTCATGTTCTGTATAATATATTAAAATAAATTTTTTTTTAAATTTTTATTTAGAGCTTATATAATACAAAAAAAAATTGATTTATTAAAATTTCTTTTTTTAACATATATCCAGGAGGCGCCAAAGTCGAGGCCTGAAGAAAATCATGTCTTGCGGCGGACAGTTAATCTTAGAAATGGTAATTCTAAAACAAAAGAGAGAAACAAAATTTTCAAAAGGAAGGTTCCTTGCGTGAGAATTTACCACAAACTGACAAAAAAAAAAATAATAAAAAAATGGCGGATGTTTGAAAAAAAGTTAAGAAAACACCCCTGTTTTTCACAATGTTATGCTTAAAAAGCAATACTTTATTAACTTTTTTTTTGCAAAATGTGGTAAATTGGCATACAAAACATCTTAACAAATAAAACAAGACCAAAATCATTAAAATCGGCTAAGCAGTTTCGGAGATAAAGTGTCCGCCATTCGAAAAAAAGTAATTTCTGGAAAAACGCGTTTAAAGTTAAAACTTGCTATTTTCTTTCCGCTGAGTCAGCAAGTAATGAGTGCAGGATGTGCCTGCACATTTTCACTGATTTCACTTTGTTAGAATTCGAATTTAAAAAAACAGTTTCAGGTGATGATTTTTAAAAGTATAAGGATTGAAAAAATGTAAAAAAAAAAAATTTAATTTTTTGAAACTTATAAGGTGGTCAAGTACCTTAATACAAGTTAGCGAGAGTATTTTGGGAGGCCGTTGCCCTTACATAGCAGCTACAAGCACAAAAAACAAATATATATACAGTAGGAACTCGATTCTTGCACGTAATGAAACCCAGGCTCGGTGCAAGTTTCGAGGTTGTCGCAAGTACTGAGGCTTTTTTCCATACGAATTGAAATAGTTTCTTTACGCATAGCAATCCAAGCTTATTTGTTTTGATTATATTAATTAAATACACTTAAAAGCGTAAATTTGATTTGAAATTAAAGAAATTTTCAATTTTGGTTTGTTTTGTACCCGCTTCTTCAGTACCCCACTGTTTCTGGGCCACTGCAGTCTCATAACATCGTTCAAGCAAGCGCTTTGCTCTGCCCAATCCAAACATATATCTAACGCTGATATTGGCTACTCCGACGCAAGTTTATTCGTATTTAGCATCAGGTCGTTAGTTTTTCGCCCACTATTTCGTCGCCTTCATTAGAGTATTCTTCAATTAAAACTGTGGGTTTCGAATGAGGTTCAACAATCCATTGTTCGATTTCAGATTGGGAGACTTGCTGCAATGGTTCTACTTCCTGAAGCAAAGTTGCAATGAATTGAATACTAAATGCATCATCAGCATCTGTGATGGCAACTCCGAAACAGAAATAATTTTGTCACAGTCTCAGTCAGACGCTTTTTCAAACCGTTTTTGAAACGATGACTGAATTGAAGTTGCAGTAAGAGCATCCCATGCACTAGCTAAAACACATATTGCATTTTTCAGGTCGATGTTTCACAGTGACTGATCCATAGTTTCTCCACGAGCAACAAAGTGACTTAAGAGGGATTTTTTGTAGTTCAATTTAGTAAGCTTTATAACGGTCTCGGTAGTCTAGCGTAAGTGCACTAGCCTGCCATCCCAGAGGTTGTGGGTTCGAATCCCACACACTAAAGCACGGTCCTCGCACTTTTCCAAACTTACCTACTTTCCTAGTTTCTATAAAAAAAAAAAAATTCCTTCCAATCCTCGCTCCCGCACAAAAAGTCAGCGCATTACTTGCATTGTGGCTGTTAAAACAAGCAAAAAAATAAAGAAAAAGACACAGTTACACATTGCATCTGTGGTGGCAGCAAGAAGAAGCGGGCAATCCCGGTAATAGCGCAGACACACCAAATTTAGCGAAGTCCTCAACCATCTGTGTGATCCTTCTGCCAGAAAAATTTGACACACAGATGGAGCTTCAAGCAGTAAGAAGGCGTTGTTCCTATGCAACGACAGGTGGACATCCCACTACTTGGGACTGGTAGCGACAGGCTAATCAAGCACGAAACCAACGCAAGACTGAGTCTTGTCGAGGCCGTATGCTCCCGAGTGGAGTGAACAAGGAAAAAAAAACAAAAACGTTGTGATTTATGGGCTATATTAGACCCGTACAGTTTGGAGGAAAGTACATCACTGATATTTGGCCGTCGTATCTCTTTAACTCGCCTTCTTTGCGATGTCATGGGGCATTATCAATAAGAAAAAGTGCTTTTTCCGGAACACTTGGCGCACGAAAGAACTCTTTTACCTGTTTATTTAACCGATTTTTGATTAAAAAGTACCATCTGTTTTGACAAAAAATGAACATACCTCTGGAACTTATGTTCGGTGAAACAAGGCCATCTTTGTAGACAACAGGCATATCAGTAAATAACGCAAATTAGCTGATTTCCAATAATCATTATTTTTACTTTATGATTTCCACCAGCATTTGTAAGGCAAGAAACGCTATTATCTCCATACTGATCTTATGCCTCGCAGCCGAGGTTTCTTTTGAGTGCACAAGACTTTTATCGGGTAAGAGCTTCCAAAATAAACCAAACTCATCGGCATTACTTTTCTGCTCTTTCTTCCAACCCAACCATTGCTAGCGTGGAAGCGTTCAGGCTTTTCCTGAAATTTGGCATGGTTTTCCCTTGTAGCTTTCACTTGGATTTGGTAAGTTTGTGACCGTTTGAACCACAAACCAGTTGTACAACGCCTTTTCATTTTTGGAAACTCAGAAATCTGAAGAGTTTTCCTTTTACCTGGACCGGATTCAGTTCGCGTAACAAACTTCTTATTAATACGAGGTGTTGTTGCTCTGTGCACGTGAAAGTTTTGAGCTAATGTATTCATGCAAATTCCCGCCATTCCCGAATGTCAGCTTCTTCTTTTATTCTAAGCGGCGTGAATTTTTTCTTTGCCATGATGAGATCACGCCTTTGCAAAAGATAACGCAAAACTGTCATTTCGTCAGCCAATGAATTAGACGGTACTGCCCCTAAATTTATTCAACCGATTCAATTCAAAAAGTGTCATTACCAGAAATACATCGAGCGTGAGAATAAAGCAAGAGCAAAAAGGAAAGCAGAACAAAAATGTTGCAAGTATTGATGTAAACATTTTCTAATGTCACAAGTACTGAGTCCGCAATGAAACAAAAAATGTGTCGCAAATGTCGAGTTTCTACTGTGCAGGGAAATTAACATTTGAAGCAACTTCATTAGCAGTAACTTTTGAGCCGGCAAACTTTGAGACTTAGAAAAATATAAGGGCATAAAAATAAAGAATGTACGTTAAATACACACACACACACACACAAACAACAGTTGTTGTCAAAAGGCAGTGCTAGTTATTTGACCAAAAGCGCAGCGTGAAAAGATGCGTTTAAATTAGAGGCAAATATTGACACCAACGATGCGTATATCTGTACATACCACATGTATGTGTGTACGTATATATGCGCATATTTCCAGCACTTAGCTGTCAGTTTGCAAATGATCAAAGGCGTGAAGCTAAGCAAAAGAGCAGAGTGCTCTTACAGGCTCAAGAGTGAAAAAATACTGCTTAACGGTAATCAATAAATAAGTTCGGCAAACATTTGGCTATAATACAATACTTGCAATACAATATATAATGGATTTTCAGTTTCTTTTTATCGCTGTCAGTCATAGCTATGTGTACGCATATCACATAAAATATTTCCAACTGACGCTCACCGTTTTGGACCAACACAATGCAGTTTTGTCGAAATTTACAACTGACTATAACAGTTAACAACTGGGATTTAACTGTGACATAAACTTATATTTCCAAACATCGGCAAATGTAGACAAACGACTTGGTACAAAAGGTGGCATTGGAGTTTTATACAAAGATTTAATGGAAAGAGTAGATCGCTTGAAATTTGTGATTTCATTTGTGTGCATGTCGTTCGAAGATGGCTAAAAACTGCACAGCCATTCATTTGTAGAAAAAGCTTTCAAATTTGTGGATTTTTTTTTTATAAATAATATATTTTTGTTATCGAATTTTGTGATGGCAACGCCAGCTAAACATATAATTAAAACTTTTTTAACCAACTCTCATCTGATTTTCGGGAATGCCTTTACATCGGAGCGCGGCCCAAATAGCGTCGTGTCGAAGAGTATCAAATGTCTTAGCAAAGTTAATAAATATGAGATAAAACGGTGACTGATATTCCAAACTTTGCTCTACTATTACCCGAAGGCTTTTTCCGTGGTCAACACATGATCGGTGCTGCCTGAAGCCAGCTCATTCTTCACGAAATATTGCTGGTTCTACGTGGTCCTATGCTTCACCAAGGAGCGGAAGGAATAAATGTATACATATATCTGAAATGTTGGTGCCATAAGTTGCTATTTTTGCAATCAAATTCAGGTGGCAATACAAAATGGGTTTTGGAACATGTTTTACTTGGAAATATTTTCTTTGATGCCCATGTTGTAATACTCATGTGCATTTTTAGTAAAATATTTTTTAACAAAAATATTTGAAACTCTCTTAAAATGAGTGTTATACACAAACCATCTACGACCCAATGGGGTGAATTTTTAGTTTAATTTCAGATTTTATTCTTTCTAAGAAATTGTCAGCATTTTTATCAGAGATATAGGTATATAGAGATTATAAAACTAACCAAGCTTCTCAGTTCTGAAATTTCCCAAAATGCCAATTCTGATTAAAATGAGTTACGTTGGTTGCTTGGTTAAAGTGGTGATTCATCTAGAATACAACTGGCACTTCCGCAACATTTTCTTGCCACATTCTCGCTACCAAATTGCTTAACGGTTATTTACAGCACTGCTAAATCCAGTCTGTGCGGTTTAAGAACCTTATTAGGTTGTTGATGTCTAAACCAAGCATTCTGCCACGTAATTTGTTATTGTAATCTCTCCCTCGAACTTTCCACCAAACTACCGATTCATATGATAAAATTGGTTGTATGACACCAATGGGTGAAAGTGAACTGGGTGAAAGTGAGAGTTTGTCCATTAATACTTGATAGGGTAAAAATTGATTTCTTGTATCTGGTGGTCAAAAGCATAGGGGTCCATCGACAGCGAAAAAAAATATTCATGCTTTAAAGGTTATGTTGTGCATCTGGTGGGATCAGAAGGATGTCAAAGTCTCATCTATAATGAACTCCTTAAACCATATGAAACCAACACTGGCGATCGTTACCGACTGCAGTAAATGCGTTTGAATCGAACTCTCAATGAAAAACGGCCGGAATGGGACTGTAGACATAACAAACTAATTTTGCTACATGACAACGCCAGGCCACACGTTGCTAAATCAGTCCAGAAATATTTAGAGAGACAGAATTGGGAAATCTTGTTCTAACCGCCGTATTCCCCTTCCACCTTCGGATTACCATCTGTTCCGATCAATACAGTCAGCCCTTATTGGAGAGCGTTTCAGTTCTTACGAGAGCATCTCGATTTTTTCATCAGAGGAATCCGTATGCCGCCTGAAAGATGGAGTAAAGTTGTAGCTTCGAATGGCACATACTTCACATAATATCTTGTATTATATAGTTGTTTAAATAATTCGTAACTTTAGCTAAGGAGGGACGGAAACATATTCCCATACCCATAAGTACAAGGTATTTTAGGACAGTGGCTCGAATAGCTCCAATCGGTTCATGATGTTCGTCCTCAAATGCAGCTTCAATTGGTGCAAAAGTAGGTGAATTCGACGAATTTCGCAATTTTTTGCGATTTCTCGCTATTCAGGTCAGGGGCCACTAAATTAGCATTTATGTGATGAAAACCCACTTCCATTTGATGGATTTTCACAGAAAATTTCTTTTTTTTTTCTTAAACTAAATAATACATTTTTTTGTTATTCTTTGAAGATAATCTACACTATCAAAAGCCGTTACTACTCGTTTCTCTATCTGATTGAAATGGTTTGGGCTACGAAATATATGGTAAGGTTGGATTAAAGATAAAGACAAAATGTTTACAAGCACCGAATTTTTTAATTACAATTATTATTTTTAAATTATTGCTCATTCTAGAATAAAACTCCATTTTAATCTCCCCTTCAAACTTTATACCAGATTAATAAAAATTTGACAAATTTGCATTGAAATTTCAAACTGTTTAATCAGAATAAATAAAATTTGCATTTGTTATATGGAGAGAGTGTGTAATACCATCAAATAAGAAAATTACCTCAAATCAACGTGAATTTTTAGTCGCTTTAAACTTAAATTTAATTATACCAAACTTAATGAGCTATGAAAATGCATGCCCGAAATTCTGAGTAAAAAGTGTAAAATTTTGAAGGAAATTGGATGAGTGTTTAAAAAGCTGTGCCAGTTTTTTTAAACAGTTGCTTATGTGGTTTTTGTTATAAACTGAAAATATTTGTATAAAGAAAATAATGAAAGTAATTTGAAAAAAATAGGAAATATACAAAATTCTAATTTTTCTTTGGAAGACTAAAAAATAAATAAATAAATTAAATTAAATAAGTAGAAATAAATAAATCTCCGTTTCATGTGCGAACACCAGCTATTTTAATGAATGTCTCTAAAATGTCAAGTCTATGTGGCATACAGCCAGAGAGCATCACACTTATCCACATGCAAGTATGCCGGTACTTACATGCATGCGTAGACCTACTTACGTGGCACGCGGTTGCTGCTTTGTATTTGTGAAATTCATTGTCTGTGATTTATTAACTGGCTGCTTTTCTAAGGTCTGTCGTCAGATTCAAGTGAACAATGTGGCATATGCAGATTTTTCCCTTACGTGAGCAAGGAAATCTTCACAGGTATTTTGGACTTTATCAAGCTGGCTTTTCCGCTGACCCAAAGCTCACTGCATTGTTCCACATCCTGCCAACATGCATTCAATTCGTCACTGTAAATGCACAAATTCGAATGTGTGGGTACGAAGCATGCATGTTGACGCAAACATCTTCCACTCAAAGTTCTGCTGCGCATAGTTTTTTACCATCAATCTGCCACATATCTGCTTACATTTTGTATTTCAATTTGTTTATGGTTTATTATTGTTGCTTATTTATTGTGGCAGCTTGGTGACACATGTGGATGAAAAATTATTGTTTTACATCTGTCTTGCATTCACCGTCCTTTTATTTTGCTACACGCGAATGCCTTCGTGAAAGCCGGCGACTTGGAGCGGCAGACAGAGGGCAAAGCGTCGCGACGTACATGCATTTGATTACTGTTGTCTCCAGAGTTATGTTGACATTTCATGACAAGTGTAAGCTAGCAACCCATAAAGACTGAGTATCACACATTCACGAATATTACTTGTACACGTGGGATCCGGCGGCTCTGTTGCACTTTAAAATCATTTTCTAACATCAGTGCAAAGATGTTTGTGCATATCGCCTAGTAAGCAGCTGAGGAGAAAATTGGCTACCTGGCGGCAGACAATACTAAGAGAACTGATAACTTTGGAAGTAAATGACTTCGATAGAAGACCTTACAGCAGTCTAGCAAAGATTTCATGCTCAAATTCCGCTAGCTTTTAAATAGTAAGTTGGCGAAACACTTGGTCTGGTATTGTCGCGAAAGATAGTTGGGTGATTTTTGTATTCTGCATTGTTGTCAAGTCTGTGCAACAGCCTGTGCAGTTACTGTTGTACTTGATTGCAAGGACAAATATTTTATGTATAACTTCCCACCTGGCCTCGCAAAAAGTGATTGTAACTTTTTTATGGCGAATATTCTAAATATCGAAACTTTTCTCTTATGCAATTCTATTGATTCTTCAATAGTTCTAATTAATTTTTCTTTTTGAGTTATTTCCTATAAAGCCTCTCATACCTCCTCAAAAACTATACAGAAATGTAAGTGGAGTCTAAATTTTGTCACGAAGTCCTCTTCTTGAATTTATGTGGATGACATCATACTGTAATTTTCAGAGAAACGAGCTGATTAATCCTCGTTCAATAGAATCAGAATCCATTGCTTACGTTTTGCATGAACCGATCTGAGATCTTATGCACAAATTACACAGCGGCCGTTAGTTTCTTCTTGCAAATCCTACGACTTCTCGTTGCATTGATCATGGCGCACAATCATGGAGCCAACCTCTGCCTATCATGGGCACCATCGACAGCCCAATGTGTGTTTCCTGTCAAGAGCAGCACTGAAATTTCGAAGCGCTCTTTCTGTTTTATCCGCCTTTCACTAGACCAAAGAAATACATGTTTGGATCAGAAAAAGAGCTAAATTTTCTATTTCTCGAAAAGTTTCTTAGATTCGTTAAGGAATCAGAGAAGTTTAAAGAGTACTTAACAGAGAAATATCCCCCACTCTTTCTGTTGTCCATAAAAATACTTGCCGTACACTTTGAAACCATCCCTTGGAGCTTGGGTCTTCATTAATTATCTTTCACCCTACTGAGGTCCAACCACCCATTGTTTAGAGTTAGATTAACTATCGCCGTGCAGAAGGTTAGGACCAAATTTTTTTCCTAGCATCATAAAGGTCTCACAAATGAAATGGGTGCACAAACTACATACACAGTTTTGAAAAGGGATTTTTCCATGAATGAGAGTGTCAAACTGATACGTATTTTCTTGTCATCTTGAAGGACTTAGTTTATATCACGAAAGTTTACATCGAAGTTTACTTCTATATTATCGGATGGCGCCGAGGAGAATAAAAATGCATGTTCCTCTTCTTGATTGGCGCGATAGCCGCTTACGCGATTTTGACCGAGTTTAACAAAGTGCGCCAATCGGTTCTTTCTCGTGGTAACAGGCGCCATTTGGAAACAAAAAGTGAGGCCAAGACCTTCTCCAACTGATCTTACCAACACAGAGGATGCCTTCCTCTTCCTCTGCAACCACCAGCGGTTACCGCATCAAATATTGTACTTTCAGAGCCGGAGAGTTTGTAGCCGCTGGATCTTTATTAGCTGCGCTATGTCTATGTCTATGTCGTAAAACTCATACAGCCCCTTGTACCATCGCCTACGATATTCGCCGTCGCCAAAGTGCAAAGGTCCAAAAATCTTCCGCAGAAGCGCTTGGAGTGTTCGAGAGAAAGATTGCATATGTATATATGTAATTGGTGCTTGAATCCTTTTCCCTCTTTCTGAACCCGAGCTCCTCCTTCTATTTGTGGCGTGCCTCTTGTTCGTGCGTTGTTCTACAAATGAGGCGAGCTACAGCCGCTTCCAAACGGCAGATGGTTTGCTTTTTGATGGTAAAAAAAAATATAGTCAGAGGATTGCCATTGACTACTAAAAGCCGACCACTACAGAAACAACTTTTTGTATCAAGTGATGTTTCGTGCACTTACGTGCTATGGTAGTCATACACCAACCCATTCAGCTACTGCGGTCGCCAATAGGCAATACAAATATATATAAGTGCTTACGATTCCGCGGGGGAACAAAGGGCCAATCATGACAAAGCTCGTCGAATTACGAGCAGATTGCTTATTCCGAGGCATATTTGTTGTGGTTTCGTTGATAGAATTGAGTTTAAGATTGACAGGTTCCCAACCTACTTCTCCGATTCTGGTACAGAGATGACGGCATTAGCCCCCAGACGTGCAGCCAGCCTGCTTGCAACAGTATTTCCTCTGCCATGGACGGTAAGGTTATAGCGCCTATACTAGACCATCGGAGCCTCGTTAGTTTCAGAACAGGTTGTACCACTTGTAGGTGAGGTTCCTCATTTGTTCACATTTGATGGTATTTTTAACACTAGATTTACCAGACCAGTCAAAATTAATGGTTTTGCAATTTAAATTCAAAATGTTTGCAGCATGGAACATTTTCTTTCCGTAATGATATCCTGACTTTTGTAGCTATAACTAAAGAATCAGTATGAACTTTATATTATTTTATATATTTTTGTAACAAATAAATTTGTTTGGTATTGACACTTATACCAGTACCAGTTAAAAAGACTGGTGCAAGTTTCTATGTGATGGAAATCCATTGGGGCAGCTCAACCATTAATAGTACTGCAACATTTTTTCGCTACAAAATGTACAAATGAATGCGGAAAAACCATGATGCTGCAGCAGGAAATGTGGCGGCCGTTTGTTTAAGCTTAATTTTGATAGTTACCACCTTCAGGGCCTGGTGAATGGCAAAATGACTGAAACGAATGAAACCTTCTGCGTATTTTGAAAATCCCATTTGCATATCTATGGAATGCATTATTTTTATTATTGTTTTGATTAATTGATAGTGTCCATGAATCTATTTATGAATTACAATGAATATTTTTAAACCTTTTTTGTCACTTTTAAAGGTAAATAACGGCTGGGTACCTCGCTAATCACTTCTTTTAAAGACCAGTCATTTTGACTGGGTTTTGATAGAAACAGCTGGCAAGTTTAGTGTATAAAATCACTGTACCGTTAAGCGTCATTGGTTTTGGCAAAATGCAGCAATTCATTAATAAACAACATTAAAATTAAGCGTTGTATGGTTTGTGTGATGCTTCCAGTTGCAACCACAATTGCGATTTTGATGATGGTGAATGATGTTGGTCTTGGTAAAGCGCTTGAAAGTGTGAGTTATGAATTATTATGCATACTTCACATTAAATTGTATGCATGTTCCTGCCTCATTGTCTCATTACAAAAAGCAAGTGTGAGAAAATAGAAAAAAATCAAGGGGATTCCTCAATTGATTCAAGTTGACACTTGTTGCTTTTCCGGCGCATTCTATGCAACAGCCCTTGCTGTCGCTGCTGCTGTTTGGCTGGCTATGCTGAAGTTCCGAGTGTAATGCGCATGCGCTGCTTTGGCTATGGAACAAATTATAGCATTAACATTAGAATGGTTAATTAGCGTTGTGCGTTGCACGCGGTGGATATAATGTGTAACCACCGACACTCTTACATACATACACAAGTAAATTCATGATATATTCGTTAGTGCTTTTAGTTATGTATGCACAAGTATGGGATAGTAAGTAATTCTTAGTGGCGATTTCTGCGTCTTTCTATTTACCACAGCTCAGCGAGCGAAACTCAACTTTCACTAAATCTTAGAGAGTGTTATTGAGCGATTGTTCTTGTTCTTTTTGTTGCTTGCTTGAAATTTCTCACACCACAGCAATTCCCCGTGACACTATCTGATAAGTTGTGTGAGGGTTGGCACATCTCGAATTTGTTAGTTGCATAATTTTATTTGCCTCTTAGTTTGATTTACAGTAACAACATGCGATGCTTTCGTGATCAAAGATGTAGGTGTAAGTTTTATTATCCGCATGGGCTCAAATATTAAGAATTCCAGCTGTAAATTCTCTGTGAAATCGCGCATAGCCACAAAGAATCCAATAAAGCGCAACTTTTGCCAACAATTCCTAGCTTAATCTGAAAAGGCAGTTGTGTAATGGAACGATGGCTAATGGAACTAGAAACCTTGTGAATTTGTGATTTGATGGTAAGGCTTAATCACCCACCATTTATGCATTCGGTTGTCGGGATCGGAAACAGTATTATGAAGAGCTACATAAACTTGCGTGTACAAAATTAAGTGCCTGATATCTAACGACGAGAGAAAGTTTTTCCTTAGTAATAATAGGAAAATCGGATTGGCTATTATAGCCTCAATACAAGCTAATGAAATAGTCAGAAAGTTCGAAAGTTTCTTTCAACCCCAATGAATTGGGAAGTCGTATCTTCCGATTTACGTATCTGTATTTTCATTCAGTGGCCGATTCCACAAAACTAATCTTATAATTCGATTTAACAGGCTGCACGCACGAAAAAATTTGTCGTTACCTTGCTCATTGTGTTACCTTGCTCATTTGTCGTTACCTTGCTCATTTGTCGTTACCTTGCTCATTGCCGTTACCTTGAATGAACTGCAAGCGAAAGCGCGGAACGAACGACAAAGCAAACAAAGCAAACGAAAGGCAACGTTCGACATCTTGCTCTCTCCTATTTAAGTGAGCATATACATATATGTATGTATATGCGCATATGTAGGTATATAAATTCACATACTTGTATTTGCATATGCCTTCTTCCTGTGTGCATGGTAATGAACCATTTCTCTGTTGAGAATAGGACGATGATAGAAAAAGTAGGAAATGAAAGGGAGTGTTTCGAGTGTAAAGTGTCTTGAAAAAGGCAAATCGATGATGGTGCCTCTTAGTGTTTTTGACTTATTAACGTCTGATGCACAATCGAAATTGAAGATATCTTTCATGAATTTGATAAATGTTTCGTCATTTTTCACGTTTGTGTAAATGTAACTTGACCTATTCCATTGCAATTCCATATACCTCCTCCTCTATATCCATACAAAACATCTATCAAACAAATCAAATTTAAATTTTGTTTTGAAAATTGCAACCATTCCATCAATATTTTCTTATGACGTTGTCACGTTAAACTATCGTCAGTAAACCGACTTTACAGACAACCTCTTTTTTTTCTTCCAAAATTCGCTCAGTTTCACATACAAGCTTTCAAATCGATTGCTCCTCGAAATTTATTTATTTTTACAAGAATAACAATTGTGAATAACTACTCCACATAAGTACTAAGCGCTGGCTGCCAGGGCCTTCGGCTTGCGATAACATAAACTTAAGTAGCTACATAAATAAAAGTACTATACTTACATACTAACGTTTATTGGGGTGAGGTTAAAGTTAAGAGGGAAGGCACGATGAAGGGGGGCAAACCTCGAAATTTAAAATTATAAATTTCATAGAAACAAAACGTCTGCAATTAATCGCTGAACACACATTTCTTTTTAGCTCTAATTTATGTCTAAGAAATGTAATAAAAAATTGTAATTTCATTCTATTCTAGCACGCATCGACATCGTCTCCAATATGGGTCCTCTGCTCGTGTTCTTCCTGTATATACTTCAATTGCAAGCATCGATACGCAGTGAAATCATCGAAACTCCAAATGCCAATCTGAACACCATTTCTGAATCTGAAGATGATGACTTGAATAGGAGTAAGCCCAAAGCACGTCATATTACCACAACTGTAGATCCACTTGATCTGCCCTTCGTAAAAGCCGGCTACGATCAAACGGAAATAGAGTTCCTCTATCCAATTGCTTCACTGAACATTGATTACGCGAAGAATTTAATTACTTTGACATTCCGCAAAACGAAGGCTGATGAAAAGGAGGCGCGTCGTCGCAAATCTCTTGATGAGAATTTCATGCGCTTCGGCCGCGATTCTCCAGATTTCATGCGTTTTGGACGCAAACCTTCCGATTTTATGCGCTTCGGAAAGCGCACACTCGAGCAGGTACCAAAAGTGAATAGCCTCGATAACGAGTATATCTACGACAAGGATGCTGATGCAAGTCGCCGCATTGAACGTAGCCAGGAGGCTATACGCGATTCACGAGGTGACAATTTCATGCGCTTTGGACGAAACAGCAACGACTTCTTGCGATTTGGACGTGCTTCGGAGGATTTTATGCGCTTTGGCAGGAATCCTTCGGACTTCATGCGCCTTGGACGCGGAGGTTCTGATGATTTCATGCGCTTTGGGCGCACGCAGAAGGAGCGACGTGGATCCGATAAAGATTTTATGCGTTTCGGACGGCCTGATAACTTCTTGCGATTTGGCAGATCATACAATACGCCTACAGCTTCACCGAATTTCATTCGTTTCGGCAAACTAGACCAGAACTTTATGCGATTTGGTAAGAGTTTAGATCATCCAGTAAAGGAAAATAGTACAAAGCCGCCATTGCCAAAAGAAGTGATCAAAGAAGCGGCGAAAATTTTACACCAAGCCGAACGATTCGGAGGAGAGGGTGAGAGCAACCCGATGGACCGGGCCATCAAGGTGCTGTTCGGCAAGGATGAACGGCATGACACGTCAGCGCAAGATGACAAGGACGAGCAAAATAATGAAGATGCTTCCAACGACGACATGGCGGCCGATTACGAGTTTAATGTGACACAATGAAGGGAATATTTTTGAGTGATTTATAATCGTATTTTTTGATGGCCATATGTAAATATCTAGATAATCTCTTTCAAATTAATTAAGTGGCAGCGGAAGTAATGCAAACAGACACACTTAACTAATGACATACATACACAATGTTCTATAGAAACACACACATGTAAAGGCACAAATATAGTGCACAAAAAAGTGTATATGAAAAAAGTTCATTCAGACAATTGATGTAGCTGGATATACATATGAAGTATGTTCAGGGTGAATTTTTATTAGGGCTGGATTAAAAGTTCACTTCCTGAAAGAGTTCCTTACTCTGTCTATATCCACACTCATGTATACGACTATATATTGGAATGTAAACTATGTATTTGTAGAAGTGGTTAAGATTATACAGAAAATCGATATAGATATATAAAATATATATATAAATATTTTAGCATCATAAATGTACTTAATATACAAAAACAAAAAACATATACAAGGCTTGAAATGAAATGAAAAATGAAGATAAATATTTAAATAAAATGAAGACTTCATAAGCAAAAATGTCTAATATTAGTTGTTATATTCTTTGTAAGGCTGAACTATCATATCATGTCGATGTCGCAGCCCCACAGCCAACATCTCGTTCGGCACAAGAACTTGGCTACTCGCAGGCACGAATGCGAGATTCAACTGTGGAAAACTATAGGCTCGTTTGTTCGTTGACTGCACCTCGGTGCATTTTCCAGGCTGCCCAAATTTTGGTCGAAAAATCATCATCGATGAGGCGCATTTTTGAATGAACAAGTAAATTTGCCGTATGTGGGACGACTTCAACCTAAACGAGGCTCACCACAAAAAATTACCGTGGAGCGGTGACATTATTGATCCGTACTCCTTCGAAAATGATGTCAACACCTTGAGATACATATCGAGTGTAACCTATTTATTTTATCTCAAATTAAACGAAATGAACATCCTTTTCTATCAACTGTTTCACCTATTCTGCTTCCATGTATTGCTCACTGTTTTAACATGTTGGAAAATCGTTAAAATCCCACCCATCCCTAATGCCGGAGGTGAGCTCAGACCAATCGCAATTTTATGGTAGCTTTGAAGGTATCTGAATTAGAAACGACGGCCGCCGTAGAATAGTGGGTTATTGCGTGGCTACCATTCCGAAGTGCGTGGGCTTGTATCTCCGTGTATGAAACACCAAAATCAGAGAAAAGTTTTTAATAGCGGTCGCCCCTCAGCAGACAGTGGTAAACCTTCGATTGTATTTCTGAAGCATGAAAAGCTCCTCAAAATATCATTTGCCATTCGGAGTCGACCAAACATCCTAAAAAGGTATTAAGTGGCAATTATGTACATCAGTTTGGGAGAAAACATTTTTTTTCTCGGTAGATGGCTGTAGTGTTCGATATCTTGTAAAATATCAATCAAATAATTTAAAGTTTATGCTCGTTGCCAACGCGACATTTCACACTAAAAAACTCGTTTTCTGCTTTTGTTTCGTTCAGTTGTGAAATTCAGGGTGTTAACAATGGAAGCCAACGATAAGGCAAGACAAGACGTTGAAATTGTGAATGGTGTTTGTGGTGCCAATACAGGAACAGATAATTACGTGCAATTCTGGTTTCGTCGATTCCGTTCAATCATTTTTGATGGCCAAGCTGGCTGCCGGGGTGTAAGAAATTATGCTTGGTTTTGTAAAAATGTAAACTTTATGAAAAGCTTTATATGGCACCCAAAATCTTCCATCCATCCTATGCTGGGCGCGTGCGTATATGCATGAATGTACCTATGTACGTATGTACGTATTTATACAATATGTAGTTACTGGTAGACGTTAGCGATTGAGTTGCAACTTCAAAGCGAAAAGTGAAAACGACACTGTTGGTTTTTGATACATATGTGTATGGTATATGCAAATTTGGAGGGATAATCAAATTACAGAAGACGAACTTAAAAAGTATTTGTTATATTTAGACAAAATGTACGTACACCTCTCCATTTATGTGCATTAGTATGATTACAAAATTATAAATACATAGGTATAAACATATTTATATACGGAGAAAAATGAATTCAATTGATTTTGGTACTTTTAGGTGGAGTCGGAAGGAAATTTGATGATTATTATTACATGCGCGTTCACATCAACATTTATGTATATGTGTGTAAGTAAATATGTATGTATGTGGGTATAAATATACAAACATCTGCATTCCATTTCAGTGTCTCAAAGTTAAGAAGGAATTCACTTATCTCTCACTAATGTTCATACATTCATACATACATGCGTATGTACATATATTTGTGGGGGAGCATTTGTTGCTTATACGCCATGGTGTGGAAAAACACTCTACATTCTGTTAAAGAAGTGTTTTCTTTATCACCTTAAAGTGCCACATTAAGTGTTATCATAAAATGTATACGAAAGGTAGATGGGTTGCACTATAGCAGGGGACGGCGCAGCAGAGGCAGACGTCAACAACATATTGAGCAAGGCAAGGGCTGCATTCGGGCGCTTATGCAAAAATTGGATCAAACTCACAAATTTGCAGAAACAAATTCTTGAGCATAAAATACAGAATATTCTGGCCCAACATAATAAGTATTGAAGAATTCTGGAGACAAACGAAAGATAAACCCGTCTTACGCCAGCTAACACGCAAGATATGGAGTCGGATGGGTAACGATTTTATTATACCGGCCCCCAGCAGCACAAGAATGGGCATAGACATAGATTGAAATTCTCATGGAAGCGAAAGCCGCGGCCGGTCAAAGAACTCCTAGAAGAAGACCATCCTGCATGGCTTATACTTGATCAACACAAGCTAGGACAATGCGAGAGCATCTAACCGCGTACGTTGGATAAGCCTTGTAGGGGCCTTATGCTCCTTAAAGCAGTAATCAGGAGAAAAGAAACATATAATAAGATGGACCAAATATATATTTTTATTATTCAATTAAGAAGTTAAAGTGTTTAAGTTGTGACTTTGATAGTATTGTCGATCGCAAATATAGCACTGAGAACGATCACTCCACTTGATGGTGCGTGGAGGCACGAATTATGATATTATTTCACTAAAAAAGTATTTTCTTCTGCTCTAAATGGACTCCCACGCGCATGAAGCCATATGCAGCCAGCCAAGGCTTCTTGCGTCAGTTTAAGCTTCAGTGTGTTTGTCAGTCATATTTTTCCATGCTAGTGTTCACGTAGGAAATTATCGCATTAATACTCGTATATGTATGTGTATGACACTATACATGTGTAGGTACATTTTTATGGCCAATTAGCGCTGCAAGATGCCAAAGGCAACAACACGAGCAAAAAATACTCGCACATGCATGCTTGCCATCGCACTTGTTTGCATATTGCCGATATTTATGTTTGTGCATTATGTACACATTGACTTAACGGTGGTTTTGCCGTCTTACTATATATTTACACACTTTTGCAGTTTCACGACTGGAAAAAAGTAAGTTTGCCTTGGCTATCGGACAGTTTATATGGTATTTTTATTTTATTTCGCAACTGCAAATAGCTACTAATAAAACAGAGAAGTGAGAATGAAATTTCCCGCCATAGAGCAAGTTGCTGAAAGTTGTTGTTATAGTTGTAGTTGCCTGCTGCATTGTTGAAGGCGTTAATATTTCTCAAATTTGTTAGCTGCATAATTTAATTTGCCTTTTAGTTTGATTAAGTGTAACTTCCGTTGTGGTTATGGTGTTGTTGTTATTTACAAAAAAGAAAAAAGAAGCTTATAAATAAGTGAAAAGTAAAATAAAACGTTACTTTGCTATTCTTATCCACATTATGATGGAGTTATTAAACTGCAGCCAAGAAAGTTTGCAAGAAAAATTTAGATATTTCGACCTGATGCATATGTTTGTACATACGTACATATAAGTATATAAACAATAAATCAATATGTTTGTATTGTTGAAAAGTGCCATTCACAGCAATTCAAAAATTATTTAAAATGCTGTTTATCTTTTAACCTTTAATTCTGTAGAGATGACCTTATATACATATACACATACATATATAGGTGTTTTATTACCGACTACAAATATTGTAAGGCTATATTCTGTTCTTCATTTCATACCAAAAGCGACTTCAAAGTTGGGCCCAACCCGAACGCCACCAGCCATTTTTATTTTTATCTTGCCGTACTACGGAGATGTGATATATTTTTTGTTCAAAAAGGTTTGTACTTACGAAAATATGTTCAACCAAAGCCAATAAAATAATTTACTAGTTAACGTTCCAAATGGTTCTTGTTGTTATATCAGCGAGCAGAGTGAAAAAATCTCCTTGTTGTTGAACTTGTGGTTCCTTGCGAAGTTCTTTAAAGTTTGTGGCTTTCATCAGCGGTGCAATCAAGTTAGTCTTGAAAATAGATTAAAGTTTTTGTATGCGGTAACGAAACACTCTGAATAAATATACCGAGTCCTGCCATAAGTTCTGTTACTCGTTAAGTCCGTTATAAAAATGAAAGTGTAATAGTTTTTTAAATGAAGCTAGTTTTATTTAATCCTGTATATATTAAACAATGTTTTTTTAATTTTTTTCGAAATGATCATCATTTTCTTTTACACAAGCCTTCAAACGATTAGGTCATTCAGTTATTGTAGCACGCACGTTTTCGTAGAAAACCCTGGAACTACGAAAACTCGCTAATTTAACAACCTCTTCTATTTGGTCCTATTCCGTCGAAATAGTCGGTTTCCCAGCATTACTGCCTGATGAGATGGACGACGACCAATGACTGCACTGAGCTTTGTGACAAAAGCTTTGCTACAAAACCAACAACAATTTCGTTCTAAAGACGCGAGTGAGCCGCATATCGATTTGATGGCAGGAAATGCTTGGTCTTGCTATTGCTAACTTCCTACGCTTCATTGCATGATGTCAATTCCACCGGCCGGTGCTTTATGAAAGATCTTGCATAGGCGATTTAGTTCTCAGATCAAATAACATCGGATTACAGGCAATCACAATTATTCAATATTATTTAGTTATCCTTTCGGGGGCTTACACGACCTAGGCCAAGGAGTATTTATATAAGGTAGCTACGCTAGAGCAAGCACAAATTTTACATCTATTTGGTTGCAATTTGGTCGTTTGAATTTTTAATTTTAGTGAGAATGTAAACAAATTAACACTACAAAGAAGCCGGATACTTTGAAATTCAAATCATAAAATCGCAAAAATCTGCTGCTATAACGAAGTCACCTTGTTCCGTGTGATTTGATTCGTCTCCACTAACGCAGTAAATAATAAAAGAAAGTATTTATTTATTTTATTTTATTATTTTATTATATACGACACATGTACGGTAAGACATTTAGTAAATTACAAATTTGAAACTTATTGTAGACTGAAACTAACATTTATATAAATCTTCTATCTATCTTTAATTTGTGCAGGGTAAAGCTTAAAAGGAGAGATAAGAATTATCACAGATGGAGTAGTAAAGAGGGAGAGATATATACACACAT